>JAMKOQ010000536.1:0-254668 GCA_026770425.1 Boechera divaricarpa | reverse complement strand
AGTAAGCTGAATTTCCGTATTGGCGAGTAAAATCACCGCTTTGAAGTGGTTTCGGGTGAATTGTGTGGCACCAAAACCAGATTGGTTACCTCCAGACTTGTAACCACCTTGCTGATTGTTGTTGAAGCTTCGGTTGTTTGTCAGTAACCAAATTGCTGACCCTGAAAACCAGAACCACCAATGTAGTTAACATTCTCTGCCTCATCTTCAATGTTCCCTATTTCCTCAGCAAAATGTACAGCCTTCTTCGTCTTTCCCACTAAGAGGTTGTGCATCGTGTCTAGCTTCGCCTGAACCTCAGCAATCTGCGAACCGTCAGCAACACTAGCGAGCCGTTTTCGCTCGAAATCAGTATTCTTGGTGCTATTGCTAGACGCCAAGTTCTCAATCAGCTTCACAACATCGGTTGGAATCCTAGTGTTGAAGTTCCCGTTACTTGCAGAATCCAGTGCCATCTGATACCGCCAATCAATCCCTCTGTAAAAGATCCCGAGCAGCTGAACTTGACTGAAACCATGATGCGGACAGTCTCTCTGGTAGGATCTGAATCGCACCCAAGCAGCCTTGAGTGCTTCTGTTGGACCTTGAGAAAATTGAGAGAGCTTGTTCCTGAGCTCCTCCGATCTCGCATCGTCATAGAAATTGTTCAGAAATGCGTTCTTGGTCTCGTTCCAAGTAGCGAGAGATCCGGGAGGTAGCTGCTTCAGCCAGTAAGCTGCCTCTCCACCAAGAGAGTATGGAAAGAGCTTACAAAAGAGATATTCATGTGGTACTCCATTGTACTTCATACTGGTGACCAAGTCCTCGAATTTCTCGATGTGATCCATAGGGTGCTCATGAGAGAGGCCGGTGAAGGGGTGCTGTCCAACAAGAGTGAAGTAAGCAGGTTTCAGCTCAAAGTCATTCCTCTGGAAAGTTGGAATACGGATCGCTACACGATTGGCATAGAATTGATCCGGTCGGTTGTAATCGCCAAGCGTCCGTTCAGCAACAGCTTGGGGTTGTTGTGGAGGAGGTATTTGTTCACCTTCTTCATCATGCACCAAACCTTGTGGAAGATCCATCTCAACTGTAGTTCTTTTCCTTGTACGATTCGTGCGTTCAAGCTCTGCTAGCTCTGTGAGGGAGAGATTGATCAGTGGTGTGTCCTTCTTTCTCCTGGTAGCACGCTGATGCATACACCTGAAAATCAAAAGACGAGAAAATAAGTAACCAAAATTCAAAAACAGACGTTCAGTGTCGATCGATACCAATGGAGTATCGATCGATACTGACGACGAACTTAGACAAAATCGACAACTAAAATTCTAAAGGTGAATTTTTAGAGTCCCCGCAACGGCGCCAAATTTGATATGCTCAAATTAATACCCTAAAAGTACTAAAGCAGTTGCTGCAGTATATCAGGGGTCGAACACAAGAACTCAAGAAAATTCACACAATAAATAACTTAGTGAGGATTAAGCTAAGCAAATCACAGTTAAACAGTAAAATATGGTGATCGAAATATGATTGTTTTAATTCAATTCAGGGAAGGATTAGGCTCAGGGTAACTCTCAGGAAATCAATGACAAACAACAATTAATAAATTAAGGTTCAATTCAATTAAGCGTCGTTCTTGAACTCAAACACGAAAGTATAGTTAACCAACTGTCGTTGCGAAAACTAACTAAGTCTAAAGTCTAAAATTCCAAATCTCTTTGCAAATCCTACACAGTAAACCAGCAATCAATTCAAGTTTGATATGTTCACAATTCGATTAAACCAAACCTCTTTGCAGATAATCCAATTGCTCACCCTAGGTTTTATCAGATTACTCAATTGCACTGTCGTGCCTAATCGATTAATCTAGGTTCTATATTCTAAGTGATCAGGTTAGAAATAGCTTTGAGAACAACCTATGGTGAAGAACTATTCAGATTATGAACCCTAACAAATCAATTGTCATAAATCAGAGAAATCCATATGAGAAAACCCTGAACCTAAAATGAGACTACTCAGACATGATAGATGAAACAAATAACATAACTGAATAGATCATGAAATTAAACAAAACAAAAGAATAAAAACAAGGGTTCGGGATCTTCTCTATGATGAACAAAGTCTTGGATCCGTCTCCCTCACAAAAGCTCTCAAAAGTCAAGTCTCTTTGGTGGCTCAGGAATAATAGTGAAAAGTAAGTCTCCCTAACCTAAAGACTAAGAGTTTGCTTAAATAGGTCTAAAAACACGAGCTGGGCTTCTTTGTAAATAAGGGAAAGTATTGGGCTTCTTTTGGCGAGAATTCTCGTCCTTGGATATCTATCTCCGCGTCAGTTGCGTCGGTATCGATCGATACCGGGATGGTGTCGATCGATACTCATGCTTCAAAACTTCGTCGGTATCGATCGATACCGGGATGGTGTCGATCGATACTCAGGCTTCAAAACGGGTACTTTCTACGGTTTACTCCAAAAGGGCTCCAAATGTCTCCAAAATCTCCAATTTCGTCCCAAACGTGCTAAAACCTGAAAAGACTCTAAAATGATAGAAAAAGCTCTAGAAAGACTCGATAAAACGACTTATATCATGGCTAAAAACGGGTAAAATCCATGATATATCAGAGTACAAAGCGTTATGGGCAACAAAGCTTCTGAATTTCAATATCAAGACTGCCCAGGAGAAGAGAGTATTGGACATGCATGAGCTGGAGGAGATCAGGCTGGATGCTTATGAGAGTTCTAAGGTCTACAAAGAGAGGACCAAGGCCTTCCATGACAAGAAGATCTTGCACAAAGAGTTCAATGCTGGTGATCAAGTCCTTTTCTTCAATTCTAGACTCAAGCTTGCTTTGCTTGTACATATCTTGTACATATCATTTACATTTCCTTCTTGCTTTTTGTTGTTTCTTACACCTTCTTTCTAAATTTTTATTACACAAGGGACTGTGTAATTTAAGTTTGGGGGAGGGTTTAAGATGTGTTTGACATGTTTTCTGTGTTCTTATTTTTAGTTCTTGAGTCTGCATGCATCTAAGACATAGAAAAACCAAAAAATTTTGAAAATTTTGAAAAATCTTTAAAAACAGAGTGTTCATGTAGTATTGCATCTGCATATTAGGATTGAGTCTAGATTGTTTTCATATAGGGCTGTTGCATATGCACGGGATTATGATAATTTAAACCTTGTAAACTTGCTGATTCAACTATATGATTTCAATGCCCTCGTTTCTAATTGTTTAATGCTTTGTTATTGAGCTTGAAGTAAGACTGAACCATGCTTTGAATGCACAACTAGATTAAGTCTTAACTGAAGCATGCTGTGATTTTCTGTCATTTCCTATCTATTTGAACCTGAATTTGACTTATAATTATCATGTTTATGCAATGAATCCGAACTCATGGATACCATATACATACTTGGATTCTCTTTCATCTGTTTATACCACTCTTTGCTAATCCAAGTAGCTGATTCTCATTGTTAGAACAGTTTTACCATACCTTTAACCTAGCCTTCTTTCAAGCCCTTACATTGATTTGCTGTGTGTGTGAGGCCTTTTTCTGGAATAGCTTGGTAGAACGTGTTAGGTTTGAGCCGACAAGGATAGATTCTCATGTAGTTCTGGTTTGCTCTCTTTGAAAACACAAGGTAGCTACACCATACCATCCTCAGACCAGTGGGCAAGTGGAAGTGTCCAACAAGCAGATCAAAGCCATTTTGGCAAGAGTAGTAGGGGTTTCAAAGAGAGATTGGTCTTCTAAGCTTGATGAGACTCTCTGGGCATATAGAACTGCGTTCAAGACACCAATTGGAAGAACACCATTCCAGCTGCTCTATGGCAAGACTTGCCATCTGCCAGTGGAGATTGAGTACAAGGCATTGTGGGCAACGAAACTTCTGAATCTGGACATCAAAACCGCCCAGGGGAAGAGAGCATTGGATCTACATGAGCTGGAAGAAATCAGGCTGGACACCTATGAGAGTTCCAAGGTTTATAAGGAGAGGACAAAAGCCTTCCATGACAGAAGGATTCTTCCCAAGGAATTCAAAGCTGGTGATCAAGTGCTCCTATTCAACTCGAGACTCAAGCTATTTCCTGGGAAGCTGAAGTCTAGATGGTCAGGACCATTCAGAGTTAAGGAAGTCTCAACTTATGGTGCAGTTACTCTGATCGGGAAAGGAGACTCCGAGTTTACTGTGAATGGGCAGCGCCTCAAGCCCTATCTTGCTGACTACGTCATTCCAGAGGGAACTTCCATCCCTCTCGATGAACCTCCTCCTGTTTAAATAAAACAGGAAGTCAAGCTTAGTGACTATAAACAAGCTCACTTGGGAGGAAGTCTCATGTCTATCCCTGTATATATTGATCTAATTTTCTTGATAAACCGTCATTTAGTTTGCTAATTTTTGTTTTGTGGTTTGCTTGTGTGTTTTCAGGAGAAAGCAGAGCAGGTGTATTTAACTCAACCAGCACCACTCGAGTCAAGTGGTCGAGTTAAGTGGCGCCCAAATTCAAATTTGAATTCCGACAAGGAGACAAAGGCTGACTCGACCTGGCCCACTCGAGTCATATGCTCGAGCCATCTTTTGGGCGCCCAAGATTTCGAATTTTGAATTCAAATGGACGCTCCTCCCTCATCCTCTAGCTCTATCCTATGCCTCTATAAGGAGATCCAGCCTCTTGAGTTCTTCACACCACTCCTCACTTGCTCTCAACAAAAATTCCGAAAATGATCAACCAAATTTGCTCCACCATGCCCAGAAGAAGGTCCTACCAAGGAGAGTCCGGTGAACGCCCATCTGCTGAAGCCGTGGCTAGACACTTTCAGAGGCTAAGAGGACCGGTTTCTACACCAATCGAGCCAATGGAGATTGATGAAGTTCAGCCCGAGCCGCCAGCTCGAGTCCGTGGTTCGAGCCGTCGGAAAAAGGAAAAAGCAGAGTTACCCGAAGATGACTCGACCCACCCCACTCGAGCCAAGGGGTCGAGTCATAGAAGGCATTCCGCGGCTGAAGAGTTCTCGCGCGACAAACATGCAATCGCTCGTGGAAAGAAGCCGGAGGAACCTAGTGTGTTTGAACATGGCAAAGGAAGTGTTAGAGAAGCGACCAAAGTGGCCACCATGCAACCCGGAAAGACTAAGCAGGAGCCTTCTGATGAGGAATATCTTGCCATCTTCCTTGAGAGAGGTTTTGCAGAAACACGGTATCCGCACCGGGAGACATGTGCAAAACTCGGAATTGCCAAGGATGTGGAATACTTGTACCGAGTCAGCGGCCTGGGAACATTCATGAGAATTCAGCTTGAAGCTCACCAGGAGGAGACATACCATTTCCTATCCTCACTCTCGGTACATTTCTATGAAGATGAGCCTGAGTATGAATCAGATGGAGGTCCGGGATTTATCACCTTCACATGCAGAGGGTTGCTTCACTCCCTCACCATAAAGGAGCTGGAAACCTTGTATGGTTTCCCGAGTGGAATGGGATTGATACAAGACATTGACAGCACTGAGCTACAAGCCCTCTGGTTTACCATTGGAGACGACAAACCTTACTCGTCATCCCGCACCAAGGCGTCTCAGATCAGAAGTCCCGTGCTAAGGTACTTTCACAAAGCCATTGCAAGCACTTTGTTCGCTAGGCAGGTCACCGGAAACGTCAATGACGGCGAGATGCAGATGCTGGATATAGCATTACAAGACGTTCTGGACTACACAAGGGATGGACGAGAACTGCGTTCTGCTGCGTCAGTTGATATGGTACAAAGACTGGGCATTGAGGATGCACAAAAAGAAGTCAGCAGGGGAAATTAGCATTGGTGGAGTGATAACCCCAATTCTGGTGGCTTGTGGTGTAGAGCTACGGTCAGAGCCTTATAATCCCAGGTGGATTGACATAGACCATCTGAAAAGAGCCACATTCCTCGATGCTAGCCAACCACCCGATGTGTTTGTCTACCAATTCCATCATCCAGCCGTTGGAGAAGCCAAACTGCGCCTTCCCTGCACGGACCTCACCAGCGTTAGACTCGGCGCCAATATCGACTTCATTCCCCCACTAGAGCGCCTCTACACCAGCTTTGAAGAAGCTCCGAGATCAGAAGAAGATTCTGGGAATTCAGTGGATAGTGATGAAGACGATGGCTCGGGAAAGTTTGGTTTTGCAGATTACCCCCTTCAGCCTAAGTCTGGCCATACCCTAAAAGAAGCACATAAGCGAATTGGAATCCTCCAGAGGTGGAACAAATTTCAGGGGAAGACCATAGCTGCTTTAAAAGGGACGGTAAAGGAGTTAAATGGCCAGATGAAGGAAGTGAGAGATCAACTGAAGGATTTCCAGCAGAAGTTCAGTGCCACTTCCTCCAAGACGGTGATCCTCCCCAAACAAGTACTGGTAGGAAGTAGGTCATTTCGTGAAGCACCTAGGCCTCGAGCACCTGTGGAACCGCCAAGAGCCTCATCGTTCGAGCCAAGGCAACAAGTCAAGCAGTACGCAAGGAAAAAAAGGGGTTCGGTGAGCAGACACTCCAGCTCGAGCAGCCAGCTCGAGTCATTTGATCGAGCCGTCCCTTTCCCCATGTTCGACGCGACCGAGCCACTCGAGCCCACGATCGAGTTAAGTTCCCGCGCCACCTACACACCAGAGAGAGCATGGAGGATTCGATCTCCTCCTTCTTCTCCAACCCCTGAGGTACCTGTTCTATCCATTCTTGTACATAACATTTGCATTTCCTTCTTGCTTTTTGTTGGTTCTTAAACCTTCTTTCCAAATTTTTACTACACAAGGGGCTGTGTAATTTAAGTTTAGGGGAAAGGGTTAAGATTTGAAGGGTTAAGATTTGTTTGATGTGTTTTCACTGTGTTCTTATTTTGATTTTGTGCATTCTTGAGTCTGCATGCATCTATGGCATTGAAAAACCAAAAAAATTAGAAAATGTTTCGAAAATGATTACAAAAAAAAGAGTGTTCATGTAGTTACATTTGCATTTTAGGATTGAGTCTAGATTCTGTTCATATAGGGTTGTTGCATATGCATAGGGGATAATGATGATATTAACCTTGTAAGCATGCTGATTTGGTAATAGAGTCTCAATGCCCTCGTTTCTGGTTGTTTAATGCACTGTAAATAAACTTGAAGTAAGACTGCACCATACTTTGAATGCATAACTAGATTAGGTCTCAATTGAAGCATGCTGTGATTTGATACCATTCTCTATCAACCTGAACCTAAATTTGACTATTAATTATCATGTCTATGCACTGCATCTGAACTCATGGATACCATTACACATACTTGGATTTTCTTTCACCTATTTGCCACTCTTGCTAATCCAAGTAGCTGTTCTCATTATTAGGACAGTTTTACCATGCTTTTAGCCTAACCTTCTTTCAAGCCATGATATTACTCTGCTGTGTGAGGCCTATTTTTCTGAATGAGCTTGGTAGAAAGTGTTAGGTTTGAGCCGACAAGGATAGAATCTAATGTAGTTCTGGTTTGCAATTTTCGAATCAGATAGGACTAGGTGGGATCTTGATCATTGGGTATAGGGTTTGGTTCTGTGAAAAGAAAGAAAGAAAATTTGGAAAAAGATGAAAAAAAAAAAAGTTAAGAGTTCTTAGGAGAGGAATAATCTGAAGGTGTGTTAATCTAGTAAAGGATATGGGGTGTGCTAAGAAAGAGAAAAGAAAGACAAAAAGCTTAAAGTCTGAAAAACATAGAAAAAGCCTAAGCTGGTAGTGAAAAAACCATAAGAAAACCCCCAATCCGCTAGAAGTATAAAGAACCTCTCCTAGAACAAGAACAGAAGAAAAAAATGAGTCTGATCCAAGAAAAGTCCAAGGCAAATTGCCTAAGTGTTAAGGGTAGAATTAGGACAACTTTCTGGGCTTAGAACTAGGGGTTAAGGTCATCTGTGTATAGTTGGGTAGATGAAAGTGTATTCTTGTATGCATAGGTTGGTTCTTACCTTTAGCATTCTACTAAAGCTCATTCCTTTTCTTGAGAGATCCCTGTTCTGAACTTATCAAACCATGTGAAAGGGACCATCTTTGTCTCTTAACCTTACCCTTAGCCAAATGAGTTCATTGAATGTGCATAGCTTGATTCATGGTTTCTGCTTAATTGAATGTTAAAGGGAGTGGTAGATTTGAATGCATGTCTAGGTTGAGATTTAATTGAAGTTGTGCTTTGAAGAGTATGGCTAAAGTTTTTGAGTAGAGTTCATATACTTTGCATTCCAGAACTAGCAACTTGGACATTGAGATCATGTACTATATCAGCATGTTTTGGTTCTGAATCCCCATTTTCAAACATCTCTTCCTGGTTATACTTATGTTTGCTTGAGGGCAAGCAAAGACTAAGTTTGGGGGAGTTGATATGTCTAAATTTTACACGGTTTTAGCATGCATTTATCACCCTTTTTACCTCTGTTATTAGCATGTTCCTAGCGTTTATGTCTAGTTTTGCATACTTAGGGCATTTTGCATTAGGTTTGCATACATTCTGCATTTTGGAGTCATTTCAGGTGCACTTAAGGAGTATTGAAGCTGTTGAGGTCGAATGAGGATGACTCGACCACATGGCTCGAGTACCCTGGCCGAGTCAAAGCCAAAGGTGCCGTCTTGGAGTCGGCTCGACCCATTCCAACCGAGCCCACTGACCGAGCCGAAGCCAAAGGTGCCGTCTTGGAATCGGCTCGACCTAATCCACTCGAGCCCCTGCTCGAGTCCACACCAAAAATGAAGTCTTGATTTCGGCTCGACCAAGGCCACTTGAGTAGCTGGTCGAGCCGAAGATAAAAATGCAATCTTGAAGATTTCTGATGGGCTCGACCGCCCCACTCGAGTGAGCCTGCCCGAGTCTATCTAATAATTTGCTATTTTGTCTTTTTGAAATTTAGGGTTTTTAACTAAGACTATAAATACTCAGTATGTAATTAGGGCGTGATCATCCTGTTTTAAAGCTTTTTTTTCATCTTTATCTGTTTTTACTTCTTGGATCATATATCTCTCAATCTACCCAGTATTTGTGTTTGAATCTTTTTATCCCTTCTATTCTCCTGCTTGTCTTTCTTATTATGCAAGTTATTTTCATTTCTGAGTTTTTGCTTTTGATGATCATCATGATCTGTGAGTAGTTTTCTAGGGTTCTTAAGGATGGGTTAGGTCTAGGCTCGGAATCTTAATCTTCTAGGTGGTTTAGGGTTAGATTAGACGAAATCCCTTCTGGATTAGTGATCTTACTGCTAATTTCTCTCTGATCAATTGAGATTAGATCATAGGTTTTTCCACACCCAGAAGGTGTTTGATGAAATGCCTGAACCAGCTAATTCCAGAGATTTGCAATCCTAGTCTAAGAGATTAGATGTCTAGGGTGTTTGTTGGCTAAAATAGGTTGGATCTTAGTGCCTGCTAGACTAGATTTCGCTAGAGAGATTTGGGTCTGAAACTAGTTTAGCTTGGGGTTATCTACCACGAGAGTGGATTTAGCTGCAGTTGAATCTATTGTCTAGGGATTAGCTAGATAGTTTTTGTTAATACCCTGGTTAGATTAGGTTGTTAGACTGACCAACCCCATCCTTAAGACCTGCTTGTTCTCGATTTATCTCTATTTTCTGCGTTCTGTTTTCACTCTGTTTTTGCCCTGTTATTTGTCTCTGCTTTGCTCTGTTTCTCCCCTGTTTTTACTCTGTTTTTAGTTCATGTTCTTGCTTTTGATTCTCTTTTGCTAGGTTGGTAGTTTCACCATTTACAACTTGTTTGGCTTGACTTAGACGTTTTGATTGCATCCTGTCTGGTTAATAACACACTCATTTGGATTGATACCTTTCTGTATTACAATGACATGTTAGTGCATTAAGGCATTTGACAGATAGCATAAACGTAAAAATCTGCTATTTCAACCTTGTTCTGGAAGGATAACTAGTTAGAACCTTGTTCTAGGGAGATAATTAGTAAGAATCTTGTCCGAGAAAGATAACTAGTGAGAACCTTGTTCTAGACCGATAATTAGTAATAACCTTGTCCGAGATGGATACCTAGTGAGAACATTGTTTTAAAAAGATAGCTAGTGAGAACCTTGTTCTACACGGATAATTAGTAATAACCTTGTCCGAGAAGGATAACTAGTGAGAACCTTGTTCTAAAAGGATAACTAGTTAAAACCTTGTTCTAGAGGTATAATTAGTAAGACTCTTGTCCGAGAAAGAAAACCAGTGAGAACCTTGTTCTAGACGGATAATTAGTAATAACCTTTTCCGAGAAGGATAACTAGTGAGAACCTTGTTCTCGAAGGATAACTAGTTAGAACCTTGTTCTAGGGAGATAATTAGTAAGAATCTTGTCCGAGAAAGATAACTAGTGAGAACCTTTTTCTAGACAGATAATTAGTAATAACCTTGTCTGAGATGGATACCTAGTGAGAACATTGTTTTAAAAAGATAACTAGTGAGAACCTTGTTCTAGACAGATAATTAGTAATAATCTTGTCCGAGAAGGATAACTAGTGAGAACCTCGTTCTAAAAAGATAACTAGTGAAAACCTTGTTCTAGAGGGATAATTAGTAAGAATCTTGTCTGAGAAAGATAACTGGTGAGAACCTTGTTCTAGACGGATTATTAGTAATAACCATGTCCGAGAAGGATAACTTGTGAGAACATTGATCTAAAAGGATAAGTAGTGAGAACCTTGTTTTAGAGGGATAATTAGTAAGAATCTTGTCCGAGAAAGATAACTAGTGAGAACCTTGTTCTAAAAGGATAACTAGTGAAAACCTTATTTTAGATGGATAATTAGTAAAAATTTTGTCCGAGAAAGATAACTAGTGAGAATCTTGTTCTAGACGGATAATTTGAAATAACCTTTTCTGAGATGGATACCTAGTGAGAACATAGTTTTAAAAAGATAACTAGTGAGAACCTTGTTCTAGACGGATAATTAGTTATAACCTTGTCAGAGAAGGATAACTAATGAGAACCTCGTTCTAAAAGGATAACTAGTGAAAAACTTGTTTTAGAGGGATAATTAGTAAGAATCTTGTCCGAGAAAGAAAACTAGTGAGTACCTTGTTCTAGACGGATAATTTGAAATAACCTTGTCCGAGATGGATACCTAGTGAGAACATTGTTTTAAAAAGATAACTAGTGAGAACCTTGTTCTAGACGGATAATTAGTAATAACCTTGTCCGAGAAGGATAACTAGTGAGAACCTTGTTCTAGACAGATAATTAGTAATAACCTTGTCCGAGATGGATAACTAGTGAGAACATTGTTTTATAAAGATAACTAGTGAGAACCTTGTTCTAGACGGATAATTAGTAATAACCTTGTCCGAGAAGGATAACTAGTGAGAACCTTGTTCTAGACAGATAATTAGTAATAACCTTGTCCGAGAGGGATACCTAGTGAGAACATTGTTTTAAAAAGATAACTAGTGAGAACCTTGTTCTATACGGATAATTAGTAATAACCTTGTCCGAGAAAGATAACTAGTGAGAACCTTGTTCTAGACAGATAATTAGTAATAACGTTGTCCGAGATGGATACCTAGTGAGAACATTGTTTTAAAAAGATAACTAGTGAGAACCTTGTTCTAGACGGATAATTAGTAATAACCTTGTCCGAGAAGGATAACTAGTGAGAACCTTGTTCTAAAAGGATAACTAGTTAAAACCTTGTTCTAGAGGTATAATTAGTAAAAATCTTGTCCGAGAAAGAAAACTAGTGAGAACCTTGTTCTAAACGGATAATTAGTAATAACCTTTTCCGAGCAGGATAACTAGTGAGAACCTTGTTCTGGAAGGATAACTAGTTAGAACCTTGTTCTAGGGAGATAATTAGTAAGAATCTTGTCCGAGAAAGATAACTAGTGAGAACCTTGTTCTAGACAGATAATTAGTAATAACCTTGTCCGAGATGGATACCTAGTGAGAACATTGTTTTAAAAAGATAACTAGTGAGAACCTTGTTCTAGACGGATAATTAGTAATAACCTTGTCCGAGAAGAATAACTAGTGAGAACCTCGTTCTAAAAAGATAACTAGTGAAAACCTTGTTCTAGAGGGATAATTAGTAAGAATCTTGTCCGAGAAAGATAACTGGTGAGAACCTTGTTCTAGACGTATTATTAGTAATAACCTTGTCCGAGAAGGATAACTTCTGAGAACATTGATCTAAAAGGATAAGTAGTGAGAACCTTGTTCTAGAGGGATAATTAGTAAGAATCTTGTCCGAGAAAGATAACTAGTGAGAACCTTGTTCTAAAAGGATAACTAGTGAAAACCTTGTTTTATGTGGATAATTAGTAAAGAATTTTGTCCGAGAAAGATAACTAGTGAGAACCTTGTTCTAGACGGATAATTTGAAATGACCTTTTCTGAGATGGATACCTAGTGAGAACATTGTTTTAAAAAGATAACTAGTGAGAACCTTGTTCTAGACGGATAATTAGTTATAACCTTGTCAGAGTAGGATAACTAATGAGAAACTTGTTCTAAAAGGATAACTAGTGAAAAACTTGTTTTAGAGGGATAATTAGTAAGAATCTTGTCCGAGAAAGAAAACTAGTGAGAACCTTGTTCTAGACGGATAATTAGTAATAACTTTTTCCGAGCAGGATAACTAGTGAGAACCTTGTTCTGGAAGGATAACTAGTTAGAACCTTGTTCTAGGGAGATAATTAATAAGAATCTTTTCCGAGAAAGATAACTAGTTTGAACCTTGTTCTAGACAGATAATTAGTAATAACCTTGTCCGAGATGGATACCTAGTGAGAAAATTGTTTTAAAAAGATAACCAGTGAGAACCTTGTTCTAGACGGATAATTAGTTATAACCTTGTCCGAGAAGGATAACTAGTGAGAACCTTGTTCTAGACGGATAATTAGTAATAACCTTGTCCGAGAAGGATAACTAGTGAGAACCTTGTTCTAGACAGATAATTAGTAATAACCTTGTCCGAGATGGATACCTAGTGAGAACATTGTTTTAAAAAGATAACTAGTGAGAACCTTGTTCTCGAAGGATAACTAGTTAGAACCTTGTTCTAGAGAGATAATTAGTAAGAATCTTGTCCGAGAAAGATAACTAGTGAGAACCTTGTTCTAGACAGATAATTAGTAATAACCTTGTCCGAGATGGATACCTAGTGAGAACATTGTTTTAAAAAGATAACTAGTGAGAACCTTGTTCTAGACGGATAATTAGTAATAACCTTGTCCGAGAAGGATAACTAGTGAGAACCTTGTTCTAGACAGATAATTAGTAATAACCTTGTCCGAGATGGATACCTAGTGAGAACATTGTTTTAAAAAGATAACTAGTGAGAACCTTGTTCTAGACGGATAATTAGTAATAACCTTGTCCGAGAAAGATAACTAGTGAGAACCTTGTTCTAGACAGATAATTAGTAATAACGTTGTCCGAGATGGATACCTAGTGAGAACATTGTTTTAAAAAGATAACTAGTGAGAACC
The DNA here is from genome assembly GCA_026770425.1 of Boechera divaricarpa. Lineage (NCBI taxonomy): Eukaryota > Viridiplantae > Streptophyta > Magnoliopsida > Brassicales > Brassicaceae > Boechera > Boechera divaricarpa. Next base: position 241,219 of record JAMKOQ010000536.1, on the reverse strand, counting down.
TTGTTCTAGACGGATAATTAGTAATAACCTTGTCCGAGAAGGATAACTAGTGAGAACCTTGTTCTAAAAGGATAACTAGTTAAAACCTTGTTCTAGAGGTATAATTAGTAAGACTCTTGTCCGAGAAAGAAAACCAGTGAGAACCTTGTTCTAGACGGATAATTAGTAATAACCTTTTATGAAGAAGGATAACTAGTGAGAACCTTGTTCTCGAAGGATAACTAGTTAGAACCTTGTTCTAGAGAGATAATTAGTAAGAATCTTGTCCGAGAAAGATAACTAGTGAGAACCTTCTTCTAGACAGATAATTAGTAATAACCTTGTCCGAGATGGATACCTAGTGAGAACATTGTTATAAAAAGATAACTAGTGAGAACCTTGTTCTAGACGGATAATTAGTAATAACCTTGGCCGAGAAGGATAACTAGTGAGAACCTCGTTCTAAAAAGATAACTAGTGAAAACCTTGTTCTAGAGGGATAATTAGTAAGAATCTTGTCCGAGAAAGATAACTGGTGAGAACCTTGTTCTAGACGGATTATTAGTAATAACCTTGTCCGAGAAGGATAACTTGTGAGAACATTGATCTAAAAGGATAAGTAGTGAGAACCTTGTTCTAGAGGGATAATAAGTAAGAATCTTGTCCAAGAAAGATAACTAGTGAGAACCTTGTTCTAAAAGGATAACTAGTGAAAACCTTGTTTTAGACGGATAATTATTAAGAATTTTGTCCGAGAAAGATAACTAGTGAGAACCTTGTTCTAGACGGATAATCTGAATTAACCATTTCCGAGATGGATACCTAGTGAGAACATTGTTTTAAAAAGATAACTAGTGAGAACCTTGTTCTAGACGGATAATTAGTTATAACCTTGTGAGAGAAGGATAACTAATGAGAACCTTGTTCTAAAAGGATAACTAGTGAAAAACTTGTTTTAGAGGGATAATTAGTAAGAATCTTGTCCGAGAAAGAAAACTAGTGAGAACCTTGTTCTAGACGGATAATTTGAAATAACCTTTTCCGAGATGGATACCTAGTGAGAACATTGTTTTAAAAAGATAACTAGTGAGAACCTTGTTCTAGACGGATAATTAGTTATAACCTTGTCAGAGAAGGATAACTAATGAGAACCTTGTTCTAAAAGGATAACTAGTGAAAAACTTGTTTTAGAGGGATAATTAGTAAGAATCTTGTCCGAGAAAGAAAACTAGTGAGAACCTTTTTCTAGACGGATAATTAGTAATAACCTTTTCCGAGCAGGATAACTAGTGAGAACCTTGTTCTGGAAGGATAACTAGTTAGAACCTTGTTCTAGGGAGATAATTAATAAGAATCTTTTCCGAGAAAGATAACTAGTGTGAACCTTGTCTAGACCGATAATTAGTAATAACCTTGTCCGAGATGGATACCTAGTGAGAACATTGTTTTAAAAAGATAACTAGTGAGAACCTTGTTCTAGACAGATAATTAGTAATAACCTTGTCCGAGAAGGATAACTAGTGAGAACCTTGTTCTAGACAGATAATTAGTAATAACGTTGTTTGAGATGGATACCTAGTGAGAACATTGTTTTAAAAAGATAACTAGTGAGAACCTTTTTTTGATGGATAATTAGTAAGAACCTTGACAGAGAAGGATAACTAGTGAAAACCTTGTTCTAAAAGGATTACTAGTGATAACCTTGTTCCAGAAGGATAATTAGTAAGAATCTTGTCAGAGAAACATAACTAGTGAGAACCTTGTTCTAAAAAGATAACTAGTGAAAACCTTGTTCTATAAGGATAATTAGAAAGAATCTTGTCCGAGAAATATAACTAGTGAGAACCTTGTTATAGACGGATAATTTGTAGTAACCTTGTCCGAGAAAGATAACTAGTGAGAACCTTGCTCTAAAAGGATAACTAGTGAAAACCTTGTTCTATAGGTATAATTAGTAAGAATCTTGTCCGAGAAAGATAACTAGTGAGAACCTTGTTCTAGATAGATAATTAGTAATAACCTTGTCCGAGAAAGATAACTAGTGAGAACTTTGACCTAAAAGGATAACTAGTGAAAAACCTTGTTCTAGAGGGATAATTAGTAAGAATCTTGTCCGAGAAAGATAACTAGTGAGAAACTTGTTATAGATGGATAATTAGTAAGAACCTTGACCGAGAAGATTAACTAGTGAGAACCTTGTTCTAAACGGATAAGTAGTGAAAACCTTGTTCGAGAGGGATTATTAGTAAGAATCTTTTCCGAGAAAGATAACTAGTGAGAACCTTGTTCTAGATGGATAATTAGTAATAACCTTGTCCGAGAAAGATAACTAGTGAGAACTTTGATCTAAAAGGATAACTAGTGAAAAACCTTGTTATAGAGGGATAATCAGTAAGAATCTTGTCCGAGAAAGATAACTGGTGAGAACCTTGTTCTAGACGGATTATTAGTAATAATCTTGTCCGAGAAGGATAACTTGTGAGAACATTTTTCTAAAAGGATAAGTAGTGAGAACCTTGTTCTAGAGGGATAATTAGTAAGAATCTCGTCCGAGAAAGATAACTAGTGAGAACCTTGTTCTAAAAAGATAACTAGTGAAAACCTTGTTCTAGATGGATAACTAGTAAGAATTTTGTCCGAGAAAGATAACTAGTGACAACCTTGTTCTAGACGGATAATTAGAAAATAACATTTTCCGAAATGGATACCTAGTGAGAACATTGCTTTAAAAAGATAACTAGTGAGAACCTTGTTCTAGACGGATAATTAATAATAACCTTGTCCGAGAAGGATAACTAGTGAGAACCTTGTTCTAAAAAAATAACTAGTGAAAACCTTGTTCTAGAGGGATAATTAGTAAGAATCTGGTCCGAGAAAGATAACTAGTGAGAACCTTGTTCTAGATGGATAATTAGTAATAACCTTGTCCGAGAAAGATAACTAATGAGAACTTTGATCTAAAAGGATAACTAGTGAAAAACCTTGTTATAGAGGGATAATTAGTAAGAATCTTGTCGGAGAAAGATAACTGGTGAGAACCTTGTTCTAGACGGATTATTAGTAATAATCTTGTCCGAGAAGGATAACTTGTGAGAACATTTTTCTAAAAGGATAAGTAGTGAGAACCTTGTTCTAGAGGGATAATTAGTAAGAATCTTCTCCGAGAAAGGTAACTAGTGAGAACCTTGTTCTAAAAGGATAACTAGTGAAAACTTTGTTCTAGAGGGATAATTAGTAAGAATTTTGTCCGAGAAAGATAAATAGTGAGAACCTTGTTCTAGACAGATAATTAGAAATAACCTTTTCCGAGATGGATACCTAGTGAGAACATTGTTTTAAAAAGATAACTAGTGAGAACCTTGTTTTAGACGGATAATTAGTAATAACCTTGTCCGAGAAGGATAACTAGTGAGAACCTTGTTTTAAAAGGATAACTAGTGAAATCCTTGTTCTAGGTGGATAATTAGTAAGAATTTTGTCCGAGAAAGATAACTAGTGACAACCTTGTTCTAGACGGATAATTAGAAATAACCTTTTCCGGGATAGATACCTATTGAGAACATTGTTTTAAAAAGATAACTAGTGAGAACATTGTTCTAGACGGATAATTAATAATAACCTTGTCCGAGAAGGATAAATAGTGAGAACATTGTTCTAAAAGGATAACTAGTGAAAACCTTGTTCTAGATGAATAATTAGTAAGAATCTTGTCCGAGAAAGAAAATTAGTGAGAACCTTGTTCTAGACGGATAATTAGAAATAACGTTTTCCGAGAAGGATAACTACTAAGAACCTTGTTCTGGAAGGATAACTAATTAGAACCTTGTTCTAGGGAGATAATTAGTAAGAATCTTGTCCGAGAAAGATAACGAGTGAGAACCTTGTTCTAGACAGATAATTAGTAATAACGTTGTCCGAGATGGATACCTAGTGAGAACATTGTTTTAAAAAGATAACTAGTGAGAACCTTGTTCTAGACGGATAATTAGTAATGACCTTGTCTGAGAAGGATAACTAGTGAGAACCTTGTTCTAAAAGGATAACTAGTGAAAATCTTGTTCTAGAGGGATAGTTAGTAAGAATCTTGTCCGAGAAAGAAAACTAGTGAGAACCTTGTTCTAGACGGATAAATAGTAATAACCTTGTCCGAGAAGGATAACTTGTGAGAACATTGTTCTAAAAGGATAAGTAGTGAAAACCGTGTTCTAAAGGGATAATTAGTAAGAATCTTGTCCGAGAAAGATAACTGGTGAGAACCTTGTTCTAGACGGATTATTAGTAATAACCTTGTCCAAGAAGGATAACTTGTGAGAACATTTTTTTAAAAGGATAAGTAGTGAGAACCTTGTTCTAGAGGGATTATTAGTAATAACCTTGTCCAAGAAGGATAACTTGTGAGAACATTTTTCTAAAAGGATAAGTAGTGAGAACCTTGTTCTAGAGGGGTAATTAGTAAGAATCTTTTCCGAGAAAGATAACTAGTGAGAACCTTGTTCTAAAAGGATAAGTAGTGAAAACCTTGTTCTAAATGGATAATTAGTAAGAATTTTGTCCGGGAAAGATAACTAGTGACAACCTTGTTCTAGACGGATAATTAGAAATAACCTTTTCCGAGATGGATACCTAGTGAGAACATTGTTTTAAAAAGATAACTAGTGAGAACCTTCTTCTAGACGGATAATTAATAATAACCTTGTCCGAGAAGGATAACTAGTGAGAACCTTGTTCTAAAAGGATAACTAGTGAAAACCTTGTTCTAGAGGGATAATTAGTAAGAATCTTGTCTGAGAAAGAAAACTAGTGAGAACCTTGTTCTAGACGGATAATTAGTAATAACCTTGTCCGAGAAGGATAACTAGTGAGAACCTTGTTTTAAAGGATAACTAGTGAAAACCTTGTTCTAGAGGGATAATTAGCAAGAATCTTGTCCGAGAAAGATAACTAGTGAGAACCTTGTTTTAGACGGATAATTAGTAATAACCTTGTCTTAGATGGATACCTAGTGAGAACATTGTTTCAAAAAGATAACTAGTGAGAACCTTGTTCTAGAGGGATAATTAGTAAGAATCTTGTCCGAGAAAGATAACTAGTGAGAAACTTGTTCTAGATGGATAATTAGTAATAACCTTGTCTTAGATGGATACCTAGTGAGAACTTTGATCTAAAAGGATAACTAGTGAAAAACCTTGTTATAGAGGGATAATTAGTAAGAATCTTGTCCGAGAAAGATAACTGGTGAGAACCTTGTTCTAAACGGATTATTACTAATAATCTTGTCCGAGAAGGATAACTTGTGAGAACATTTTTCTAAAAGGATAAGTAGTGAGAACCTTGTTCTAGAGGGATAATTAGTAAGAATCTTCACTGAGAAAGATAACTAGTGAGAACCTTGTTCTAAAAGGATAACTAGTGAAAGCCTTGTTCTAGATGGATAATTAGTAAGAATTTTGTCCGAGAAAGATAACTAGTGAGAACCTTGTTCTAGACGGATAATTAGAAATAACCTTTTCCGAGATGGATACCTAGTGAGAACATTGTTTTCAAAAGATAACTAGTGAGAACCTTGTTCTAGACGGATAATTAGTAATAACCTTGTCCGAGAAGGATAACTAGTGAGAACCTTGTTTTAAAAGGATAACTAGTGAAATCCTTGTTCTAGGTGGATAATTAGTAAGAATTTTTTCCGAGAAAGATAACTAGTGACAACCATGTTCTAGACGGATAATTAGAAATAACCTTTTCCGGGATAGATACCTATTGAGAACATTGTTTTAAAAACATAACTAGTGAGAACATTGTTCTAGACGGATAATTAATAATAACCTTGTCCGCGAAGGATAAATAGTGAGAACATTGTTCTAAAAGGATAACTAGTGAAAACCTTGTTCTAGAGGGATAATTAGTAAGAATCTTGTCCGAGAAAGAAAACTAGTGAGAACCTTGTTCTAGACGGATAATTAGAAATAACCTTTTCCGATAACTACTGAGAACCTTGTTCTGGAAAGATAACTAGTTAGAACCTTGTTCTAGGGAGATAATTAGTAAGAATCTTGTCCGAGAAAGATAACGAGTGAGAACCTTGTTCTAGACAGATAATTAGTAATAACCTTGTCCGAGATGGATACCTAGTGAGAACATTGTTTTAAAAAGATAACTAGTGAGAACCTTGTTCTAGACGGATAATTAGTAATGACCTTGTCTGAGAAGGATAACTAGTGAGAACCTTGTTCTAAAAGGATAACTAGTGAAAATCTTGTTCTAGAGGGATAGTTTGTAAGAATCTTGTCCGAGAAAGAAAACTAGTGAGAACCTTGTTCTAGACGGATAAATAGTAATAACCTTTTCCGAGAAAGATAACTAGTGAGAACCTTGTTCTAAAAGGATAACTAGTGAAAACCTTGTTCTAGAGGGATTATTATTAAGAATCTCTTCCGAGAAAGATAACTGGTGAGAACCTTGTTCTAGACGGATTATTAGTAATAACCTTGTCCGAGAAGGATAACTTGTGAGAACATTGTTCTAAAAGGATAAGTAGTGAAAACCGTGTTCTAGAGGGATAATTAGTAAGAATCTTGTCCGAGAAAGATAACTGGTGAGAACCTTGTTCTAGACGGATTATTAGTAATAACCTTGTCCAAGAAGGATAACTTGTGAGAACATTTTTCTAAAAGGATAAGTAGTGAGAACCTTGTTCTAGAGGGATAATTAGTAAGAATCTTGTCCGAGAAAGATAACTAGTGAGAACCTTTTTCTAAAAGGATAAGTAGTGAAAACCTTGTTCTAAATGGATAATTAGTAAGAATTTTGTCCAGGAAAGATAACTAGTGACAACCTTGTTCTACACGGATAATTAGAAATAACCTTTTCCGAGATGGATACCTAGTGAGAACATTGTTTTAAAAAGATAACTAGTGAGAACCTTGTTCTAGACGGATAATTAATAATAACCTTGTCCGAGAAGGATAACTAGTGAGAACCTTGTTCTAAAAGGATAACTAGTGAAAACCTTGTTCTAGAGGGATAATTAGTAAGAATCTTGTCTGAGAGAGAAAACTAGTGAGAACCTTGTTCTAGACGGATAATTAGTAATAACCTTGTTCGAGAAGGATAACTAGTGAGAACCTTGTTTTAAAGGATAACTAGTGATAACCTTGTTCTAGAGGGATAATTAGCAAGAATCTTGTCCGAGAAAGATAACTAGTGAGAACCTTGTTTTAGACGGATAATTAGTAATAACCTTGTCTTAGATGGATACCTAGTGAGAACATTGTTTCAAAAAGATAACTAGTGAGAACCTTGTTCTAGAGGGATAATTAGTAAGAATCTTGTCCGAGAAAGATAACTAGTGAGAAACTTGTTCTAGATGGATAATTCGTAATAACCTTGTTCGAGGAAGATAACTAGTGATAACTTTGATCTAAAAGGATAACTAGTTAAAAACCTTGTTATAGAGGGATAATTAGTAAGAATCTTGTCCGAGAAAGATAACTGGTGAGAACCTTGTTCTAGACGGATTATTAGTAATAACCTTGTCCGAGAAGGATAACTTGTGTGAACATGGTTCTAAAAGGATAAGTAGTGAGAACCTTGTTCTAGAGGGATAATTAGTAAGAATCTTGTCCGAGAAAGATAACTAGTGAGAACCTTTTTCTAAAAGGATAACTAGTGAAAACCTTGTTCTAGAGGGATTATTAGTAAGAATTTTGTCCGAGAAAGATAACTATTGAGAACCTTGTTCTAGACGGATAATTAGAAATAACCTTTTCCGAGATGGATACCTAGTGAGAACATTGTTTTAAAAAGATAACTAGTGAGAACCTTGTTCTAGACGGATAATTAGTAATAACCTTGTCCGAGAAGGATAACTAGTGAGAACCTTGTTTTAAAAGGATAACTAGAGAAATCCTTGTTCTAGGTGGATAATTAGTAAGAATTTTGTCCGAGAAAGATAACTAGTGACAACCTTGTTCTAGACGGATAATTAGAAATAACCTTTTCCGGGATAGATACCTATTGAGAACATTGTTTTAAAAACATAACTAGTGAGAACATTGTTCTAGACGGATAATTAATAATAACCTTGTCCGCGAAGGATAAATAGTGAGAACATTGTTCTAAAAGGATAACTAGTGAAAACCTTGTTCTAGAGGGATAATTAGTAAGAATCTTGTCCGAGAAAGAAAACTAGTGAGAACCTTGTTCTAGACGGATAATTAGAAATAACCTTTTCCGAGAAGGATAACTACTGAGAACCTTGTTCTGGAAAGATAACTAGTTAGGACCTTGTTCTAGGGAGATAATTAGTAAGAATCTTGTCCGAGAAAGATAACGAGTGAGAAATTTGTTCTAGACAGATAATTAGTAATAACCTTGTCCGAGATGGATACCTAGTGAGAACATTGTTTTAAAAAGATAACTAGTGAGAACCTTGTTCTAGACGGATAATTAGTAATGACCTTGTCTGAGAAGGATAACTAGTGAGAACCTTGTTCTAAAAGGATAACTAGTGAAAATCTTGTTCTAGAGGGATAGTTTGTAAGAATCTTGTCCGAGAAAGAAAACTAGTGAGAACCTTGTTCTAGACGGATAAATAGTAATAACCTTTTCCGAGAAAGATAACTAGTGAGAACCTTGTTCTAAAAGGATAACTAGTGAAAACCTTGTTCTAGAGGAATTATCATTAAGAATCTTGTCTGAGAAAGATAACTGGTGAGAACCTTGTTCTAGACGGATTATTAGTAATAACCTTGTCCGAGAAGGATAACTTGTGAGAACATTGTTCTAAAAGGATAAGTAGTGAAAACTGTGTTCTAGAGGGATAATTAGTAAGAATCTTGTCCGAGAAAGATAACTGGTGAGAACCTTGTTCTAGACGGATTATTAGTAATAACCTTGTCCAAGAAGGATAACTTGTGAGAACATTTTTCTAAAAGGATAAGTAGTGAGAACCTTGTTCTAGAGGGATAATTAGTAAGAATCTTGTCCGAGAAAGATAACTAGTGAGAACCTTTTTCTAAAAGGATAAGTAGTGAAAACCTTGTTCTAAATGGATAATTAGTAAGAATTTTGTCCGAGAAAGATAACTAGTGAGAAACTTGTTCTAGATGGATAATTCGTAATAACCTTGTTCGAGGAAGATAACTAGTGAGAACTTTGATCTAAAAGGATAACTAGTGAAAAACCTTGTTATAGAGGGATAATTAGTAAGAATCTTGTCCGAGAAAGATAACTGGTGAGAACCTTGTTCTAGACGGATTATTAGTAATAATCTTGTCCGAGAAGGATAACTTGTGAGAACCTTGTTTTAAAAGGATAACTAGTGAAATCCTTGTTCTAGGTGGATAATTAGTAAGAATTTTGTCCGAGAAAGATAACTAGTGACAACCTTGTTCTAGACGGATAATTAGAAATAACCTTTTCCGAGATAGATACCTATTGAGAACATTGTTTTAAAAAGATAACTAGTGAGAACATTGTTCTAAAAGGATAACTAGTGAAAACCTTGTTCTAGAGGGATAATTAGTAAGAATCTTGTCCGAGAAAGAAAACTAGTGAGAACCTTGTTCTAGACGGATAATTAGAAATAACCTTTTCCGAGAAGGATAACTACTGAGAACCTTGTTCTGGAAGGATAACTAGTTAGAACCTTGTTCTAGGGAGATAATTAGTAAGAATCTCGTCCGAGAAAGATAACGAGTGAGAACCTTGATCTAGACAGATAATTAGTAATAACCTTGTCCGAGATGGATACCTAGTGAGAACATTGTTTTAAAAAGATAACAAGTGAGAACCTTGTTCTAGACGGATAATTAGTAATGACCTTGTCTGAGAAGGATAACTAGTGAGAACCATGTTCTAAAAGGATAACTATTGAAAATCTTGTTCTAGAGGGATAGTTAGTAAGAATCTTGTCCGAGAAAGAAAACTAGTGAGAACCTTGTTCTAGACGGATTATTAGTAATAACCTTGTCCGAGAAGGATAACTTGTGAGAACATTGTTCGAAAAGGATAAGTAGTGAAAACCGTGTTCTAGAGGGATAATTAGTAAGAATCTTGTCCGAGAAAGATAACTGGTGAGAACCTTGTTCTAGACGGATTATTAGTAATAACCTTGTCCAAGAAGGATAACTTGTGAGAACATTTTTCTAAAAGGATAAGTAGTGAGAACCTTGTTCTAGAGGGATAATTAGTAAGAATCTTGTCCGAGAAAGATAACTAGTGAGAACCTTGTTCTAAAAGGATAAGTAGTGAAAACCTTGTTCTAAATGGATAATTAGTAAGAATTTTGTCCGGGAAAGATAACTAGTGACAACCTTGTTCTAGACGGATAATTAGAAATAACCTTGTCCGAGAAGGATAACTAGTGAGAACCTTGTTTTAAAAGGATAATTAGTAATAACCTTGTCCGAGAAGGATAACTAGTGAGAACCTTGTTTTAAAAGGATAATTAGTAATAACCTTGTCCGAGAAGGATAACTAGTGAGAACCTTGTTTTAAAGGATAACTAGTGAAAACCTTGTTCTAGAGGGATAATTAGCAAGAATCTTGTCCGAGAAAGATAACTAGTGAGAACCTTGTTTTAGGCGGATAATAAGTAATAACCTTGTCTTAGATGGATACCTAGTGAGAACATTGTTTCAAAAAGAAAACTAGTGAGAACCTTGTTCTAGAGGGATAATTAGTAAGAATCTTGTCCGAGAAAGATAACTAGTGAGAAACTTGTTCTAGATGGATAATTAGTAATAACCTTGTTCGAGAAAGATAACTAGTGAGAACTTTGATCTAAAAGGATAACTAGTGAAAAACCTTGTTATAAAGGGATAATTAGTAAGAATCTTGTCCGAGAAAGATAACTGGTGAGAACCTTGTTCTAGACGGATTATTAGTAATAATCTTGTCCGAGAAGGATAACTTCTGAGAACATTTTTCTAAAAGGATAAGTAGTGAGAACCTTGTTATAGAGGGATAATTAGTAAGAATCTTCTCCGAGAAAGATAACTAGTGAGAACCTTGTTCTCAAAGGATAACTAGTGAAAGCCTTGTTCTAGATGGATAATTAGTAAGAATCTTCTCCGAGAAAGATAACTAGTGAGAACCTTGTTCTAAAAGGATAACTAGTGAAAGCCTTGTTCTAGATGGATAATTAGTAAGAATTTTGTCCGAGAAAGATAATTAGTGAGAACCTTGTTCTAGACGGATAATTAGAAATAACCTTTTCCGAGATGGGTACCTAGTGAGAACATTGTTTTAAAAAGATAACTAGTGAGAACCTTGTTCTAGACGGATAATTAGTAATAACCTTGTCCGAGAAGGATAACTAGTGAGAACCTTGTTTTAAAAGGATAACTAGTGAAATCCTTGTTCTAGGTGGATAATTAGGAAGAATTTTGTCCGAGAAAGATAATTAGTGACAACCTTGTTCTAGACGGATAATTAGAAATAACCTTTTCCGGGATAGATACCTATTGAGAACATTGTTTTAAAAAGATAACTAGTGAGAACCTTGTTCTATACGGATAATTAATAATAACCTTGTCCGAGTTGGATAACTAGTGAGAACCTTGTTCTAAAAGGATAACTAGTGAAAACCTTGTTCTAGAGGGATAATTAGTAAGAATCTTGTCCGAGAAAGATAACTGGTGAGATCCTTGTTCTAGACGGATTATTAGTAATAACCTTGTCCGAGATTGATAACTTGTGAGAACATTGTTATAAAAGGATAAGTAGTGAGAACCTTGTTCTAGAGGGATAATTAGTAAGAATCTTGTCCGAGAAAGATAACTAGTGAGAACCTTGTTCTAGACGGATAATTAGTAATAACCTTTTCCGAGAAGGAAACTAGTGAGAACCTTGTTCTGGAAGGATAACTAGTTAGAACCTTGTTCTAGGGAGATAATTAGTAAGAATCTTGTCCGAGAAAGATAACGAGTGAGAACCTTGGTCTAGACAGATAATTAGTAATAACCTAGTCCGAGATGGATACCTAGTGAGAACATTGTTTTAAAAAGATAACTAGTGAGAACCTTGTTCTAGAGGTATAATTAGTAAGAATCTTGTCTGAGAAAGATAACTAGTGAGAAACTTGTTCTAGATGGATAATTAGTAAGAACCTTGACCGAGAAGGATAACTAGTGAGAACCACGTTATAAAAGGATAAGTAGTGAAAACCTTGTTCTAGAGGGATAATTAGTAAGAATCTTGTCCGAGAAAGATAACTAGTGAGAACCTTGTTCTAGATAGATAATTAGTAATAACCTTGTCCGAGAAAGATAACTAGTGAGAACTTTGATCTAAAAGGATAACTAGTGAAAAACCTTGTTATAGAGGGATAATTAGTAAGAATCTTGTCCGAGAAAGATAACTAGTGAGAACCTTGTTCTAGACGGATTATTAGTAATAACCTTGTCCGAGAAGGATAACTTGTGAGAACATTTTTCTAAAAGGATAAGTAGTGAGAACCTTGTTCTAGAGGGATAATTACTAAGAATCTTGTCCGAGAAAGATAACTAGTGAGAACCTTGTTCTAAAAGGATAACTAGTGAAAACCTTGTTCTAGATGAATAAATTAGTAAAAATTTTGTCCGAGAAAGATAACTAGTGAGAACCTTGTTCTAGACGGATAATTAGAAATAACCTTTTACGAGATGGATACCTAGTGAGAACATTGTTTTAAAAAGATAACTGGTGAGAACCTTGTTCTAGACGGATAATTAATAATAACCTTGTCCGAGAAGGATAACTAGTGAGAACCTTGTTCTAAAAGGATAACTAGTGAAAACCTTGTTCTAGAGGGATAATTAGTAAGAATTTTGTCCGAGAAAGAAAACTAGTGAGAACCTTGTTCAAGACGGATAAATAGTAATAACCTTTTCCGAGAAAGATAACTAGTGAGAACCTTGTTCTAAAAGGATAACTAGTGAAAACCTTGTTCTAGAGGGATTATTAGTAAGAATCTTGTCCGAGAAAGATAACTGGTGAGAACCTTGTTCTAGACGGATTATTAGTAATAACCTTGTCCGAGAAGGATAACTTGTGAGAACATTGTTCTAAAAGGATAAGTAGTGAAAACCGTGTTCTAGAGGGATAATTAGTAAGAATCTTGTCCGAGAAAGATAACTGGTGAGAACCTTGTTCTAGACGGATTATTAGTAATAACCTTGTCCAAGAAGGATAACTTGTGAGAACATTTTTCTAAAAGGATAAGTAGTGAGAACCTTGTTCTAGAGGGATAATTAGTAAGAATCTTGTCCGAGAAAGATAACTAGTGAGAACCTTGTTCTAAAAGGATAAGTAGTGAAAACCTTGTTCTAAATGGATAATTAGTAAGAATTTTGTCCGGGAAAGATAACTAGTGACAACCTTGTTCTAGACGGATAATTAGAAATAACCTTTTCCGAGATGGATACCTAGTGAGAACATTGTTTTAAAAAGATAACTAGTGAGAACCTTGTTCTAGACGGATAATTAATAATAACCTTGTCCGAGAAGGATAACTAGTGAGACCTTGTTCTAAAAGGATAACTAGTGAAAACCTTGTTCTAGAGGGATAATTAGTAAGAATCTTGTCTGAGAAAAAAAACTAGTGAGAACCTTGTTCTAGACGGATAACTAGTAATAACCTTGTCCGAGAAGGATAACTAGTGAGAACCTTGTTTTAAAGGATAACTAGTGAAAACCTTGTTCTAGAGGGATAATTAGCAAGAATCTTGTCCGGGAAAGATAACTAGTGAGAACCTTGTTTTAGACGGATAATTAGTAATAACCTTGTCTTAGATGGATACCTAGTGAGAACATTGTTTCAAAAAGATAACTAGTGAGAACCTTGTTCTAGAGGGATAATTAGTAAGAATCTTGTCCGAGAAAGATAACTAGTGAGAAACTTGTTCTAGATGGATAATTAGTAATAACCTTGTTCGAGAAAGATAACTAGTGAGAACTTTGATCTAAAAGGATAACTAGTGAAAAACCTTGTTATAGAGGGATAATTAGTAAGAATCTTGTCCGACAAAGATAACTGGTGAGAACCTTGTTCTAGACGGATTATTAGTAATAATCTTGTCCGAGAAGGATAACTTGTGAGAACATTTTTCTAAAAGGATAAGTAGTGAGAACCTTGTTCAAGAGGGATAATTAGTAAGAATCTTCTCCGAGAAAGATAACTAGTGAGAACCTTGTTCTAAAAGGATAACTAGTGAAAGCCTTGTTCTAGATGGATAATTAGTAAGAATTTTGTCCGAGAAAGATAACTAGTGAGAACCTTGTTCTAGACGGATAATTAGAAATAACCTTTTCCGAGATGGATACCTAGTGAGAACATTGTTTTAAAAAGATAACTAGTGAGAACCTTGTTCTAGACAGATAATTAGTAATAACCTTGTCCGAGAAGGATAACTAGTGAGAACTTTGTTTTAAAAGGATAATTAGTAATAACCTTGTCCGAGAAGGATAACTAGTGAGAACCTTGTTTTAAAGGATAACTAGTGAAAACCTTGTTCTAGAGGGATAATTAGCAAGAATCTTGTCCGAGAAAGATAACTAGTGAGAACCTTGTTTTAGACGGATAATTAGTAATAACCTTGTCTTAGATGGATACCTAGTGAGAACATTGTTTCAAAAAGATAACTAGTGAGAACCTTGTTCTAGAGGGATAATTAGTAAGAATCTTGTCCGAGAAAGATAACTAGTGAGAAACTTGTTTTAGATGGATAATTAGTAATAACCTTGTTCGAGAAAGATAACTAGTGAGAACTTTGATCTAAAAGGATAACTAGTGAAAAACCTTGTTATAAAGGGATAATTAGTAAGAATCTTGTCCGAGAAAGATAACTGGTGAGAACCTTGTTCTTGACGGATTATTAGTAATAATCTTGTCCGAGAAGGATAACTTGTGAGAACATTTTTCTAAAAGGATAAGTAGTGAGAACCTTGTTCAAGAGGGATAATTAGTAAGAATCTTCTCCGAGAAAGATAACTAGTGAGAACCTTGTTCTAAAAGGATAACTAGTGAAAGCCTTGTTCTAGATGGATAATTAGTAAGAATTTTGTCCGAGAAAGATAACTAGTGAGAACCTTGTTCTAGACGGATAATTAGAAATAACCTT
Source organism: Boechera divaricarpa (assembly GCA_026770425.1). Taxonomy (NCBI): domain Eukaryota; kingdom Viridiplantae; phylum Streptophyta; class Magnoliopsida; order Brassicales; family Brassicaceae; genus Boechera; species Boechera divaricarpa. Next base: position 226,139 of record JAMKOQ010000536.1, on the reverse strand, counting down.
TTCTGAGATGGATACCTAGTGAGAACATTGTTTTAAAAAGATAACTAGTGAGAACCTTGTTCTAGACAGATAATTAGTAATAACCTTGTCCGAGAAGGATAACTAGTGAGAACCTTGTTTTAAAAGGATAATTAGTAATAACCTTGTCCGAGAAGGATAACTAGTGAGAACCTTGTTTTAAAAGGATAATTAGTAATAACCTTGTCCGAGAAGGATAACTAGTGAGAACCTTGTTTTAAAGGATAACTAGTAAAAACCTTGTTCTAGAGGGATAAATAGCAAGAATCTTGTCCGAGAAAGATAACTAGTGAGAACCTTGTTTTAGACGGATAATTAGTAATAACCTTGTCTTAGATGGATACCTAGTGAGAACATTGTTTCAAAAAGATAACTAGTGAGAACCTTGTTCTAGAGGGATAATTAGTAAGAATCTTGTCCGAGAAAGATAACTAGTGAGAAACTTGTTCTACATGGATAATTAGTAATAACCTTGTTCGAGAAAGATAACTAGTGAGAACTTTGATCTAAAAGGATAACTAGTGAAAAACCTTGTTATAAAGGGATAATTAGTAAGAATCTTGTCCGAGAAAGATAACTGGTGAGAACCTTGTTCTAGACGGATTATTAGTAATAATCTTGTCCGAGAAGGATAACTTGTGAGAACATTTTTCTAAAAGGATAAGTAGTGAGAACCTTGTTCTAGAGGGATAATTAGTAAGAATCTTCTCCGAGAAAGATAACTAGTGAGAACCTTGTTCTAAAAGGATAACTAGTGAAAGCCTTGTTCTAGATGGATAATTAGTAAGAATTTTGTCCGAGAAAGATAACTAGTGAGAACCTTGTTCTAGACGGATAATTAGAAATAACCTTTTCCGAGATGGATACCTAGTGAGAACATTGTTTTAAAAAGATAACTAGTGAGAACCTTGTTCTAGACGGATAATTAGTAATAACCTTGTCCGAGAAGGATAACTAGTAAGAACCTTGTTTTAAAAGGATAACTAGTGAAATCCTTGTTCTAGGTGGATAATTAGTAAGAATTTTGTCCGAGAAAGATAATTAGTGATAACCTTGTGCTAGACGGATAATTAGAAATAACCTTTTCCGGGATAGATACCTATTGAGAACATTGTTTTAAAAAGATAACTAGTGAAAACCTTGTTCTAGACGGATAATTAATAATAACCTTGTCCGAGAAGGATAACTAGTGAGACCTTGTTCTAAAAGGATAACTAGTGAAAACCTTGTTCTAGAGGGATAATTAGTAAGAATCTTGTCTGAGAAAAAAAACTAGTGAGAACCTTGTTCTAGACGGATAACTAGTAATAACCTTGTCCGAGAAGGATAACTAGTGAGAACCTTGTTTTAAAGGATAACTAGTGAAAACCTTGTTCTAGAGGGATAATTAGCAAGAATCTTGTCCGGGAAAGATAACTAGTGAGAACCTTGTTTTAGACGGATAATTAGTAATAACCTTGTCTTAGATGGATACCTAGTGAGAACATTGTTTCAAAAAGATAACTAGTGAGAACCTTGTTCTAGAGGGATAATTAGTAAGAATCTTGTCCGAGAAAGATAACTAGTGAGAAACTTGTTCTAGATGGATAATTAGTAATAACCTTGTTCGAGAAAGATAACTAGTGAGAACTTTTATCTAAAAGGATAACTAGTGAAAAACCTTGTTATTGAGGGATAATTAGTAAGAATCTTGTCCGACAAAGATAACTGGTGAGAACCTTGTTCTAGACGGATTATTAGTAATAATCTTGTCCGAGAAGGATAACTTGTGAGAACATTTTTCTAAAAGGATAAGTAGTGAGAACCTTGTTCAAGAGGGATAATTAGTAAGAATCTTCTCCGAGAAAGATAACTAGTGAGAACCTTGTTCTAAAAGGATAACTAGTGAAAGCCTTGTTCTAGATGGATAATTAGTAAGAATTTTGTCCGAGAAAGATAACTAGTGAGAACCTTGTTCTAGACGGATAATTAGAAATAACCTTTTCCGAGATGGATACCTAGTGAGAACATTGTTTTAAAAAGATAACTAGTGAGAACCTTGTTCTAGACAGATAATTAGTAATAACCTTGTCCGAGAAGGATAACTAGTGAGAACCTTGTTTTAAAAGGATAATTAGTAATAACCTTGTCCGAGAAGGATAACTAGTGAGAACCTTGTTTTAAAAGGATAATTAGTAATAACCTTGTCCGAGAATGATAACTAGTGAGAACCTTGTTTTAAAGGATAACTAGTGAAAACCTTGTTCTAGAGGGATAATTAGCAAGAATCTTGTCCGAGAAAGATAACTAGTGAGAACCTTGTTTTAGACGGATAATTAGTAATAACCTTTTCTTAGATGGATACCTAGTGAGAACATTGTTTCAAAAAGATAACTAGTGAGAACCTTGTTCTAGAGGGATAATTAGTAATAATCTTGTCCGAGAAAGATAACTAGTGAGAAACTTGTTCTAGATGGATAATTAGTAATAACCTTGTTCGAGAAAGATAACTAGTGAGAACTTTGATCTAAAAGGATAACTAGTGAAAAACCTTGTTATAAAGGGACAATTAGTAAGAATCTTGTCCGAGAAAGATAACTGGTGAGAACCTTGTTTTAGACGGATTATTAGTAATAATCTTGTCCGAGAAGGATTACTTGTGAGAACATTTTTCTAAAAGGATAAGTAGTGAGAACCTTGTTCTAGAGGGATAATTAGTAAGAATCTTCTCCGAGAAAGATAACTAGTGAGAACCTTGTTCTAAAAGGATAACTAGTGAAAGCCTTGTTCTAGATGGATAATTAGTAAGAATTTTGTCCGAGAAAGATAACTAGTGACAACCTTGTTCTAGACGGATAATTAGAAATAACCTTTTCCGAGATGGATACCTAGTGAGAACATTGTTTTAAAAAGATAACTAGTGAGAACCTTGTTCTAGACGGATAATTAGTAATAACCTTGTCCGAGAAGGATAACTAGTAAGAACCTTGTTTTAAAAGGATAACTAGTGAAATCCTTGTTCTAGGTGGATAATTAGTAAGAATTTTGTCCGAGAAAGATAATTAGTGACAACCTTGTGCTAGACGGATAATTAGAAATAACCTTTTCCGGGATAGATACCTATTGAGAACATTGTTTTAAAAAGATAACTAGTGAGAACATTGTTCTATACGGATAATTAATAATAACCTTGTCCGAGAAGGATAAATAGTGAGAACATTGTTCTAAAAGGATAACTAGTGAAAACCTTGTTCTATAGGGATAATTAGTAAGAATCTTGTCCGAGAAAGAAAACTAGTGAGAACCTTGTTCTAGACGGATAATTAGACATAACCTTTTCCGAGAAGGACAACTACTGAGAACCTTGTTCTGGAAGGATAACTAGTTAGAACCTTGTTCTAGGGAGATAATTAGTAAGAATCTTGTCCAAGAAAGATAAAGAGTGAGAACCTTGTTCTAGACAGATAATTAGTAATAACCTTGTTCGAGATGGATACCTAGTGAGAACATTGTTTTAAAAAGATAACTAGTGAGAACCTTGTTCTAGACGGATAATTAGTAATGACCTTGTCTGAGAAGGATAACTAGTGAGAACCTTGTTCTAAAAGGATAACTAGTGAAAATCTTGTTCTAGAGGGATAGTTAGTAAGAATCTTGTCCGAGAAAGAAAACTAGTGAGAACCTTGTTCTAGACGGATAAATAGTAATAACCTTTTCCGAGAAAGATAACTAGTGAGAACCTTGTTCTAAAAGGATAACTAGTGAAAACCTTGTTCTAGAGGGATTATTATTAAGAATCTTGTCCGAGAAAGATAACTGGTGAGAACCTTGTTCTAGACAGATTATTAGTAATAACCTTGTCCGAGAAGGATAACTTGTGAGAACATTGTTCTAAAAGGATAAGTAGTGAAAACCGTGTTCTAGAGGGATAATTAGTAAGAATCTTGTCCGAGAAAGATAACTGGTGAGAACCTTGTTCTAGACGTAGTAATAACCTTGTCCGAGAAGGATAACTTGTGAGAACATTGTTCTAAAAGGATAAGTAGTGAAAACCGTGTTCTAGAGGGATAATTAGTAAGAATCTTGTCCGAGAAAGATAACTGGTGAGAACCTTGTTTTAGACGGATTATTAGTAATAACCTTGTCCAAGAAGGATAACTTGTGAGAACATTTTTCTAAAAGGATAAGTAGTGAGAACCTTGTTCTAGAGGGATAATTAGTAAGAATCTTGTCCGAGAAAGATAACTAGTGAGAACCTTGTTCTAAAAGGATAAGTATTGAAAACCTTGTTCTAAATGGATAATTAGTAAGAATTTTGTCCGGGAAAGATAACTAGTGACAACCTTGTTCTAGACGGATAATTAGAAATAACCTTTTCCGAGATGGATACCTAGTGAGAACATTGTTTTAAAAAGATAACTAGTGAGAACCTTGTTCTAGACGGATAATTAGTAATAACCTTGTCCGAGAAGGATAACTAGTGAGAACCTTGTTTTAAAAGGATAACTAGTGAAATCCTTGTTCTAGGTGGATAATTAGTAAGAATTTTGTCCGAGAAAGATAATTAGTGACAACCTTGTTCTAGACGGATAATTAGAAATAACCTTTTCCGGGATAGATACCTATTGAGAACATTGTTTTAAAAAGATAACTTGTGAGAACATTGTTCTATACGGATAATTAATAATAACCTTGTCCGAGTTGGATAACTAGTGAGAACCTTGATCTAAAAGGATAACTAGTGAAAAACCTTGTTATAGAGGGATAATTAGTAAGAATCTTGTCCGAGAAAGATAACTAGTGAGAACCTTGTTCTAGACGGATTATTTGTAATAACCTTGTCCGAGAAGGATAACTTGTGAGAACATTTTTCTAAAAGGATAAGTAGTGAGAACCTTGTTCTAGAGGGATAATTACTAAGAATCTTGTCCGAGAAAGATAACTAGTGAGAACCTTGTTCTAAAAGGATAACTAGTGAAAACCTTGTTCTAGATGAATAAATTAGTAAAAATTTTGTCCGAGAAAGATAACTAGTGAGAACCTTGTTCTAGACGGATAATTAGAAATAACCTTTTACGAGATGGATACCTAGTGAGAACATTGTTTTAAAAAGATAACTGGTGAGAACCTTGTTCTAGACGGATAATTAATAATAACCTTGTCCGAGAAGGATAACTAGTGAGAACCTTGTTCTAAAAGGATAACTAGTGAAAACCTTGTTCTAGAGGGATAATTAGTAAGAATTTTGTCCGAGAAAGAAAACTAGTGAGAACCTTGTTCAAGACGGATAAATAGTAATAACCTTTTCCGAGAAAGATAACTAGTGAGAACCTTGTTCTAAAAGGATAACTAGTGAAAACCTTGTTCTAGAGGGATTATTAGTAAGAATCTTGTCCGAGAAAGATAACTGGTGAGAACCTTGTTCTAGACGGATTATTAGTAATAACCTTGTCCGAGAAGGATAACTTGTGAGAACATTGTTCTAAAAGGATAAGTAGTGAAAACCGTGTTCTAGAGGGATAATTAGTAAGAATCTTGTCCGAGAAAGATAACTGGTGAGAACCTTGTTCTAGACGGATTATTAGTAATAACCTTGTCCAAGAAGGATAACTTGTGAGAACATTTTTCTAAAAGGATAAGTAGTGAGAACCTTGTTCTAGAGGGATAATTAGTAAGAATCTTGTCCGAGAAAGATAACTAGTGAGAACCTTTTTCTAAAAGGATAACTAGTGAAAACCTTGTTCTAGAGGGATTATTAGTAAGAATTTTGTCCGAGAAAGATAACTATTGAGAACCTTGTTCTAGACGGATAATTAGAAATAACCTTTTCCGAGATGGATACCTAGTGAGAACATTGTTTTAAAAAGATAACTAGTGAGAACCTTGTTCTAGATGGATAATTAGTAATAACCTTGCCCGAGAAGGATAACTAATGAGAACCTTGTTCAAAAGGATAACTAGTGAAAACCTTGTTCTAGAGGTATAATTAGTAAGAATCATGTCCGAGAAAGATACCTAGTGAGAGCCTTGTTCTAGATGGATAATTAGTAATAACCTTGTCCGAGAAAGATAACTAGTGAGAACTTTGATCTAAAAGGATAACTAGTGAAAACCTTGTTCTAGAGGGATAATTAGTAAGAATTTTGTCCGAGAAAGATAACTGGTGAGAACCTTGTTCTAGACGGATTATTAGTAATAACCTTGTCCGAGAAGGATAACTTGTGAGAACATTGTTCTAAAAGGGTAAGTAGTGATAACCTTGTTCTAGAGTGATAATTAGTAAGAATCTTGTCCGAGAAAGATAACTAGTGAGAAACTTGTTCTAGATGGATAATTAGTAATAACCTTGTTCGAGAAAGATAACTAGTGAGAACTTTGATCTAAAAGGATAACTAGTGAAAAACCTTGTTATAGAGGGATAATTAGTAAGAATCTTGTCCGACAAAGATAACTGGTGAGAACCTTGTTCTAGACGGATTATTAGTAATAATCTTGTCCGAGAAGGATAACTTGTGAGAACATTTTTCTAAAAGGATAAGTAGTGAGAACCTTGTTCAAGAGGGATAATTAGTAAGAATCTTCTCCGAGAAAGATAACTAGTGAGAACCTTGTTCTAAAAAGATAACTAGTGAAAGCCTTGTTCTAGATGGATAATTAGTAAGAATTTTGTCCGAGAAAGATAACTAGTGAGAACCTTGTTCTAGACGGATAATTAGAAATAACCTTTTCCGAGATGGATACCTAGTGAGAACATTGTTTTAAAAAGATAACTAGTGAGAACCTTGTTCTAGACAGATACTTAGTAATAACCTTGTCCGAGAAGGATAACTAGTGAGAACCTTGTTTTAAAAGGATAATTAGTAATAACCTTGTCCGAGAAGGATAACTAGTGAGAACCTTGTTTTAAAGGATAACTAGTGAAAACCTTGTTCTAGAGGGATAATTAGCAAGAATCTTGTCCGAGAAAGATAACTAGTGAGAACCTTGTTTTAGACGGATAATTAGTAATAACCTTGTCTTAGATGGATACCTAGTGAGAACATTGTTTCAAAAAGATAACTAGTGAGAACCTTGTTCTAGAGGGATAATTAGTAAGAATCTTGTCCGAGAAAGATAACTAGTGAGAAACTTGTTCTAGATGGATAATTAGTAATAACCTTGTTCGAGAAAGATAACTAGTGAGAACTTTGATCTAAAAGGATAACTAGTGAAAAACCTTGTTATAAAGGGATAATTAGTAAGAATCTTGTCCGAGAAAGATAACTGGTGAGAACCTTGTTCTAGACGGATTATTAGTAATAATCTTGTCCGAGAAGGATAACTTGTGAGAACATTTTTCTAAAAGGATAAGTAGTGAGAACCTTGTTCAAGAGGGATAATTAGTAAGAATCTTCTCCGAGAAAGATAACTAGTGAGAACCTTGTTCTAAAAGGATAACTAGTGAAAGCCTTGTTCTAGATGGATAATTAGTAAGAATTTTGTCCGAGAAAGATAACTAGTGAGAACCTTGTTCTAGACGGATAATTAGAAATAACCTTTTCCGAGATGGATACCTAGTGAGAACATTGTTTTAAAAAGATAACTAGTGAGAACCTTGTTCTAGACAGATAATTAGTAATAACCTTGTCCGAGAAGGATAACTAGTGAGAACCTTGTTTTAAAAGGATAATTAGTAATAACCTTGTCCGAGAAGGATAACTAGTGAGAACCTTGTTTTAAAAGGATAATTAGTAATAACCTTGTCCGAGAAGGATAACTAGTGAGAACCTTGTTTTAAAGGATAACTAGTGAAAACCTTGTTCTAGAGGGATAATTAGCAAGAATCTTGTCCGAGAAAGATAACTAGTGAGAACCTTGTTTTAGACGGATAATTAGTAATAACCTTGTCTTAGATGGATACCTAGTGAGAACATTGTTTCAAAAAGATAACTAGTGAGAACCTTGTTCTAGAGGGATAATTAGTAAGAATCTTGTCCGAGAAAGATAACTAGTGAGAAACTTGTTCTAGATGGATAATTAGTAATAACCTTGTTCGAGAAAGATAACTAGTGAGAACTTTGATCTAAAAGGATAACTAGTGAAAAACCTTGTTATAGAGGGATAATTAGTAAGAATCTTGTCCGACAAAGATAACTGGTGAGAACCTTGTTCTAGACGGATTATTAGTAATAATCTTGTCCGAGAAGGATAACTTGTGAGAACATTTTTCTAAAAGGATAAGTAGTGAGAACCTTGTTCAAGAGGGATAATTAGTAAGAATCTTCTCCGAGAAAGATAACTAGTGAGAACCTTGTTCTAAAAGGATAACTAGTGAAAGCCTTGTTCTAGATGGATAATTAGTAAGAATTTTGTCCGAGAAAGATAACTAGTGAGAACCTTGTTCTAGACGGATAATTAGAAATAACCTTTTCCGAGATGGATACCTAGTGAGAACATTGTTTTAAAAAGATAACTAGTGAGAACCTTGTTCTAGACAGATACTTAGTAATAACCTTGTCCGAGAAGGATAACTAGTGAGAACCTTGTTTTAAAAGGATAATTAGTAATAACCTTGTCCGAGAAGGATAACTAGTGAGAACCTTGTTTTAAAGGATAACTAGTGAAAACCTTGTTCTAGAGGGATAATTAGCAAGAATCTTGTCCGAGAAAGATAACTAGTGAGAACCTTGTTTTAGACGGATAATTAGTAATAACCTTGTCTTAGATGGATACCTAGTGAGAACATTGTTTCAAAAAGATAACTAGTGAGAACCTTGTTCTAGAGGGATAATTAGTAAGAATCTTGTCCGAGAAAGATAACTAGTGAGAAACTTGTTCTACATGGATAATTAGTAATAACCTTGTTCGAGAAAGATAACTAGTGAGAACTTTGATCTAAAAGGATAACTAGTGAAAAACCTTGTTATAAAGGGATAATTAGTAAGAATCTTGTCCGAGAAAGATAACTGGTGAGAACCTTGTTCTAGACGGATTATTAGTAATAATCTTGTCCGAGAAGGATAACTTGTGAGAACATTTTTCTAAAAGGATAAGTAGTGAGAACCTTGTTCTAGAGGGATAATTAGTAAGAATCTTCTCCGAGAAAGATAACTAGTGAGAACCTTGTTCTAAAAGGATAACTAGTGAAAGCCTTGTTCTAGATGGATAATTAGTAAGAATTTTGTCCGAGAAAGATAACTAGTGAGAACCTTGTTCTAGACGGATAATTAGAAATAACATTTTCCGAGATGGATACCTAGTGAGAACATTGTTTTAAAAAGATAACTAGTGAGAACCTTGTTCTAGACGGATAATTAGTAATAACCTTGTCCGAGAAGGATAACTAGTAAGAACCTTGTTTTAAAAGGATAACTAGTGAAATCCTTGTTCTAGGTGGATAATTAGTAAGAATTTTGTCCGAGAAAGATAATTAGTGACAACCTTGTGCTAGACGGATAATTAGAAATAACCTTTTCCGGGATAGATACCTATTGAGAACATTGTTTTAAAAAGATAACTAGTGAGAACCTTGTTCTAGACGGATAATTAATAATAACCTTGTCCGAGAAGGATAACTAGTGAGACCTTGTTCTAAAAGGATAACTAGTGAAAACCTTGTTCTAGAGGGATAATTAGTAAGAATCTTGTCTGAGAAAAAAAACTAGTGAGAACCTTGTTCTAGACGGATAACTAGTAATAACCTTGTCCGAGAAGGATAACTAGTGAGAACCTTGTTTTAAAGGATAACTAGTGAAAACCTTGTTCTAGAGGGATAATTAGCAAGAATCTTGTCCGGGAAAGATAACTAGTGAGAACCTTGTTTTAGACGGATAATTAGTAATAACCTTGTCTTAGATGGATACCTAGTGAGAACATTGTTTCAAAAAGATAACTAGTGAGAACCTTGTTCTAGAGGGATAATTAGTAAGAATCTTGTCCGAGAAAGATAACTAGTGAGAAACTTGTTCTAGATGGATAATTAGTAATAACCTTGTTCGAGAAAGATAACTAGTGAGAACTTTTATCTAAAAGGATAACTAGTGAAAAACCTTGTTATAGAGGGATAATTAGTAAGAATCTTGTCCGACAAAGATAACTGGTGAGAACCTTGTTCTAGACGGATTATTAGTAATAATCTTGTCCGAGAAGGATAACTTGTGAGAACATTTTTCTAAAAGGATAAGTAGTGAGAACCTTGTTCAAGAGGGATAATTAGTAAGAATCTTCTCCGAGAAAGATAACTAGTGAGAACCTTGTTCTAAAAGGATAACTAGTGAAAGCCTTGTTCTAGATGGATAATTAGTAAGAATTTTGTCCGAGAAAGATAACTAGTGAGAACCTTGTTCTAGACGGATAACTAGAAATAACCTTTTCCGAGATGGATACCTAGTGAGAACATTGTTTTAAAAAGATAACTAGTGAGAACCTTGTTCTAGACAGATAATTAGTAATAACCTTGTCCGAGAAGGATAACTAGTGAGAACCTTGTTTTAAAAGGATAATTAGTAATAACCTTGTCCGAGAAGGATAACTAGTGAGAACCTTGTTTTAAAAGGATAATTAGTAATAACCTTGTCCGAGAATGATAACTACTGAGAACCTTGTTTTAAAGGATAACTAGTGAAAACCTTGTTCTAGAGGGATAATTAGCAAGAATCTTGTCCGAGAAAGATAACTAGTGAGAACCTTGTTTTAGACGGATAATTAGTAATAACCTTTTCTTAGATGGATACCTAGTGAGAACATTGTTTCAAAAAGATAACTAGTGAGAACCTTGTTCTAGAGGGATAATTAGTAATAATCTTGTCCGAGAAAGATAACTAGTGAGAAACTTGTTCTAGATGGATAATTAGTAATAACCTTGTTCGAGAAAGATAACTAGTGAGAACTTTGATCTAAAAGGATAACTAGTGAAAAACCTTGTTATAAAGGGACAATTAGTAAGAATCTTGTCCGAGAAAGATAACTGGTGAGAACCTTGTTTTAGACGGATTATTAGTAATAATCTTGTCCGAGAAGGATAACTTGTGAGAACATTTTTCTAAAAGGATAAGTAGTGAGAACCTTGTTCTAGAGGGATAATTAGTAAGAATCTTCTCCGAGAAAGATAACTAGTGAGAACCTTGTTCTAAAAGGATAACTAGTGAAAGCCTTGTTCTAGATGGATAATTAGTAAGAATTTTGTCCGAGAAAGATAACTAGTGACAACCTTGTTCTAGACGGATAATTAGAAATAACCTTTTCCGAGATGGATACCTAGTGAGAACATTGTTTTAAAAAGATAACTAGTGAGAACCTTGTTCTAGACGGATAATTAGTAATAACCTTGTCCGAGAAGGATAACTAGTAAGAACCTTGTTTTAAAAGGATAACTAGTGAAATCCTTGTTCTAGGTGGATAATTAGTAAGAATTTTGTCCGAGAAAGATAATTAGTGATAACCTTGTGCTAGACGGATAATTAGAAATAACCTTTTCCGGGATAGATACCTATTGAGAACATTGTTTTAAAAAGATAACTAGTGAGAACATTGTTCTATACGGATAATTAATAATAACCTTGTCCGAGAAGGATAAATAGTGAGAACATTGTTCTAAAAGGATAACTAGTGAAAACCTTGTTCTAGAGGGATAATTAGTAAGAATCTTGTCCGAGAAAGAAAACTAGTGAGAACCTTGTTCTAGACGGATAATTAGAAATCACCTTTTCCGAGAAGGACAACTACTGAGAACCTTGTTCTGGAAGGATAACTAGTTAGAACCTTGTTCTAGGGAGATAATTAGTAAGAATCTTGTCCAAGAAAGATAAAGAGTGAGAACCTTGTTCTAGACAGATAATTAGTAATAACCTTGTTCGAGATGGATACCTAGTGAGAACATTGTTTTAAAAAGATAACTAGTGAGAACCTTGTTCTAGACGGATAATTAGTAATGACCTTGTCTGAGAAGGATAACTAGTGAGAACCTTGTTCTAAAAGGATAACTAGTGAAAATCTTGTTCTAGAGGGATAGTTAGTAAGAATCTTGTCCGAGAAAGAAAACTAGTGAGAACCTTGTTCTAGACGGATAAATAGTAATAACCTTTTCCGAGAAAGATAACTAGTGAGAACCTTGTTCTAAAAGGATAACTAGTGAAAACCTTGTTCTAGAGGGATTATTATTAAGAATCTTGTCCGAGAAAGATAACTGGTGAGAACCTTGTTCTAGACAGATTATTAGTAATAACCTTGTCCGAGAAGGGTAACTTGTGAGAACATTGTTCTAAAAGGATAAGTAGTGAAAACCGTGTTCTAGAGGGATAATTAGTAAGAATCTTGTCCGAGAAAGATAACTGGTGAGAACCTTGTTCTAGACGTAGTAATAACCTTGTCCGAGAAGGATAACTTGTGAGAACATTGTTCTAAAAGGATAAGTAATGAAAACCGTGTTCAAGAGGGATAATTAGTAAGAATCTTGTCCGAGAAAGATAACTGGTGAGAACCTTGTTCTAGACGGATTATTAGTAATAACCTTGTCCAAGAAGGATAACTTGTGAGAACATTTTTCTAAAAGGATAAGTAGTGAGAACCTTGTTCTAGAGGGATAATTAGTAAGAATCTTGTCCGAGAAAGATAACTAGTGAGAACCTTGTTCTAAAAGGATAAGTATTGAAAACCTTGTTCTAAATGGATAATTAGTAAGAATTTTGTCCGGGAAAGATAACTAGTGACAACCTTGTTCTAGACGGATAATTAGAAATAACCTTTTCCGAGATGGATACCTAGTGAGAACATTGTTTTAAAAAGATAACTAGTGAGAACCTTGTTCTAGACGGATAATTAATAATAACCTTGTCCGAGAAGGATAACTAGTGAGAACCTTGTTCTAAAAGGATAACTAGTGAAAACCTTGTTCTAGAGGGATAATTAGTAAGAATCTTGTTCGAGAATGATAACTAGTGAGAACCTTGTTTTAAAGGATAACTAGTGAAAACCTTGTTCTAGAGGGATAATTAGCAAGAATCTTGTCCGAGAAAGATAACTAGTGAGAACCTTGTTTTAGACGGATAATTAGTAATAACCTTGTCTTAGATGGATACCTAGTGAGAACATTGTTTCAAAAAGATAACTAGTGAGAACCTTGTTCTAGAGGGATAATTAGTAAGAATCTTGTCCGAGAAAGATAACTAGTGAGAAACTTGTTCTAGATGGATAATTAGTAAGAACCTTGACCGAGAAGATTAACTAGTGAGAACCTTGTTATAAACAGATAAGTAGTGAAAACCTTGTTCTAGAGGGATAATTAGTAAGAATCTTGTCCGAGAAAGATAACTAGTGAGAACCTTGTTCTAGATGGATAATTAGTAATAACCTTGTTCGAGAAAGATAACTAGTGAGAACTTTGATCTAAAAGGATAACTAGTGAAAAACCTTGTTATAGAGGGATAATTAGTAAGAATCTTGTCTGAGAAAGATAACTGGTGAGAACCTTGTTCTAGACGGATTATTAGTAATAATCTTGTCCGAGAAGGATAACTTGTGAGAACATTTTTCTAAAAGGATAAGTAGTGAGAACCTTGTTCTAGAGGGATAATTAGTAAGAATCTTCTCCGAGCAAGATAACTAGTGAGAACCTTGTTCTAAATGGATAACTAGTGAAAGCCTTGTTCTAGACGGATAATTTGTAAGAATTTTGTCCGAGAAAGATAACTAGTGAGAACCATGTTCTAGACGGATAATTAGAAATAACCTTTTCCGAGATGGATACCTAGTGAGAACATTGTTTTAAAAAGATAACTAGTGAGAACCTTGTTCTAGACGGATAATTAATAATAACCTTGTCCGAGTTGGATATCTAGTGAGAACCTTGTTCTAAAAGGATAACTAGTGAAAACCTTGTTCTAGAGGGATAATTAGTAAGAATCTTGTCCGAGAAAGATAACTGGTGAGATCCTTGTTCTAGACGGATTATTAGTAATAACCTTGTCCGAGATTGATAACTTGTGAGAACATTGTTATAAAAGGATAAGTAGTGAGAACCTTGTTCTAGAGGGATAATTAGTAAGAATCTTGTCCGAGAAAGATAACTAGTGAGAACCTTGTTCTAGACGGATAATTAGTAATAACCTTTTCCGAGAAGGAAACTAGTGAGAACCTTGTTCTGGAAGGATAACTAGTTAGAACCTTGTTCTAGGGAGATAATTAGTAAGAATATTGTCCGAGAAAGATAACGAGTGAGAACCTTGTTCTAGACAGATAATTAGTAATAACCTAGTCCGAGATGGATACCTAGTGAGAACATTGTTTTAAAAAGATAACTAGTGAGAACCTTGTTCTAGAGGTATAATTAGTAAGAATCTTGTCTGAGAAAGATAACTAGTGAGAAACTTGTTCTAGATGGATAATTAGTAAGAACCTTGACCGAGAAGGATAACTAGTGAGAACCACGTTATAAAAGGATAAGTAGTGAAAACCTTGTTCTAGAGGGATAATTAGTAAGAATCTTGTCCGAGAAAGATAACTAGTGAGAACCTTGTTCTAGATGGAGAATTAGTAATAACCTTGTCCGAGAAAGATAACTAGTGAGAACCTTGTTCTAGATGGATAATTAGTAATAACCTTGTTCGAGAAAGATAACTAGTGAGAACTTTGATCTAAAAGGATAACTAGTGAAAAACCTTGTTATAGAGGGATAATTAGTAAGAATCTTGTCTGAGAAAGATAACTGGTGAGAACCTTGTTCTAGACGGATTATTAGTAATAATCTTGTCCGAGAAGGATAACTTGTGAGAACATTTTTCTAAAAGGATAAGTAGGGAGAACCTTGTTCTAGAGGGATAATTAGTAAGAATCTTCTCCGAGCAAGATAACTAGTGAGAACCTTGTTCTAAATGGATAACTAGTGAAAGCCTTGTTCTAGACGGATAATTTGTAAGAATTTTGTCCGAGAAAGATAACTAGTGAGAACCATGTTCTAGACGGATAATTAGAAATAACCTTTTCCGAGATGGATACCTAGTGAGAACATTGTTTTAAAAAGATAACTAGTGAGAACCTTGTTCTAGACGGATAATTAATAATAACCTTGTCCGAGTTGGATATCTAGTGAGAACCTTGTTCTAAAAGGATAACTAGTGAAAACCTTGTTCTAGAGGGATAATTAGTAAGAATCTTGTCCGAGAAAGATAACTGGTGAGATCCTTGTTCTAGACGGATTATTAGTAATAACCTTGTCCGAGATTGATAACTTGTGAGAACATTGTTATAAAAGGATAAGTAGTGAGAACCTTGTTCTAGAGGGATAATTAGTAAGAATCTTGTCCGAGAAAGATAACTAGTGAGAACCTTGTTCTAGACGGATAATTAGTAATAACCTTTTCCGAGAAGGAAACTAGTGAGAACCTTGTTCTGGAAGGATAACTAGTTAGAACCTTGTTCTAGGGAGATAATTAGTAAGAATCTTGTCTGAGAAAGATAACGAGTGAGAACCTTGTTCTAGACAGATAATTAGTAATAACCTAGTCCGAGATGGATACCTAGTGAGAACATTGTTTTAAAACGATAACTAGTGAGAACCTTGTTCTAGAGGTATAATTAGTAAGAATCTTGTCTGAGAAAGATAACTAGTGAGAAACTTGTTCTAGATGGATAATTAGTAAGAACCTTGACCGAGAAGGATAACTAGTGAGAACCACGTTATAAAAGGATAAGTAGTGAAAACCTTGTTCTAGAGGGATAATTAGTAAGAATCTTGTCCGAGAAAGATAACTAGTGAGAACCTTGTTCTAGACGGATTATTAGTAATAACCTTGTCCGAGAAGGATAACTTGTGAGAACATTGTTCTAAAAGGATAACTAGTGAAAAACCTTGTTATAGAGGGATAATTAGTAAGAATCTTGTCCGAGAAAGATAACTAGTGAGAACCTTGTTCTAGACGGATTATTAGTAATAACCTTGTCCGAGAAGGATAACTTGTGAGAACATTTTTCTAAAAGGATAAGTAGTGAGAACCTTGTTCTAAAGGGATAATTACTAAGAATCTTGTCCGAGAAAGATAACTAGTGAGAACCTTGTTCTAAAAGGATAACTAGTGAAAACCTTGTTCTAGATGAATAAATTAGTAAAAATTTTGTCCGAGAAAGATAACTAGTGAGAACCTTGTTCTAGACGGATAATTAGAAATAACCTTTTACGAGATGGATACCTAGTGAGAACATTGTTTTAAAAAGATAATTGGTGAGAACCTTGTTCTAGACGGATAATTAATAATAACCTTGTCCGGGAAGGATAACTAGTGAGAACCTTGTTCTAAAAGGATAACTAGTGAAAACCTTGCTCTAGAGGGATAATTAGTAAGAATCTTGTCTGAGAAAGAAAACTAGTGAAAACCTTGTTCTAGAGGGATAATTAGCAAGAATCTTGTCCGAGAAAGATAACTAGTGAGAAACTTGTTTTAGACGGATAATTAGTAATAACCTTGTCTTAGATGGATACCTAGTGAGAACATTGTTTCAAAAAGATAACTAGTGAGAACCTTGTTCTAGAGGGATAATTAGTAAGAATCTTGTCCGAGAAAGATAACTAGTGAGAAACTTGTTCTAGATGGATAATTAGTAAGAACCTTGACCGAGAAGATTAACTAGTGAGAACCTTGTTATAAACGGATAAGTAGTGAAAACCTTGTTCTAGAGGGATAATTAGTAAGAATCTTGTCCGAGAAAGATAACTAGTGAGAACCTTGTTCTAGATGGATAATTAGTAATAACCTTGTCCGAGAAAGATAACTAGTGAGAACTTTGATCTAAAAGGATAACTAGTGAAAAACCTTGTTATAGAGGGATAATTAGTAAGAATCTTGTCCGAGAAAGATAACTAGTGAGAACCTTGTTCTAGACGGATTATTAGAAATAACCTTGTCCGAGAAGGATAACTTGTGAGAACATTTTTCTAAAAGGATAAGTAGTGAGAACCTTGTTCTAATGGGATAATTACTAAGAATCTTGTCCGAGAAAGATAACTAGTGAGAACCTTGTTCTAAAAGGATAACTAGTGAAAACCTTGTTCTAGATGAATAAATTAGTAAAAATTTTGTCCGAGAAAGAGAACTAGTGAGAACCTTGTTCTAGACGGATAATTAGAAATAACCTTTTCCGAGATGGATACCTAGTGAGAACATTGTTTTAAAAAGATAACTGGTGAGAACCTTGTTCTAGACGGATAATTAATAATAACCTTGTCCGAGAAGGATAACTAGTGAGAACCTTGTTCTAAAAGGATAATTAGTGAAAACCTTGTTCTAGAGGGATAATTAGTAAGAATTTTGTCCGAGAAAGAAAACTAGTGAGAACCTTGTTCTAGACGGATATATAGTAATAACCTTTTCCGAGAAAGATAACTAGTGAGAACCTTGTTCTAAAAGGATAACTAGTGAAAACCTTGTTCTAGAGGGATTATTAGTAAGAATCTTGTCCGAGAAAGATAACTGGTGAGAACCTTGTTCTAGACGGATTATTAGTAATAACCTTGTCCGAGAAGGATAACTTGTGAGAACATTGTTCTAAAAGGATAAGTAGTGAAAACCGTGTTCTAGAGGGATAATTAGTAAGAATCTTGTCCGAGAAAGATAACTGGTGAGAACCATGTTCTAGACGGATTATTAGTAATAACCTTGTCCAAGAAGGATAACTTGTGAGAACATTTTTCTAAAAGGATAAGTACTGAGAACCTTCTTCTAGAGGGATAATTAGTAAGAATCTTGTCCGAGAAAGATAACTAGTGAGAACCTTGTTCTAAAAGGATAAGTAGTGAAAACCTTGTTCTAAATGGATAATTAGTAAGAATTTTGTCCGGGAAAGATAACTAGTGACAACCTTGTTCTAGACGGATAATTAAAAATAACCTTTTCCGAGATGGATACCTTGTAAGAACATTGTTTTAAAAAGATAACTAGTGAGAACCTTGTTCTAGACGGACAATTAATAATAACCTTGTCCGAGAAGGATAACTAGTGAGAACCTTGTTCTAAAAGGATAACTAGTGAAAACCTTGTTCTAGAGGGATAATTAGTAAGAATCTTGTCTGAGAAAGAAAACTAGTGAGAACCTTGTTCTAGACGGATAATTAGTAATAACCTTGTCCGAGAAGGATAACTAGTGAGAACCTTGTTTTAAAGGATAACTAGTGAAAACCTTGTTCTAGAGGGATAATTAGCAAGAATCTTGTCCGAGAAAGATAACTAGTGAGAAACTTGTTTTAGACGGATAATTAGTAATAACCTTGTCTTAGATGGATACCTAGTGAGAACATTGTTTCAAAAAGATAACTAGTGAGAACCTTGTTCTAGAGGGATAATTAGTAAGAATCTTGTCCGAGAAAGATAACTAGTGAGAAACTTGTTCTAGATGGATAATTAGTAAGAACCTTGACCGAGAAGATTAACTAGTGAGAACCTTGTTATAAACGGATAAGTAGTGAAAACCTTGTTCTAGAGGGATAATTAGTAAGAATCTTGTCCGAGAAAGATAACTAGTGAGAACCTTGTTCTAGATAGATAATTAGTAATATCCTTGTTCGAGAAAGTTAACTAGTGAGAACTTTGATCTAAAAGGATAACTAGTGAAAAACCTTGTTATAGAGGGATAATTAGTAAGAATCTTGTCCGAGAAAGATAACTGGTGAGAACCTTGTTCTAGACGGATTATTAGTAATAATCTTGTCCGAGAAGGATAACTTGTGAGAACATTTTTCTAAAAGGATAAGTAGTGAGAACCTTGTTCTAGAGGGATAATTAGTAAGAATCTTCTCCGAGAAAGATAACTAGTGAAAACCTTGTTCTAAAAGGATAACTAGTGAAAGCCTTGTTCAAGATGGATAATTAGTAAGAATTTTGTCCGAGAAAGATAACTAGTGAGAACCTTGTTCTAGACGGATAATTAGAAATAACCTTTTCCGAGATGGATACCTAGTGAGAACATTGTTTTAAAAAGATAACTAGTGAGAACCCTGTTCTAGACAGATAATTAATAATAACCTTGTCCGAGTTGGATAACTAGTGAAAACCTTGTTTTAGAGGGATAATTAGTAAGAATCTTGTCCGAGAAAGATAACTGGTGAGATCCTTGTTGTAGACGGATTATTAGTAATAACCTTGTCCGAGATTGATAACTTGTGAGAACATTGTTATAAAAGGATTAGTAGTGGGAACCTTGTTCTAGAGGGATAATTAGTAAGAATCTTGTCCGAGAAAGATAACTAGTGAGAACCTTGTTCTAGACGGATAATTAGTAATAACCTTTTCCGAGAAGGAAACTAGTGAGAACCTTGTTCTGGAAGGATAACTAGTTAGAACCTTGTTCTAGGGAGATAATTAGTAAGAATCTTGTCCGAGAAAGAAAACTAGTGAGAACCTTGTTCTAGACAGATAATTAGTAATAACCTTGTCCGAGATGGATACCTAGTGAGAACATTGTTTTAAAAAGAAAACTAGTGAGAACCTTGTTCTAGACGGATAATTAGTAATAACCTTGTCCGAGAAGGATAACTAGTGAGAACCTTATTCTAAAAGGATAACTAGTGAAAACCTTGTTCTAGAGGGATAATTAGTAAGAATCTTGTCCGAGAAAGAAAACTAGTGAGAACCTTGTTCTAGACGGATAAATAGTAATAACCTTTTCGAGAAGGATAACTAGTGAGAACCTTGTTCTGGAAGGATAACTAGTGAGAACCTTGTTCTGGAAGGATAACTAGTTAGCACCTTGTTCTAGGGAGATAATTAGTAAGAATCTTGTCCGAGAAAGATAACTAGTGAGAACCTTGTTCTAGACAGATAATTAGTAATAACGTTGTTCGAGATGGATACCTAGTGAGAACATTGTTTTAAAAAGATAACTAGTGAGAACCTTTTCTTGACGGATAATTAGTAAGAACCTTGACAGAGAAGGATAACTAGTGAAAACCTTGTTCTAAAAGGATTACTAGTGATAACCTTGTTCCAGAAGGATAATTAGTAAGAATCTTGTCCGAGAAACATAACTAGTGAGAACCTTGTTCTAAAAGGATAACTAGTGAAAACCTTGTTCTATAAGGATAATTAGAAAGAATCTTGTCCGAGAAATATAACTAGTGAGAACCTTGTTATAGACGGATAATTTGTAGTAACCTTGTCCGAGAAAGATAACTACTGAGAAACCTTGCTCTAAAAGGATAACTAGTGAAAACCTTGTTCTAGAGGTATAATTAGTAAGAATCTTGTCCGAGAAAGATAACTAGTGAGAACCTTGTTCTAGATGGATAATTAGTAATAACCTTGTCCGAGAAAGATAACTAGTGAGAACTTTGATCTAAAAGGATAACTAGTGAAAAACCTTGTTATAGAGGGATAATCAGTAAGAATCTTGTCCGAGAAAGATAACTGGTGAGAACCTTGTTCTAGACGGATTATTAGTAATAATCTTGTCCGAGAAGGATAACTTATGAGAACAATTTTCTAAAAGGATAAGTAGTGAGAACCTTGTTCTAGAGGGATAATTAGTAAGAATCTTCTCCGAGAAAGATAACTAGGAGAACCTTGTTCTAAAAGGATAACTAGTGAAAACCTTGTTCTAGATGGATAATTAGTAAAAAATTTGTCCGAGAAAGATAACTAGTGAGAACCTTGTTCTAGACGGATAATTAGAAATAACCTTTTCCGAGATGGATACCTAGTGAGAACATTGTTTTAAAAAATAACTAGTGAGAACCTTGTTCTAGACGGATAATTAATAATAACCTTGTCCGAGAAGGATAACTAGTGAGAACCTTGTTCTAAAAGGATAACTAGTGAAAACCTTGTTCTAGAGGGATAATTTGAAAGAATCTTGTCCGAGAAAGATAACCGTTGAGAACCTTGTTCTAGACGGATTATTAGTAATAACCTTGTCCGAGATGGATAACTTGTGAGAACATTGTTATAAAAGGATAAGTAGTGAGAACCTTGTTCTAGAGGGATAATTAGTAAGAATCTTGTCCGAGAAAGATAACTAGTGAGAACCTTGTTCTAATAACTAGTGAAAACCTTGTTCTAGATGGATAATTAGTAAGAATTTTGTCCGAGAAAGATAACTAGTGACAACCTTGTTCTAGACGGATAATTAGAAATAACCTTTTCCGAGATGGATACCTAGTGAGAACATTGTTTTAAAAAGATAACTAGTGAGAACCTTGTTCTTAACGGATAATTAATAATAACCTTGTCCGAGAAGGATAACTCGTGAGAACCTTGTTCAAAAAGGATAACTAGTGAAAACCTTGTTCTAGAGGGATAATTAGTAAGAATCTTGTCCGAGAAAGATAACTAGTGAGAACCTTGTTCTAGATGGATAATTAGTAAAAACCTTGTCCGAGAAAGATAACTAATGAGAACTTTGATCTAAAAGGATAACTAGTGAAAACCTTGTTCTAGAGGGATAATTAGAAAGAATCTTGTCCGAGAAAGATAACTGGGGAGAACCTTGTTCTAGACGGATAATTAGTAATAACCTTTTCCGAGAAGGAAACTAGTGAGAACCTTGTTCTGGAAGGATAACTAGTTAGAACCTTGTTCTAGGGAGATAATTAGTAAGAATCTTGACCGACAAAGATAACGAGTGAGAACCTTGTTCTAGACAGATAATTAGTAATAACCTTGTCCGAGATGGATACCTAGTGAGAACATTGTTTTAAAAAGATAACTAGTGAGAACCTTGTTCTAGAGGTATAATTAGTAAGAATCTTGTCCGAGAAAGATAACTAGTGAGAAACTTGTTCTAGATGGATAATTAGTAAGAACCTTGACCGAGAAGGATAACTAGTGAGAACCATGTTATAAAAGGATAAGTAGTGAAAACCTTGTTCTAGAGGGATAATTAGTAAGAATATTGTCCGAGAAAGATAACTAGTGACAACCTTGTTCTAGATGGATAATTAGTAATAACCTTGTCTGAGAAAGATAACTAGTGAGAACTTTGATCTAAGAGGATAACTAGTGAAAAACCTTGTTATAGAGGGATAATTAGCAAGAATCTTGTCCGAGAAAGATAACTAGTGAGAACCTTGTTCTAGACGGATTATTAGTAATAACCTTGTCCGAGAAGGATAACTTGTGAGAACATTTTTCTAAAAGGATAAGTAGTGAGAACCTTGTTCTAGAGGGATAATTACTAAGAGTCTTGTCCGAAAAAGATAACTAGTGAGAACCTTGTTCTAATAGGATAACTAGTGAAAACCTTGTTCTAGATGAATAAATTAGTAAAAATTTTGTCCGAGAAAGATAACTAGTGAGAACCTTGTTCTAGACGGACAATTAGAAATAACCTTTTACGAGATGGATACCTAGTGATAACATTGTTTTAAAAAGATAACTGGTGAGAACCTTGTTCTAGACGGATAATTAACAATAACCTTGTCCGAGAAGGATAACTAGTGAGAACCATGTTATAAAAGGATAAGTAGTGAAAACCTTGTTCTAGAGGGATAATTAGTAAGAATATTGTCCGAGAAAGATAACTAGTGACAACCTTGTTCTAGATGGATAATTAGTAATAACCTTGTCTGAGAAAGATAACTAGTGAGAACTTTGATCTAAAAGGATAACTAGTGAAAAACCTTGTTATAGAGGGATAATTAGCAAGAATCTTGTCCGAGAAAGATAACTAGTGAGAACCTTGTTCTAGACGGATTATTAGTAATAACCTTGTCCGAGAAGGATAACTTGTGAGAACATTTTTCTAAAAGGATAAGTAGTGAGAACCTTGTTCTAGAGGGATAATTACTAAGAGTCTTGTCCGAGAAAGATAACTAGTGAGAACCTTGTTCTAAAAGGATAACTAGTGAAAACCTTGTTCTAGATGAATAAATTAGTAAAAATTTTGTCCGAGAAAGATAACTAGTGAGAACCTTGTTCTAGACGGACAATTAGAAATAACCTTTTACGAGATGTATACCTAGTGAGAACATTGTTTTAAAAAGATAACTGGTGAGAACCTTGTTCTAGACGGATAATTAACAATAACCTTGTCCGAGAAGGATAACTAGTGAGAACCTTGTTCTAAAAGGATAACTAGTGAAAACCTTGTTCTAGTGGGATAATTAGTAAGAATTTTGTCCGAGAAAGATTACTAGTGAGAACCTTGTTCTAGACAGATAATTAGAAATAACCGTTTCCGAGATGGATACCTAGTGAGAACATTGTTTTAAAAAGATAACTAGTGAGAACCTTGTTCTAGACGGATAATTAGTAATAACCTTGTCCGAGAAGGATAACTAGTGAGAACCTTGTTTTAAAAGGATAACTAGTGAAAACCTTGTTCTAGGTGGATAATTAGTTAGAATTTTGTCCGAGAAAGATAACTAGTGACAACCTTGTTCTAGACGGATAATTAGAAATAACCTTTTCCGGGATGGATACCTAGTGAGAACATTGTTTTAAAAAGATAACTAGTGAGAACCTTGTTCTAGACGGATAATTAATAATAACCTTGTCCGAGAAGGATAACTAGTGAGAACATTGTTCTAAAAGGATAACTAGTGAAAACCTTGTTCTAGAGGGATAATTAGTAAGAATCTTGTCCGAGAAAGAAAACTAGTGAGGACCTTGTTCTAGACGGATAATTAGAAATAACCTTTTCCGAGAAGGATAACTAGTGAGAACCTTGTTCTAGAAGGATAACTAGTTAGAACCTTGTTCTAGGGAGATAATTAGTAAGAATCTTGTCCGAGAAAGATAACGAGTGAGAACCTTGTTCTAGACAGATAATTAGTAATAACCTTGTCCGAGATGGATACCTAGTGAGAACATTGTTTTAAAAAGATAACTAGTGAGAACCTTGTTCTAGACGGATAATTAGTAATGACCTTGTCTAAGAAGGATAACTAGTGAGAACCTTGTTTTAAAAGGATAACTAGTGAAAATCTTGTTCTAGAGGGATAATTAGTAAGAATCTTGTCCGAGAAAGAAAACTAGTGAGAACCTTGTTCTAGACGGATAAATAGTAATAACCTTTTCCGAGAAGGATAACTAGTGAGAACCTTGTTCTAAAAGGATAACTAGTGAAAACCTTGTTCTAAAGGGATTATTAGTAAGAATCTTGTCAGAGAAAGATAACTGGTGAGAACCTTGTTCTAGACGGATTATTAGTAATAACCTTGTCCGAGAAGGATAACTTGTGAGAACCTTGTTCTAAAAGGATAAGTAGTGAAAACCGTGTTCTAGAGGGATAATTAGTAAGAATCTAGTCCGAGAAAGATAACTGGTGAGAACCTTGTTCTAGACGGATTATTAGTAATAACCTTGTCCAAGAAGGATAACTTGTGAGAACATTTCTCTAAAAGGATAAGTAGTGAGAACCTTGTTCTAGAGGGATAATTAGTAAGAATCTTGTCCGAGAAAGATAACTAGTGAGAACCTTGTTCTAAAAGGATAACAAGTGAAAACCTTGTTCTAGATGGATAATTAGTAAGAATTTTGTCCGAGAAACATAACTAGTGACAACCTTGTTCTAGACGGATAATTAAAAATAACCTTTTCCGAGATGGATACCTAGTGAGAACATTGTTTTAAAAAGATAACTAGTGAGAACCTTGTTCTAGACGGATAATTAATAATAACCTTGTCCGAGAAGGATAACTAGTGAGAACCTTGTTCTGAAAGGATAACTCGTGAAAACCTTGTTCTAGAGGGATAATTAGTAAGAATCTTGTCTGAGAAAGAAAACTAGTGAGAACCTTGTTCTAGACGGATAATTAGAAATAACCTTTTTCGAGAAGGATAACTAGTGAGAACCTTGTTCTAGGGAGATAATTAGTAAGACTCCTGTCCGAGAAAGATAACGAGTGACAACCTTGTTCTAGACACATAATTAGTAATAACCTTGTCCGAGATGGATACCTAGTGAGAACATTGTTTTAAAAAGATAACTAATGAGAACCTTGTTCTAGACGGATAATTAGTAATAACCTTGTCCGAGAAGGATAACTAGTGAGAACCTTGTTCTAAAAGGATAACTAGTGAAAACCTTGTTCTAGAGGGATAATTAGTAAGAATCTTGTCCGAGAAAGAAAACTAGTGAGAACCTTGTTCTAGACGGATAAATAGTAATAACCTTTTCGAGAAGGATAACCAGTGAGAACCTTGTTCTGGAAGGATAACTAGTTAGAACCTTGTTCTAGGGAGATAATTAGTAAGAATCTTGTCCGAGAAAGATAACTGGAACCTTGTTCTAGACAGATAATTAGTAATAACGTTGTTCGAGATGGATACCTAGTGAGAACATTGTTTTAAAAAGATAACTAGTGAGAACCTTTTCTTGACGGATAATTAGTAAGAACCTTGACAGAGAAGGATAACTTGTGAAAACCTTGTTCTAAAAGGATTACTAGTGATAACCTTGTTCCAGAAGGATAATTAGTAAGAATCTTATCCGAGAAACATAACTAGTGAGAACCTTGTTCTAAAAGGATAACTAGTGAAATACTTGTTCTACAAGGATAATCAGAAAGAATCTTGTCCGAGAAATATAACTAGTGAGAACCTTGTTATAGACGGATAATTTGTAGTAACCTTGTCCGAGAAAGATAACTAGTGAGAACCTTGCTCTAAAAGGATAACTAGTGAAAACCTTGTTCTAGAGGTATAATTAGTAAGAATCTTGTCCGAGAAAGATAACTAGTGAGAACCTTGTTCTAGATGGATAATTAGTAATAACCTTGTCCGAGAAAGATAACTAGTGAGAACTTTGATCTAAAAGGATAACTAGTGAAAAACCTTGTTCTAGAGGGATAATTAGTAAGAATCTTGTCCGAGAAAGATAACTAGTGAGAAACTTGTTCTAGATGGATAATTAGTAAGAACCTTGACCGAGAAGATTAACTAGTGAGAACCTTGTTCTAAACGGATAAGTAGTGAAAACCTTGTTCTAGAGGGATAATTAGTAAGAATCTTGTCCGAGAAAGAGAACTAGTGAGAACCTTTTTCTAGATGGATAATTAGTAAGAATATTGTCCGAGAAAGATAACTAGTGAGAACTTTGATCTAAAAGGATAACTAGTGAAAAACCTTGTTATAGAGGGATAATCAGTAAAAATCTTGTCCGAGAAAGATAACTGGTGAGAACCTTGTTCTAGACGGATTGTTAGTAATAATCTTGTCCGAGAAGGATAACTTGTGAGAACATTTTTCTAAAAGGATAAGTAGTGAGAACCTTGTTCTAGAGGGATAATTAGTAAGAATCTTCTCCGAGAAAGAAAACTAGGAGAACCTTGTTCTAAAAGGATAACTAGTGAAAACCTTGTTCTAGACGAATAAATTAGTAAAAATTTTGTCCGAGAAAGATAACTAGTGAGAACCTTGTTCTAGACGGATAATTAGAAATAACCTTTTACGAGATGGATACCTAGTGAGAACATTGTTTTAAAAAGATAACTGGTGAGAACCTTGTTCTAGACGGATAATTAATAATAACCTTGTCCGAGAAGGATAACTAGTGAGAACCTTGTTCTAAAAGGATAACTAGTGAAAACCTTGTTCTAGAGGGATAATTAGTAAGAATTTTGTCCGAGAAAGATTACTAGTGAGAACCTTGTTCTAGACAGATAATTAGAAATAACCTTTTCCGAGATGGATACCTAGTGAGAACATTGTTTTAAAAAGATAACTAGTGAGAACCTTGTTCTAGACGGATAATTAGTAATAACCTTGTCCGAGAAGGATAACTAGTGAGAACCTTGTTTTAAAAGGATAACTAGTGAAAACCTTGTTCTAGGTGGATAATTAGTAAGAATTTTGTCCGAGAAAGATAACTAGTGACAACCTTGTTCTAGACGGATAATTAGAAATAACCTTTTCCGGGATGGATACCTAGTGAGAACATTGTTTTAAAAAGATAACTAGTGAGAACCTTGTTCTAGACGGATAATTAATAATAACCTTGTCCGAGAAGGATAACTAGTGAGAACATTGTTCTAAAAGGATAACTAGTGAAAACCTTGTTCTAGAGGGATAATTAGTAAGAATCTTGTCCGAGAAAGAAAACTAGTGAGGACCTTGTTCTAGACGGATAATTAGAAATAACCTTTTCCGAGAAGGATAACTAGTGAGAACCTTGTTCTAGAAGGATAACTAGTTAGAACCTTGTTCTAGGGAGATAATTAGTAAGAATCTTGTCCGAGAAAGATAACGAGTGAGAACCTTGTTCTAGACGGATAATTAGTAATAACCTTGTCCGAGATGGATACCTAGTGAGAACATTGTTTTAAAAAGATAACTAGTGAGAACCTTGTTCTAGACGGATAATTAGTAATGACCTTGTCTAAGAAGGATAACTAGTGAGAACCTTGTTTTAAAAGGATAACTAGTGAAAATCTTGTTCTAGAGGGATAATTAGTAAGAATCTTGTCCGAGAAAGAAAACTATTGAGAACCTTGTTCTAGACGGATAAATAGTAATAACCTTTTCCGAGAAGGATAACTAGTGAGAACCTTGTTCTAAAAGGATAACTAGTGAAAACCTTGTTCTAGAGGGATTATTAGTAAGAATCTTGTCAGAGAAAGATAACTGGTGAGAACCTTGTTCTAGACGGATTATTAGTAATAACCTTGTCCAAGAAGGATAACTTTTGAGAACATTTTTCTAAAAGGATAAGTAGTGAGAACCTTGTTCTAGAGGGATAATTAGTAAGAATCTTGTCCGAGAAAGATAACTAGTGAGAACCTTGTTCTAGACAGATAATTAGTAATAACGTTGTTCGAGATGGATACCTAGTGAGAACATTGTTTTAAAAAGATAACTAGTGAGAACCTTTTCTTGACGGATAATTAGTAAGAACCTTGACAGAGAAGGATAACTAGTGAAAACCTTGTTCTAAAAGGATTACTAGTGATAACCTTGTTCCAGAAGGATAATTAGTAAGAATCTTATCCGAGAAACATAACTAGTGAGAACCTTGTTCTAAAAGGATAACTAGTGAAAACCTTGTTCTATAAGGATAATTAGAAAGAATCTTGTCCGAGAAATATAACTAGTGAGAACCTTGTTATAGACGGATAATTTGTAGTAACCTTGTCCGATAAAGATAACTAGTGAGAACCTTGCTCTAAAAGGATAACTAGTGAAAACCTTGTTCTAGAGGTATAATTAGTAAGAATCTTGTCCGAGAAGGATAACTAGTGAGAACCTTGTTCTAGATGGATAATTAGTAATAACCTTGTCCTAGAAAGATAACTAGTGAGAACTTTGATCTAAAAGGATAACTAGTGAAAAACCTTGTTCTAGTGGGATAATTAGTAAGAATCTTGTCCGAGAAAGATAACTAGTGAAAAACTTGTTCTAGATGGATAATTAGTAAGAACCTTGACCGAGAAGATTAACTAGTGAGAACCTTGTTCTAAACGGATAAGTAGTGAAAACCTTGTTCTAGAGGGATAATTAGTAAGAATCTTGTACGAGAAACATAACTAGTGAGAACCTTGTTCTAGATGGATAATTAGTAAGAATATTGTCCGAGAAAGATAACTAGTGAGAACTTTGATCTAAAAGGATAACTAGTGAAAAACCTTGTTATAGAGGGATAATGAGTAAGAATCTTGTCCGAGAAAGATAACTGGTGAGAACCTTGTTCTAGACGGATTATTAGTAATAATCTTGTCCGAGAAGGATAACTTGTGAGAACATTTTTCTAAAAGGATAAGTAGTGAGAACCTTGTTCTAGAGGGATAATTAGTAAGAATCTTCTCCGAGAAAGATAACTAGGAGAACCTTGTTCTAAAAGGATAACTAGTGAAAACCTTGTTCTAGATGAATAAATTAGTAAAAATTTTGTCCGAGAAAGATAACTAGTGAGAACCTTGTTCTAGACGGATAATTAGAAATAAACTTTTACGAGATGGATACCTAGTGAGAACATTGTTTTAAAAAGATAACTGGTGAGAACCTTGTTCTAGACGGATAATTAATAATAACCTTGTCCGAGAAGGATAACTAGTGAGAACCTTGTTCTAAAAGGATAACTAGTGAAAACCTTGTTCTAGAGGGATAATTAGTAAGAATTTTGTCCGAGAAAGATTACTAGTGAGAACCTTGTTCTAGACAGATAATTAGAAATAACCTTTTCCGAGATGGATACCTAGTGAGAACATTGTTTTAAAAAGATAACTAGTGAGAACCTTGTTCTAGACGGATAATTAGTAATAACCTTGTCCGAGAAGGATAACTAGTGAGAACCTTGTTTTAAAAGGATAACTAGTGAAAACCTTGTTCTAGGTGGATAATTAGTAAGAATTTTGTCCGATAAAGATAACTAGTGACTACCTTGTTCTAGACGGATAATTAGAAATAACCTTTTCCGGGATGGATACCTAGTGAGAACATTGTTTTAAAAAGATAACTAGTGAGAACCTTGTTCTAGACGGATAATTAATAATAACCTTGTCCGAGAAGGATAACTAGTGAGAACATTGTTCTAAAAGGATAACTAGTGAAAACCTTGTTCTAGAGGGATAATTAGTAAGAATTTTGTCCGAGAAAGATTACTAGTGAGAACCTTGTTCTAGACAGATAATTAGAAATAACCTTTTCCGAGATGGATACCTAGTGAGAACATTGTTTTAAAAAGATAACTAGTGAGAACCTTGTTCTAGACGGATAATTAGTAATAACCTTGTCCGAGAAGGATAACTAGTGAGAACCTTGTTTTAAAAGGATAACTAGTGAAAACCTTGTTCTAGGTGGATAATTAGTAAGAATTTTGTCCGAGAAAGATAACTAGTGACAACCTTGTTCTAGACGGATAATTAGAAATAACCTTTTCCGGGATGGATACCTAGTGAGAACATTGTTTTAAAAAGATAACTAGTGAGAACCTTGTTCTAGACGGATATTTAATAATAACCTTGTCCGAGAAGGATAACTAGTGAGAACATTGTTCTAAAAGGATAACTAGTGAAAACCTTGTTCTAGAGGGATAATTAGTAAGAATCTTGTCCGAGAAAGAAAACTAGTGAGGACCTTGTTCTAGACGGATAATTAGAAATAACCTTTTCCGAGAAGGATAACTAGTGAGAACCTTGTTCTAGAAGGATAACTAGTTAGAACCTTGTTCTAGGGAGATAATTAGTAAGAATCTTGTCCGAGAAAGATAACTAGTGAGAACCTTGTTCTAGACGGATAATTAGTAATAACCTTGTCCGAGATGGATACCTAGTGAGAACATTGTTTTAAAAAGATAACTAGTGAGAACCTTGTTCTAGACGGATAATTAGTAATGACCTTGTCTAAGAAGGATAACTAGTGAGAACCTTGTTTTAAAAGGATAACTAGTGAAAATCTTGTTCTAGAGGGATAATTAGTAAGAATCTTGTCCGAGAAAGAAAACTAGTAAGAACCTTGTTCTAGACGGATAAATAGTAATAACCTTTTCCGAGAAGGATAACTAGTGAGAACCTTGTTCTAAAAGGATAACTAGTGAAAACCTTGTTCTAGAGGGATTATTAGTAAGAATCTTGTCAGAGAAAGATAACTGGTGAGAACCTTGTTCTAGACGGATTATTAGTAATAACCTTGTCCAAGAAAGATAACTTTTGAGAACATTTTTCTAAAAGGATAAGTAGTGAGAACCTTGTTCTAGAGGGATAATTAGTAAGAATCTTGTCCGAGAAAGATAACTAGTGAGAACCTTGTTCTAGACAGATAATTAGTAATAACGTTGTTCGAGATGGATACCTAGTGAGAACATTGTTTTAAAAAGATAACTAGTGAGAACCTTTTCTTGACGGATAATTAGTAAGAACCTTGACAGAGAAGGATAACTAGTGAAAACCTTGTTCTAAAAGGATTACTAGTGATAACCTTGTTCCAGAAGGATAATTAGTAAGAATCTTATCTGAGAAACATAACTAGTGAGAACCTTGTTCTAAAAGGATAACTAGTGAAAACCTTGTTCTATAAGGATAATTAGAAAGAATCTTGTCCGAGAAATATAACTAGTGAGAACCTTGTTATAGACGGATAATTTGTAGTAACCTTGTCCGATAAAGATAACTAGTGAGAACCTTGCTCTAAAAGGATAACTAGTGAAAACCTTGTTCTAGAGGTATAATTAGTAAGAATCTTGTCCGAGAAGGATAACTAGTAAGAACCTTGTTCTAGATGGATAATTAGTAATAACCTTGTCCTAGAAAGATAACTAGTGAGAACTTTGATCTAAAAGGATAACTAGTGAAAAACCTTGTTCTAGTGGGATAATTAGTAAGAATCTTGTCCGAGAAAGATAACTAGTGAAAAACTTGTTCTAGATGGATAATTAGTAAGAACCTTGACCGAGAAGATTAACTAGTGAGAACCTTGTTCTAAACGGATAAGTAGTGAAAACCTTGTTCTAGAGGGATAATTAGTAAGAATCTTGTCCGAGAAACATAACTAGTGAGAACCTTGTTCTAGATGGATAATTAGTAAGAATATTGTCCGAGAAAGATAACTAGTGAGAACTTTGATCTAAAAGGATAACTAGTGAAAAACCTTGTTATAGAGGGATAATGAGTAAGAATCTTGTCCGAGAAAGATAACTGGTGAGAACCTTGTTCTAGACGGATTATTAGTAATAATCTTGTCCGAGAAGGATAACTTGTGAGAACATTTTTCTAAAAGGATAAGTAGTGAGAACCTTGTTCTAGAGGGATAATTAGTAAGAATCTTCTCCGAGAAAGATAACTAGGAGAACCTTGTTCTAAAAGGATAACTAGTGAAAACCTTGTTCTAGATGAATAAATTAGTAAAAATTTTGTCCGAGAAAGATAACTAGTGAGAACCTTGTTCTAGACGGATAATTAGAAATAAACTTTTACGAGATGGATACCTAGTGAGAACATTGTTTTAAAAAGATAACTGGTGAGAACCTTGTTCTAGACGGATAATTAATAATAACCTTGTCCGAGAAGGATAACTAGTGAGAACCTTGTTCTAAAAGGATAACTAGTGAAAACCTTGTTCTAGAGGGATAATTAGTAAGAATTTTGTCCGAGAAAGATTACTAGTGAGAACCTTGTTCTAGACAGATAATTAGAAATAACCTTTTCCGAGATGGATACCTAGTGAGAACATTGTTTTAAAAAGATAACTAGTGAGAACCTTGTTCTAGACGGATAATTAGTAATAACCTTGTCCGAGAAGGATAACTAGTGAGAACCTTGTTTTAAAAGGATAACTAGTGAAAACCTTGTTCTAGGTGGATAATTAGTAAGAATTTTGTCCGATAAAGATAACTAGTGACTACCTTGTTCTAGACGGATAATTAGAAATAACCTTTTCCGGGATGGATACCTAGTGAGAACATTGTTTTAAAAAGATAACTAGTGAGAACCTTGTTCTAGACGGATAATTAATAATAACCTTGTCCGAGAAGGATAACTAGTGAGAACCTTGTTCTAAAAGGATAACTAGTGAAAACCTTGTTCTAGAGGGATAATTAGTAAGAATTTTGTCCGAGAAAGATTACTAGTGAGAACCTTGTTCTAGACAGATAATTAGAAATAACCTTTTCCGAGATGGATACCTAGTGAGAACATTGTTTTAAAAAGATAACTAGTGAGAACCTTGTTCTAGACGGATAATTAGTAATAACCTTGTCCGAGAAGGATAACTAGTGAGAACCTTGTTTTAAAAGGATAACTAGTGAAAACCTTGTTCTAGGTGGATAATTAGTAAGAATTTTGTCCGAGAAAGATAACTAGTGACAACCTTGTTCTAGACGGATAATTAGAAATAACCTTTTCCGGGATGGATACCTAGTGAGAACATTGTTTTAAAAAGATAACTAGTGAGAACCTTGTTCTAGACGGATAATTAATAATAACCTTGTCCGAGAAGGATAACTAGTGAGAACATTGTTCTAAAAGGATAACTAGTGAAAACCTTGTTCTAGAGGGATAATTAGTAAGAATCTTGTCCGAGAAAGAAAACTAGTGAGGACCTTGTTCTAGACGGATAATTAGAAATAACCTTTTCCGAGAAGGATAACTAGTGAGAACCTTGTTCTAGAAGGATAACTAGTTAGAACCTTGTTCTAGGAGATAATTAGTAAGAATCTTGTCCGAGAAAGATAACAGTGAGAACCTTGTTCTAGACGGATAATTAGTAATAACCTTGTCCGAGATGGATACCTAGTGAGAACATTGTTTTAAAAAGATAACTAGTGAGAACCTTGTTCTAGACGGATAATTAGTAATGACCTTGTCTAAGAAGGATAACTAGTGAGAACCTTGTTTTAAAAGGATAACTAGTGAAAATCTTGTTCTAGAGGGATAATTAGTAAGAATCTTGTCCGAGAAAGAAAACTAGTAAGAACCTTGTTCTAGACGGATAAATAGTAATAACCTTTTCCGAGAAGGATAACTAGTGAGAACCTTGTTCTAAAAGGATAACTAGTGAAAACCTTGTTCTAGAGGGATTATTAGTAAGAATCTTGTCAGAGAAAGATAACTGGTGAGAACCTTGTTCTAGACGGATTATTAGTAATAACCTTGTCCAAGAAAGATAACTTTTGAGAACATTTTTCTAAAAGGATAAGTAGTGAGAACCTTGTTCTAGAGGGATAATTAGTAAGAATCTTGTCCGAGAAAGATAACTAGTGAGAACCTTGTTCTAGACAGATAATTAGTAATAACGTTGTTCGAGATGGATACCTAGTGAGAACATTGTTTTAAAAAGATAACTAGTGAGAACCTTTTCTTGACGGATAATTAGTAAGAACCTTGACAGAGAAGGATAACTAGTGAAAACCTTGTTCTAAAAGGATTACTAGTGATAACCTTGTTCCAGAAGGATAATTAGTAAGAATCTTATCCGAGAAACATAACTAGTGAGAACCTTGTTCTAAAAGGATAACTAGTGAAAACCTTGTTCTATAAGGATAATTAGAAAGAATCTTGTCCGAGAAATATAACTAGTGAGAACCTTGTTATAGACGGATAATTTGTAGTAACCTTGTCCGATAAAGATAACTAGTGAGAACCTTGCTCTAAAAGGATAACTAGTGAAAACCTTGTTCTAGAGGTATAATTAGTAAGAATCTTGTCCGAGAAGGATAACTAGTAAGAACCTTGTTCTAGATGGATAATTAGTAATAACCTTGTCCTAGAAAGATAACTAGTGAGAACTTTGATCTAAAAGGATAACTAGTGAAAAACCTTGTTCTAGTGGGATAATTAGTAAGAATCTTGTCCGAGAAAGATAACTAGTGAAAAACTTGTTCTAGATGGATAATTAGTAAGAACCTTGACCGAGAAGATTAACTAGTGAGAACCTTGTTCTAAACGGATAAGTAGTGAAAACCTTGTTCTAGAGGGATAATTAGTAAGAATCTTGTCCGAGAAACATAACTAGTGAGAACCTTGTTCTAGATGGATAATTAGTAAGAATATTGTCCGAGAAAGATAACTAGTGAGAACTTTGATCTAAAAGGATAACTAGTGAAAAACCTTGTTATAGAGGGATAATGAGTAAGAATCTTGTCCGAGAAAGATAACTGGTGAGAACCTTGTTCTAGACGGATTATTAGTAATAATCTTGTCCGAGAAGGATAACTTGTGAGAACATTTTTCTAAAAGGATAAGTAGTGAGAACCTTGTTCTAGAGGGATAATTAGTAAGAATCTTCTCCGAGAAAGATAACTAGGAGAACCTTGTTCTAAAAGGATAACTAGTGAAAACCTTGTTCTAGATGAATAAATTAGTAAAAATTTTGTCCGAGAAAGATAACTAGTGAGAACCTTGTTCTAGACGGATAATTAGAAATAAACTTTTACGAGATGGATACCTAGTGAGAACATTGTTTTAAAAAGATAACTGGTGAGAACCTTGTTCTAGACGGATAATTAATAATAACCTTGTCCGAGAAGGATAACTAGTGAGAACCTTGTTCTAAAAGGATAACTAGTGAAAACCTTGTTCTAGAGGGATAATTAGTAAGAATTTTGTCCGAGAAAGATTACTAGTGAGAACCTTGTTCTAGACAGATAATTAGAAATAACCTTTTCCGAGATGGATACCTAGTGAGAACATTGTTTTAAAAAGATAACTAGTGAGAACCTTGTTCTAGACGGATAATTAGTAATAACCTTGTCCGAGAAGGATAACTAGTGAGAACCTTGTTTTAAAAGGATAACTAGTGAAAACCTTGTTCTAGGTGGATAATTAGTAAGAATTTTGTCCGATAAAGATAACTAGTGACTACCTTGTTCTAGACGGATAATTAGAAATAACCTTTTCCGGGATGGATACCTAGTGAGAACATTGTTTTAAAAAGATAACTAGTGAGAACCTTGTTCTAGACGGATAATTAATAATAACCTTGTCCGAGAAGGATAACTAGTGAGAACCTTGTTCTAAAAGGATAACTAGTGAAAACCTTGTTCTAGAGGGATAATTAGTAAGAATTTTGTCCGAGAAAGATTACTAGTGAGAACCTTGTTCTAGACAGATAATTAGAAATAACCTTTTCCGAGATGGATACCTAGTGAGAACATTGTTTTAAAAAGATAACTAGTGAGAACCTTGTTCTAGACGGATAATTAGTAATAACCTTGTCCGAGAAGGATAACTAGTGAGAACCTTGTTTTAAAAGGATAACTAGTGAAAACCTTGTTCTAGGTGGATAATTAGTAAGAATTTTGTCCGAGAAAGATAACTAGTGACAACCTTGTTCTAGACGGATAATTAGAAATAACCTTTTCCGGGATGGATACCTAGTGAGAACATTGTTTTAAAAAGATAACTAGTGAGAACCTTGTTCTAGACGGATAATTAATAATAACCTTGTCCGAGAAGGATAACTAGTGAGAACATTGTTCTAAAAGGATAACTAGTGAAAACCTTGTTCTAGAGGGATAATTAGTAAGAATCTTGTCCGAGAAAGAAAACTAGTGAGGACCTTGTTCTAGACGGATAATTAGAAATAACCTTTTCCGAGAAGGATAACTAGTGAGAACCTTGTTCTAGAAGGATAACTAGTTAGAACCTTGTTCTAGGGAGATAATTAGTAAGAATCTTGTCCGAGAAAGATAACGAGTGAGAACCTTGTTCTAGACGGATAATTAGTAATAACCTTGTCCGAGATGGATACCTAGTGAGAACATTGTTTTAAAAAGATAACTAGTGAGAACCTTGTTCTAGACGGATAATTAGTAATGACCTTGTCTAAGAAGGATAACTAGTGAGAACCTTGTTTTAAAAGGATAACTAGTGAAAATCTTGTTCTAGAGGGATAATTAGTAAGAATCTTGTCCGAGAAAGAAAACTAGTAAGAACCTTGTTCTAGACGGATAAATAGTAATAACCTTTTCCGAGAAGGATAACTAGTGAGAACCTTGTTCTAAAAGGATAACTAGTGAAAACCTTGTTCTAGAGGGATTATTAGTAAGAATCTTGTCAGAGAAAGATAACTGGTGAGAACCTTGTTCTAGACGGATTATTAGTAATAACCTTGTCCAAGAAAGATAACTTTTGAGAACATTTTTCTAAAAGGATAAGTAGTGAGAACCTTGTTCTAGAGGGATAATTAGTAAGAATCTTGTCCGAGAAAGATAACTAGTGAGAACCTTGTTCTAGACAGATAATTAGTAATAACGTTGTTCGAGATGGATACCTAGTGAGAACATTGTTTTAAAAAGATAACTAGTGAGAACCTTTTCTTGATGGATAATTAGTAAGAACCTTGACAGAGAAGGATAACTAGTGAAAACCTTGTTCTAAAAGGATTACTAGTGATAACCTTGTTCCAGAAGGATAATTAGTAAGAATCTTATCCGAGAAACATAACTAGTGAGAACCTTGTTCTAAAAGGATAACTAGTGAAAACCTTGTTCTATAAGGATAATTAGAAAGAATCTTGTCCGAGAAATATAACTAGTGAGAACCTTGTTATAGACGGATAATTTGTAGTAACCTTGTCCGATAAAGATAACTAGTGAGAACCTTGCTCTAAAAGGATAACTAGTGAAAACCTTGTTCTAGAGGTATAATTAGTAAGAATCTTGTCCGAGAAGGATAACTAGTGAGAACCTTGTTCTAGATGGATAATTAGTAATAACCTTGTCCTAGAAAGATAACTAGTGAGAACTTTGATCTAAAAGGATAACTAGTGAAAAACCTTGTTCTAGTGGGATAATTAGTAAGAATCTTGTCCGAGAAAGATAACTAGTGAAAAACTTGTTCTAGATGGATAATTAGTAAGAACCTTGACCGAGAAGATTAACTAGTGAGAACCTTGTTCTAAACGGATAAGTAGTGAAAACCTTGTTCTAGAGGGATAATTAGTAAGAATCTTGTCCGAGAAACATAACTAGTGAGAACCTTGTTCTAGATGGATAATTAGTAAGAATATTGTCCGAGAAAGATAACTAGTGAGAACTTTGATCTAAAAGGATAACTAGTGAAAAACCTTGTTATAGAGGGATAATGAGTAAGAATCTTGTCCGAGAAAGATAACTGGTGAGAACCTTGTTCTAGACGGATTATTAGTAATAATCTTGTCCGAGAAGGATAACTTGTGAGAACATTTTTCTAAAAGGATAAGTAGTGAGAACCTTGTTCTAGAGGGATAATTAGTAAGAATCTTCTCCGAGAAAGATAACTAGGAGAACCTTGTTCTAAAAGGATAACTAGTGAAAACCTTGTTCTAGATGAATAAATTAGTAAAAAGTTTGTCCGAGAAAGATAACTAGTGAGAACCTTGTTCTAGACGGATAATTAGAAATAACCTTTTCCGGGATGGATACCTAGTGAGAACATTGTTTTAAAAAGATAACTAGTGAGAACCTTGTTCTAGACGGATAATTAATAATAACCTTGTCCGAGAAGGATAACTAGTGAGAACATTGTTCTAAAAGGATAACTAGTGAAAACCTTGTTCTAGAGGGATAATTAGTAAGAATCTTGTCCGAGAAAGAAAACTAGTGAGGACCTTGTTCTAGACGGATAATTAGAAATAACCTTTTCCGAGAAGGATAACTAGTGAGAACCTTGTTCTAGAAGGATAACTAGTTAGAACCTTGTTCTAGGGAGATAATTAGTAAGAATCTTGTCCGAGAAAGATAACGAGTGAGAACCTTGTTCTAGACGGATAATTAGAAATAACCTTTTCCGGGATGGATACCTAGTGAGAACATTGTTTTAAAAAGATAACTGGTGAGAACCTTGTTCTAGACGGATAATTAATAATAACCTTGTCCGAGAAGGATAACTAGTGAGAACCTTGTTCTAAAAGGATAACTAGTGAAAACCTTGTTCTAGAGGGATAATTAGTAAGAATTTTGTCCGAGAAAGATTACTAGTGAGAACCTTGTTCTAGACAGATAATTAGAAATAACCTTTTCCGAGATGGATACCTAGTGAGAACATTGTTTTAAAAAGATAACTAGTGAGAACCTTGTTCTAGACGGATAATTAGTAATAACCTTGTCCGAGAAGGATAACTAGTGAGAACCTTGTTTTAAAAGGATAACTAGTGAAAACCTTGTTCTAGGTGGATAATTAGTAAGAATTTTGTCCGATAAAGATAACTAGTGACAACCTTGTTCTAGACGGATAATTAGAAATAACCTTTTCCGGGATGGATACCTAGTGAGAACATTGTTTTAAAAAGATAACTAGTGAGAACCTTGTTCTAGACGGATAATTAATAATAACCTTGTCCGAGAAGGATAACTAGTGAGAACATTGTTCTAAAAGGATAACTAGTGAAAACCTTGTTCTAGAGGGATAATTAGTAAGAATCTTGTCCGAGAAAGAAAACTAGTGAGGACCTTGTTCTAGACGGATAATTAGAAATAACCTTTTCCGAGAAGGATAACTAGTGAGAACCTTGTTCTAGAAGGATAACTAGTTAGAACCTTGTTCTAGGGAGATAATTAGTAAGAATCTTGTCCGAGAAAGATAACGAGTGAGAACCTTGTTCTAGACAGATAATTAGTAATAACCTTGTCCGAGATGGATACCTAGTGAGAACATTGTTTTAAAAAGATAACTAGTGAGAACCTTGTTCTAGACGGATAATTAGTAATGACCTTGTCTAAGAAGGATAACTAGTGAGAACCTTGTTTTAAAAGGATAACTAGTGAAAATTTTGTTCTAGAGGGATAATTAGTAAGAATCTTGTCCGAGAAAGAAAACTAGTGAGAACCTTGTTCTAGACGGATAAATAGTAATAACCTTTTCCGAGAAGGATAACTAGTGAGAACCTTGTTCTAAAAGGATAACTAGTGAAAACCTTGTTCTAGAGGGATTATTAGTAAGAATCTTGTCAGAGAAAGATAACTGGTGAGAACCTTGTTCTAGACGGATTATTAGTAATAACCTTGTCCGAGAAGGATAACTTGTGAGAACATTGTTCTAAAAGGATAAGTAGTGAAAACCGTGTTCCAGAGGGATAATTAGTAAGAATCTTGTCCGAGAAAGATAACTAGTGAGAACCTTTTTCTAGACGGATTATTAGTAATAACCTTGTCCAAGAAGGATAACTTGTGAGAACATTTTTCTAAAAGGATAAGTAGTGAGAACCTTGTTCTAGAGGGATAATTAGTAAGAATCTTCTCCGAGAAAGATAACTAGGAGAAACTTGTTCTAAAAGGATAACTAGTGAAAACCTTGTTCTAGATGAATAAATTAGTAAAAATTTTGTCCGAGAAAGATAACTAGTGAGAACCTTGTTCTAGACGGATAATTAGAAATAAACTTTTACGAGATGGATACCTAGTGAGAACATTGTTTTAAAAAGATAACTGGTGAGAACCTTGTTCTAGACGGATAATTAATAATAACCTTGTCCGAGAAGGATAACTAGTGAGAACCTTGTTCTAAAAGGATAACTAGTGAAAACCTTGTTCTAGAGGGATAATTAGTAAGAATTTTGTCCGAGAAAGATTACTAGTGAGAACCTTGTTCTAGACAGATAATTAGAAATAACCTTTTCCGAGATGGATACCTAGTGAGAACATTGTTTTAAAAAGATAACTAGTGAGAACCTTGTTCTAGACGGATAATTAGTAATAACCTTGTCCGAGAAGGATAACTAGTGAGAACCTTGTTTTAAAAGGATAACTAGTGAAAACCTTGTTCTAGGTGGATAATTAGTAAGAATTTTGTCCGATAAAGATAACTAGTGACAACCTTGTTCTAGACGGATAATTAGAAATAACCTTTTCCGGGATGGATACCTAGAGAGAACATTGTTTTAAAAAGATAACTAGTGAGAACCTTGTTCTAGACGGATAATTAATAATAACCTTGTCCGAGAAGGATAACTAGTGAGAACATTGTTCTAAAAGGATAACTAGTGAAAACCTTGTTCTAGAGGGATAATTAGTAAGAATCTTGTCCGAGAAAGAAAACTAGTGAGGACCTTGT
The DNA here is from genome assembly GCA_026770425.1 of Boechera divaricarpa. NCBI lineage: Eukaryota > Viridiplantae > Streptophyta > Magnoliopsida > Brassicales > Brassicaceae > Boechera > Boechera divaricarpa. The sequence goes on along the minus strand of JAMKOQ010000536.1, from coordinate 185,785 downwards.
TCTAGACGGATAATTAGAAATAACCTTTTCCGAGAAGGATAACTAGTGAGAACCTTGTTCTAGAAGGATAACTAGTTAGAACCTTGTTCTAGGGAGATAATTGATATGTTTGCATTTTGCATCGTTTTAGCTTGCATAAATCATACGTTTTGACGTATTATTCACCACGTTCTTGTTATTTATTCCGAGTTTTGCATACTTAGAGTATTTTGCATTAGGTCCGCATACATCCTGCATATTTGGCTTGTTATAGGTACTTTCGGGTGATTTTGGAGAAGTTAGACCAGAAGCTGTCTGGGACATGCTGATTGAGTCCATACAGAGCAGTTGTGATCGAGTCCGTGCTGAGCAGAAGCTGTCTGGGACATTCTGATCGAGTCCGTGCTGAGCAGAAGCTGTCTGGGGCATGCTGATCGAGTCCGTGTTGAGCAGAAGCTGTCTGGGACATTCTGATCGAGTCCGTGCTGAGCAGAAGCTGTCTAGGGCATGCTGATCGAGGGCGTGTTGAGCAGAAGCTGTCTGGGCCGTTCTGATCGAGTCCGTGCTGAGCAGAAGCTGTCTGGGGCATGCTGATCGAGTCCGTGCAGGATACCCATGCAGACGTGATCGAGTCTGAGCAGGAGATGGAGCAGAAGCTCAGCTCGAGCACCCATGCTCGAGCTGTATGATCAAGCAGAGACAAAAGGTGGCGTCTTGAAGTTTCAGAACCCAGCTCGAGCCCCTACAATCGAGTGGACTACTCAAGCTCATCTCAGAAAAATGCAGTCTTGATTTCGTCTGTTTGAGCACAGCACTCGACCAAGACTTAGCCGAGCTGGACCTTATCCTGCACATTTTTACTATTTTGCGCATGACGTTTTAGGGTTTTTAAGACTTAGTATAAATACCTAATATTGGGTTAAGACTAAGACACAACGTTTTTATCTCTAATATTTCGAGTTTTTCCTTGTGTTCTTCTCTGTTCTTAGTTTCCAGAACTTGTAATTTGATTTCTACTTGTTATTTTGAGTTTATTCCTTCTGTTCTATCATTATCTGTATCTATTTCTGTCATCTATGCAAGTTTTTATGATTTCTGGGTTTGTGTTCTTGATGTTCTTCATGAGTTTTGAGTAGTCATTAGGGTTCTTGAGGATGGGATAGATTAGGTGTAGAATCTTGGTCTTTCAGGTGGTTTAAGTGTAGATCGTTTGATTTCTCTTCTAAATCAGTGTTCTTAATGCTAGTTTCTTTCTGATCAATTGGAATTAGAACTTAGGTGTTTTTCCACCCAGAAGGTGTTTGATAAAATGCTTGAATGAACTGATGTTAGAGATTTGCATACCTAGCCTAAGGGATTAGTTGTCTAGGGTGTTTATCGACAATATTGAACTGATTCGTATTGCCTGCTAGGGTAGATTTCGCCAAGGGATTGGGTCCTGAACTGGTCTAGTTTGAGGTTACTTACCACGTGAGTGGACTTAACTGGTTTTGATGTTTGATGTTTAGGGAATAGCTTGATTGAGTTTTATTAAACCACTTGAATAGGCTAAGAGGACACACTGAGTCGATTACCCCCATCCTTAGGAACTTCTCTTGCACTGTTGAATTTGCTGCTAGTCCTATACACTGCTCTTTACCCCCATATGCTATTTCTGTTATTGCTTGGTTCCTGCTAGTTCTTGTTAGTCCTATACGGTGCCTATTTTAGTGTCCATTCTCAGTTTTTGTCTAGGTTGCTAGACCCCAATACGCTATTTGCTTGGCTTGACTTGAATGGCTTGATCGCATCCTTTTTGGTTAATATCTTCACCCTTATGGATTGACACCTTACTACTACAACGAAAACTTGGTCTAGTAAGAAATTGACCTATATCAATTTGGCGCCGTTGCCGTTTGGGTGTTGTTTGTTACAATTAGGATTTCAAAATATTCTAGATCAAGTTCTTTTACAGCTTCTTCACTTACTAACTTGATCGTCTTTCCATTTTCAGGTACACATCCACCTGCATGCAAACCAGATCAAGAGGAAGTCGAACCTCCTCCGCCCCATCGACAATATTGACAGGTTACCACAACAGCTTGCGAGCGCAGCGAGAAAACATCCAAGACGATCATCAAAATCCACTCGGCATGGAAGACCAACCCCAGGTTCAAGACCCTCCTGTGAGGAGGCCCCGTTTGATAGGAGCCGGAGATGCCCCTAACACTCATACCAACAGACAAGGCATTGTCCCTCCTACGGTCCAGAACAACAATTTCGAGATCAAGAGCAGCTTGATCGCCATGGTGCAGAACAACAAGTTTCATGGACTACCTATGGAGGACCCTCTTGATCATCTGGATGAGTTCGATAGGCTCTGCAGCCTTACCAAGATCAATGGGGTCAGTGAAGATGGTTTCAAGCTAAGGCTCTTTCCCTTCTCTCTAGGTGACAGAGCCCATCACTGGGAAAAGACTCTACCCCATGGATCCATCACTTCATGGGATGACTGCAAGAAAGCCTTCTTGGCCAAGTTCTTCTCCAATGCCAGGACAGCTCGCTTGAGGAATGAAATTTCTGGATTCACTCAGAAGGATGGTGAAAGTTTTTGTGAATGCTGGGAATGCTTCAAGGGCTACACTACCCAATGCCCTCACCATGGTTTCAGCAATGAGTCACTCCTTAGCACTCTCTACAGAGGAGTTCTCCCGAAGGTCCGCATGCTTCTAGATACAGCCAGCACTGGTAATTTCCTCAACCAAGACGTTGATGCTGGCTGGGCACTTGTGGAGAACCTAGCCCAATCTGATGGTAACTACACTGCTGAGTATGATAGGAGTGTCCGGCCAAGTATTGGAACAGATGATCAGACTAGGGCCATCAAGGCCTTGACCGCTAAGTTAGATCAACTACTACAGCAGAAGAAACAGGTTCACTTTGCTTCTGAGGATACAGTCTTCCAAGTTCAAGATGGAGAGGATGATGATATAGAGGAGGTCAACTATGTGCAGAATCAGGGTCAGTACAACAAAGGTTTTATCAACTAAAGAACAACCCGAATCTGTCTTACAGGAGTACCAACGTTGCCAACCCTCAGGATCAAGTCTACCCACCTCAGCAACAACCTCAGTCCAAGCCTTTTGTTCCCTACAATCAACAACAGAACTTTGCCCCTAAACCGCATTTTCAGAATCCTCACCAACAACAGGGAGCCCCGTTTCCACCACCAGGTTTTCCGTCGCAGCACGCTCAGTCTTCTATTGCTCCAGATCACCGTACAAACGCCTTGCTGCAGCAACTCCTACAGTGGTCAAGCAGCTGGTGCACTTGACACAGCCAAGAAGTTTGGTGAACTTAAAACCTAGATGGACTACACCTACAATGATCTTAACAGCAAGATTGAGTCTCTCCAGTCCAAGATTCGTTCCATCGAGGGCAAGACAGCTTCATCCTCTCACACTTCCCAACTCCTGGTAAAGTGGTCCAGAACCCTAAGGACTACGCTCACATCAATGCCATCACTCTGCGGAGTGGGAAGGAGTTACCTGCGCGGGAAGGACCTCCTACAATCACCGAGGACAGTGAAGATCAAGACGGGGAGGATTTGGTTCCCAAAAACAACCAAGACAAGAGTTCCACGCCCGCTGGAGCACCCCAACTCGACCCGAATGGTCAAGACAGCCTACCTCCTGCACCTAAATCTGTGATTTCAGAAGAAAAGAAGGCTCCATATGTCCCTCCTCCTTACAAGCCCAAATTGCCTTTCCCAAAGAGGTTTAAGAAGGACTTAATGGAGAAACATAAACAAATCTTCGATAAGCATATCAAGGAAGCTGAGATCAGGTTGCCTCTCATTGATGCCTTCTCCATGGTACCCGCCTATCGAAGTTTCTGAAGGATGCAGTAGCTGAGAAAGACAAGAAGATTCAGGGTATGGTTGTCCTATCAGAGGAGTGCAGCGCCATCATTCAGAAGAGAGTCACAAAGAGAAGTTAGGCGACCTGTGTTCTTTCACTTTACCGTGCTCTCTAGGTCCACTAGTTTTCAAGAAATCTCTCTGTGATCTTGGCGCATCTATCAGTCTTATGCCACTCTCGGTAGCAAGGAAGCTAGGATTCAGCAACTATAAGTCCTGCAACATCTCTCTGGTGCTTGCAGACAGATCAATTAGGACTCCTCATGGTATGCTAGCAGATCTCCCTCTGATGGTTGGTATAGTGGAGATACCTACAGATTTTATAGTTCTTGAAATGGATGAAGAACCAAGAGATCCTCTGATTCTGGGCAGACCTTTCCTAGCTACAGCCGGTGTAGTCATTGATGTCCGAAAAGGGAAGATCGATCTCAATCTTGGGAATGATCTCAAGATGACATTTGATGTCAAGGAGACTATGAGAAAGCCGGAAATAGAAGGACAAGTCTTCTATGTTGAGGTCATGGACAAGCTTGCTTATGAGCTTACGGAGGAGCTTAATCAAGATGATCACCTTCAGATCGCCTTAACCAAGAGTAGTGAGGATGGGTATCTACATGCTGAGGCTTTGGGGTATGAAATGATTTTGGACTCACACAAGGTTCTGGAAGAATCGAAGGGTTTAAGGTACTGATAGGGTCAACACAGAAATTCTAGCTGTCCAGATACCGAGCTCGACCCTGCAGCTCGAGCTAAGATACCCAAGACGTCAAACTCGACCCGCAGATCGAGTCTAACATCGAGCTAGCCTCCTCTGCAGCAGACGACTGGTCAGAACTCCGGGCACCTAAGGTAGACCTCAAACCTCTTCCTTCTGGGCTAAGGTACGCTTTCCTTGGACCAAACTCTACTTACCCAATCATAGTAAATGACATGCTGAATGATGATGAGTTGAATTTGCTGTTGATTGAGTTGAGGAAGTATAGGAAGGCAATAGGATACTCTCTTGATGATATAAAGGGAATTTCACCTAGCTTGTGCACTCATAGAATCCATCTGGAAAATGAATCATATGCTAGTATTGAACCCCAGAGGAGATTGAATCCTAATTTAAAAGAAGTTGTTAAAAAGGAAATTCTTAAGTTGTTAGGGGCTGGAATCATATACCCCATATCTGATAGTACTTGGATATACCCCTATTCATCCTAATGATCAAGAGAAAACTACATTCACTTGTCCATATGGAACATTTGCATATAGGAGAATGCCTTTCGGTCTTTGTAATGCACCTGCTACTTTTCAGAGATGCATGACTTCTATATTCTCGGATTTAATAGAGGAGACTGTTGAGGTATTCATGGATGATTTTTCCGTGTATGGCTCTTCTTTCTCCTCCTGTCTTTTGAACCTTTGCAGGGTACTCACTAGGTGTGAAGAAACGAATCTGGTTCTGAACTGGGAAAAGTGCCACTTTATGGTCAAGGAAGGGATCGTCTTGGGGCACAAAATTTCTGAGAAGGGTATAGAGGTAGACAAAGCCAAGGTTGATGTGATGATGCAGCTGCAGCCACCAAAAAACGTCAAGGACATTAGGAGTTTCCTTGGGCACGCTGGGTTTTACAGAAGATTCATCAAGGACTTCTCAAAGATAGCCAGACCACCGACAAGGCTGTTGTGCAAGGAGCAAGAGTTCTGTTTGATACAGAATGTTTGAAGGCTTTCCAGCTCATTAAGAAAGCCTTAGTTACTGCTCCAATAGTCCAAGCACCAAACTGGGACTATCCATTTGAGATCATATGCGACGCATCGGACTATGCTGTAGGAGCCGTACTGGGCCAAAGGATTGAGAAGAAGCTGCATGTGATCTACTATGCAAGCAGGACGCTTGATGATGCCCAAGGGAGATATGCCACAACAGAGAAGGAGTTGCTGGCTGTAGTCTTTGCCTTTGAGAAATTTAGAAGCTATCTGGTTGGGTCTAAGGTGATAGTCTATACTGATCATGCAAAGCACTAAGACATATCTATGCTAAGAAGGATACTAAGCCAAGATCGTTTCGAGATGGATACTCTTTCTTCAAGAGTTTGACATGGAAATTGTTGATAAGAAGGGAATAGAGAATGGTGTGGCTGATCACTTGTCAAGGATGAGGATAGATGACCCAGCACCTGTTGATGACACCATGCTTGACGAGAGACTCCTAGATGCTGTTTCGTGATAGGAGTGAAGGACATACCTTGGTATTCTGATCTAGCTAATTTCCTTGCATGTGGTGAGTTACCCGATGATCTTGACGCCTGCGTAAAAAAGAAGTTTCTGAGAGATGTCAAGCACTATTACTGGGACGAACCTTTCCTATACAAGAGAGGTACGAGATGGTCTGTTCAGGAGGTGCATAGCACAAGACGAGGTTCAGGGTGTGCTTGAGCACCGTCATGGGTCTGCTTATGGAGGACACTTTGCTACGTTCAAGACTGTTCAAAGGTACTGCAAGCGGGTCTATGGTGGCCTACAATGTTCAGAGATGCTCAAGCCTTCATCACCAAGTGTGATCCTTGCCGAGAGAATGGGAAACATCAGCAGAAGGAATGAGATGCCACAGAACCCAATTTTGGAAGTAGAGGTGTTTGACGTTTGGGGATTGATTTTATGGGTCCTTTCAACCCACCATCTTCTGGGAATAGCTACATCTTGGTAGCTGTTGATTATGTCTCGAAGTGGGTTGAAGCCATAGCTTGCCCTAGCAATGATGCAAAGGTAGTTCTGAAGATGTTCAAGAGCATCATTTTTCCCAGATTTGGTGTGCCAAGAGTTGTTATCAGTGATGGGGGTCTCACTTCATCAACAAGCTCTTTGAGAATCTTCTGAAGAAGCATGGGGTAAAGCACAAGGTGGCTACACCATATCACCCCCAGACCAGTGGTCAAGTAGAGGTGTCCAACAAGCAGATCAAAGCCATCCTGGCTAGAGTAGTGTGCGTTTCAAGAAGAGATTGGTCTGCTAAGCTGGATGAAACCCTCTGGGCGTACAGGACGGCATTCAAGACTCCTATAGGGCGAACGCCATTCCAGCTCCTTTACGGCAAGGCTTGTCACCTACCTGTTGAAGTTGAGTATAAGGCGTTATGGGCAACAAAACTTCTGAATTTGGATATCAAGTCTGCCCAGGAAAAGAGAGTATTGGACTCGCATGAGCTAGAAGAGATCAGGCTGGATGCGTATGAGAGTTCTAAGATCTACAAAGAAAGAACCAAAGCCTTCCATGACAAGAGAATCTTGCACAAGGAGTTCAAGGTTGGTGATCAAGTCCTCCTTTTCAATTCTCGACTCAAGCTGTTTCCGGGAAAGCTCAAGTCCAGATGGTCCGGACCGTTTTACGTCAAGGAAGTTTCACCTACGGAGCGATCACCTTATTTGGAAAGGGAGGAAACGAATTCACAGTGAATGGACAGAGGCTCAAACCCTATCTAGCTGATACCATCATTCCCGGAAGGAACTTCGATTCCTCTGGATGAGCCTTCCACCGCCTGAACAAAACAGGAAGTCAAGCTTAGAGACTTTAAACAAGCTCACTTGGGAGGAAGTCCCATGTCTATTACATATTTCTTTGCCTTAGTTTTTAAAACGTCAAATAAGTGTGCTAAGCTATTTTGTCTTGATTGTGTGATTTTAGGAAAGCAAGAGAGGTGGATCATAAACCTTAGGAGGGAATTTTCAAAATTTAAAATTCTGACATGTGGACCCAAGTCGGAGGTGTCATGGTCAATACAGAGCTCACATGCCCAAGTCGGAGGTGTCATGGTCAATACAGAGCTCACATGCCCAAGTCGGAGGTGTCACGGTCAATACGACGTCACGAACAAGTCAGAAGAGTGTTTGGTCGACCCACACACGCTAGAATCCGATTATGTCAGCTCGAGTCTCACCAGATGGAGCCCACACTCGACCCACACACGCTCCTCCTTGTCCTTTGTCCCCTCCCACTTGTCTATACAAGCCAAACTCGATTCAGAAGATGCCAAAGAAGCGTCCACTCGATCAAAAAGGTGTCAGACTCGAGCCCACACTCCTCCAACACGCCTTCAAGCTCGATCCCACACTCCACTAGCTCAAGCCCACACGCTTTCAACACGCTCCACCTTAACGACCCACACGCTTTCAATACGCTCCAACGATCTCGACTCGGCTATATATACCGAACTCAACTCCATACTTTACTCACACCACAACCATTCTCAATCCTCTCTCTCTTTCATTTCCAGAAATTTCTCAATTTGTTTTTGCTGCTCTTGAGGCTAATCCTCACGATTTTGAGTTCTCTTTCCTTGTCTTTGATCGAGTCTCAGGTATGGACCCTCGCCAAGCCCGTCGTAGGTCAGCTAAAGCACTCGCCCGAAACTTCCAGATGTGGAGAGAGAGCATTCCTCCAGCCGAAGAGCAAGAACACGAACAAGCCGCAGAACAAGAACAAATTGCGGTACCCATGGAGTATGAAGTCACGCCGGACTCGACCACATATGCCCAAGCCCAAGGATCAAGCCAGAAGGGCCGGAAGTCTCGCTTGAGCACCCACACTCGAGCCGGTGAAACGAGGCGAGTCACCCGTGTCACGCGTGAGGGACAAGACCAGATGGAGGCTATCCCGCATCTACGCGATGAAGAAACAGGAAGACGAGCCTCGGTTGATAAGGAAGCCTCGGCGGATGAGCACCCACGCTCGAGCTGGAGGGTCGGGACAAGCTACTACGGTATCAAACAAGAAGCTCACTCAGGCCAAAAGTGAAGGAAAAGCACCAATCAAGCCGAGTATGCATCAAGATGGTGAAACAGAGGAAGACGAGCCTAAGTTGATAAGGCAACCCCGAAAGAAGAACACCAAACCCTCTCGCAACCAAGTACCTAGAGGCCCTCCTTGAACGTAATTTTGAAGGAACGAGATACCCGCACAAAGAAACAATGCAAGCACTCGGGATTGCTAAAGATATGGAATATCTCTTTGAGGCGGGAGGTATAAGACAATTCATGAACACACCGCCGGAGCCTTCTGAGAAGAGACGTGCCACTTCCTCTCGTCCCTCAAGGTTCATTTTTACGATGAGGAGCCTGATGTTGAACCCGATGACGGCCCCGGCTTCATTACCTTCGCGTGCAGAGGACAATGTTATGCTCTTACCATCGCGCAAATCTGCAACCTATATGGTTTTTCTGGAGGTGACGAACTGATTCAAGATTTTGATCATGAGGAGCTCCAACAATTATGGTCGACCATAGGAGACAGCACCAAACCCTTCTCCTCCTCTAGAAGCAAGAGTTCAAGCATCCGAAGCCCTGTCCCGAGGTACCTACACAAGACAATAGCAAGCTCTATGTTTGCCGGGGAAGGTGACCGGACGGTGAATGAAGGTGAACTAAGGATGCTGGACTTATGCCTACTGCCACTTCTAGGGAGCACAAGATATGGGCGGAAGATGCAGGGCGATAGAGCAGATGCTAACCTCGCCCTTGTTCTGATGGAGCAATTCCTAAACTACAAGGACTGGGCGATAAAGATGGGTAAGATGAAGATGGATGGCGCAGGTGACCTCTCGTATTGGGGGGATCATCACCCCGATACTTGTTGCTTGTGATGTAGAGCTACGATCAGTACCCTATCCACCCAAATGGATAGATATCGACTTCTTGAGGAGGTGCAGGTTCCTGGACCATACAACGCCTCCAGACGAGTACATCTATCAGTTCATGCATCCAACAGCTGGGGAAGCCAAGCTGCGCCTGCCTTGCACCGATCTCACCAAGGTACGCCAGGGCCGAAACATTGATTTCCATCCTCCTCTCGATAGACTTTACAATCAAGACGAGGAGATCATGGAACAAGGAGTGGGGTCAGACGATCAAGATGCTGTTCTGGAGGAGGTTAATCCAACAGAAAGGTACTCGTTTGAGGAGTACAAGCTCAAACCCACACATAGTCCAGCCCTGAAGGAGGCACACAAGCGGATTAATCTCCTTCAAAGGTGGAACAAGTTTCAAGGGAAGACCATCGCCGCATTCAAGGGTACCGTGAAAGACCTGAAAGACCAAGTGAAGGACGTGAAAGACCTGAAAGACCAAGTGAAGGACGTGAAGGACCAGCTCAAGGACTTCACGCTAAAGTTCAAATCCCCTGCACCCAAGATAACCATCGTACCTGGGAGAATTCTGATGGGGAGCGGGTCGTTTCGCGAGGAACCAAGACATCATGCACCCGAGATGGAACCACCACGAGCCTCCTCCTTCGAGCCAAGGCAGTTTCAACATGCGAGGAAGAGACGCCAAGCAGTAGGAGCATCTGGCTCACGCACCCAGCGCGAGCAAGGACGTCGAGACAGACACTTCGGAGCATCTGGCTCACGCACCCAGCTCGACCACTACCAGGTCGAGCCGACATACTCACCATAATCACCAAGGTACCCGTACTGACCCTTTCTGTATATATTAGATGCATCATTTTTATTGTTCTCTGTTACCTCTTAATCTTTCTTTCCAAATTTTTATTACACAAGGGACTGTGTAATTTAAGTTTGGGGGAAGGGTTAAGGTCTGTATTGATGTGTTTTCTCTGTTATTATTTTGATTTTGTGCATCCTTGAGTCTTCATCTATGGCATAGAAAAACTAAAAAAAAAAAAATCAAAAATTTTTTGAAAAATCTTTAAAAACAGAGTGTTCATGTAGTATTGCATCTGCATATTAGGATTGAGTCTAGATTGTTTCATATAGGGCTGTTGCATATGCATAGGGGATGATGATGATTTTAAACCTTGTAAACTTGCTGATTCAACTGCATGACTTCAATGCCCTCGTTTCTAGTTGTTTAATGCCTTGATATTGAGCCTGAAGTAAGACCGAACCATGTTCTGAATGCACAACTAGATCGAGTCTTAGCTGAAGCATGCTGCGATTTTCTGTCATTCCCCATCTATTTAAACCTGAATTTGACTTATAATTATCATGTCTAGGCATAGAATTTGAACTCATGGATACCATATACATACTTGGATTCTCTTTCATCTATTTATACCACTCTTTGCTAATCCAAGTAGCTGATTCTCATTATTAGATCAGTTTTACCATGCCCTTACCCTAGCCTTCTTTCAAGCCATGCTATTACTTTAATGAGTGTGTGAGGTCTATTTCTGAATGAGCTTGGTAGAAAGTGTTAGGTTTGAGCCGACAAGGATAGAATCTCATGTAGTTCTGGTTTACAATTTTCGAATCAGATAGGACTAGGTGGGATCTTGATCATTGGATATTGGGGTGGGTTCTGTGAATAGAAAAGAATGAGAAAAACTTGGAAAAAGAAAAGAAAAGGGTAAGAGTTCTTAGGAGGGGAATGATCTGAATGTTTGAGTATCTAGTAAAGGATTAGGGGATGTGCATAGCAAAAGAAAAAGAAAAGGCAGAAAGCTCAAAAGTCTGAAAAAAACATAAAAACGCCTAAGCTAAGTTAAGAAAAGAACCCCAATCCGCTAGATGTATATGTGTATAACCCCTCCTAGAACCAAAAACAAAAAGAAAAGATGAAACTGATCTAGGATATCAAAAGAAAAAAAAAAGGCCTAAGGGTGAAGGGTAGAATTAGGATGAATGTCTGGGTTTTAGACTAAGGGATAAGACCGCTTGTGTAGGACTGGGTAGATGGGAGTCTATTCTTGTATGCATCGGTTGGTTCTTACCTTTAGCATTCTACTAAAGCTCATTCCGTTTCATTGAGAGACCCTTGTTCTGAAACGTCAATACCGTACTGAAGGGACCATTTTTGACTCTTGACCTTACCCTTAGCCAAATGAGTTCATTGAATATGCTTAGCTTGATTCATGGTTTCTGTTCTAATGAATGTTAAGGGGAATGATAGAAATGAACGCATGTCTAGGTTGAGGTTTGATTGAACTTGTGCTGCGAAGAGTATGGCTAACGCTTTTAAGTAGAGCTCATAAACTTGGCATTCTAGAATTAGTAACTTGGACATTGAGGTCATCCGTTATTATCTGCAAGTTTTGGTTCTGAGTCCCCACTTTCAACCCTCTTCTCCATTCTCATTCCTTTGTTTGCTTGAGGGCAAGCAAAGACTAAGTTTGGGGAGTTGATATGTTTGCATTTTGCATCGTTTTAGCTTGCATAAATCATACGTTTTGACGTATTATTCACCCCGTTCTTGTTATTTATTCCGAGTTTTGCATACTTAGAGTATTTTGCATTAGGTCCGCATACATCCTGCATATTTGGCTTGTTATAGGTACTTTCGGGTGATTTTGGAGAAGTTAGACCAGAAGCTGTCAGGGACATGCTGATTGAGTCCATACAGAGCAGTTGTGATCGAGTCCGTGCTGAGCAGAAGCTGCAGGACATTCTGATCGAGTCCGTGCTGAGCAGAAGCTGTCTGGGGCATGCTGATCGAGTCCGTGTTGAGCAAGCTGTCCGGGACATTCTGATCGAGTCCGTGCTGAGCAGAAGCTGTCGGGGCATGCTGATCGAGTCCGTGTTGAGCAGAAGCTATCTCGGGGCATGCTGATCGAGTCCGTGCTGAGCAGAAGCTGTCTAGGGCATGCTGATCGAGTCCGTGCGGGATACCCATGCAGACGTGATCGAGTCTCGAGCGGGAGATGGAGCGAAGCTCAGCTCGAGCACCCATGCTCGAGCTGTATGATCAAGCAGAGACAAAGGTGGCGTCTTGAAGTTTCAGAACCCAGCTCGAGCCCCTGCAATCGAGTGGACTACTCAAGCTCATCTCAGAAAAATGCAGTCTTGATTTCGTCTGTTTGAGCACAGCACTTCGACCAAGACTTAGCCGAGCTGGACCTTATCCTGCACATTTTTACTATTTTGCGCATGACGTTTTAGGGTTTTTAAGACTTAGTATAAATACCTAATATTGGGTTAAGACTAAGACACAACGTTTTTATCTCTAATATTTCGAGTTTTTCCTTGTGTTCTTCTCTCGTTCTTAGTTTCCAGAACTTGTAATTTGATTTCTACTTGTTATTTTGAGTTTATTCCTTACGTTCTATCATTATACGTATCTATTTCTGTCATCTATGCAAGTTTTTATGATTTCTGGGTTTGTGTTCTTGATGTTCTTCATGAGTTTTGAGTAGTCATTAGGGTTCTTGAGGATGGGATAGATTAGGTGTAGAATCTTGGTCTTTCGGTGGTTTAAGTGTAGATCGTTTGATTTCTCTTCTAAATCAGTGTTCTTAATGCTAGTTTCTTTCTGATCAATTGGAATTAGAACTTAGGTGTTTTTCCACCCAGAAGGTGTTTGATAAAATGCTTGAATGAACTGATGTTAGAGATTTGCATACCTAGCCTAAGGGATTAGTTGTCTAGGGTGTTTATCGACAATATTGAACTGATTCGTATTGCCTGCTAGGGTAGATTTCGCCAAGGGATTGGGTCTGGAACTGGTCTAGTTTGAGGTTACTTACCACGGGAGTGGACTTAACTGGTTTTGATGTTTGATGTCTAGGGAATAGCTTGATTGAGTTTTGTTAAACCACTTGAATAGGCTAAGAGGACACACTGAGTCGATTACCCCCATCCTTAGGAACTTCTCTTGCACTGTTGAATTTGCTGCTAGTCCTATACGCTGCTCTTTACCCCCATATGCTATTTCTGTTATTGCTTGGTTCCTGCTAGTTCTTGTTAGTCCTATACGGTGCCTATTTTAGTGTCCATTCTCAGTTTTTGTCTAGGTTGCTAGACCCCAATACGCTATTTGCTTGGCTTGACTTGAATTGCTTGATCGCATCCTTTTTGGTTAATATCTTCACCCTTATGGATTGACACCTTACTACTACAACGAAAACTTGGTCTAGTAAGAAATTGACCTATACCAATAATTAGTAAGAATCTTGTCCGAGAAAGATAACGAGTGAGAACCTTGTTCTAGACAGATAATTAGTAATAACCTTGTCCGAGATGGATACCTAGTGAGAACATTGTTTTAAAAAGATAACTAGTGAGAACCTTGTTCTAGACGGATAATTAGTAATGACCTTGTCTAAGAAGGATAACTAGTGAGAACCTTGTTTTAAAAGGATAACTAGTGAAAATCTTGTTCTAGAGGGATAATTAGTAAGAATCTTGTCCGAGAAAGAAAACTACTGAGAACCTTGTTCTAGACGGATAAATAGTAATAATCTTTTCCGAGAAGGATAACTAGTGAGAACCTTGTTCTAAAAGGATAACTAGTGAAAACCTTGTTCTAGAGGGATTATTAGTAAGAATCTTGTCAGAGAAAGATAACTGGTGAGAACCTTGTTCTAGACGGATTATTAGTAATAACCTTGTCCGAGAAGGATAACTTATGAGAACATTGTTCTAAAAGGATAAGTAGTGAAAACCGTGTTCTAGAGGGATAATTAGTAAGAATCTTGTCCGAGAAAGATAACTAGTGAGAACCTTGTTCTAGACGGATTATTAGTAATAACCTTGTCCAAGAAGGATAACTTGTGAGAACATTTTTCTAAAAGGATAAGTAGTGAGAACCTTGTTCTAGAGGGATAATTAGTAAGAATCTTCTCCGAGAAAGATAACTAGGAGAACCTTGTTCTAAAAGGATAACTAGGAAAACCTTGTTCTAGATGAATAAATTAGTAAAAATTTTGTCCGAGAAAGATAACTAGTGAGAACCTTGTTCTAGACGGATAATTAGAAATAAACTTTTACGAGATGGATACCTAGTGAGAACATTGTTTTAAAAAGATAACTGGTGAGAACCTTGTTCTAGACGGATAAATAATAATAACCTTGTCCGAGAAGGATAACTAGTGAGAACCTTGTTCTAAAAGGATAACTAGTGAAAACCTTGTTCTAGAGGGATGATTAGTAAGAATTTTGTCCGAGAAAGATTACAAGTGAGAACCTTGTTCTAGACAGATAATTAGAAATAACCTTTTCCGAGATGGATACCTAGTGAGAACATTGTTTTAAAAAGATAACTAGTGAGAACCTTGTTCTAGACGGATAATTAGTAATCACCTTGTCCGAGAAGGATAACTAGTGAGAACCTTGTTTTAAAAGGATAACTAGTGAAAACCTTGTTCTAGGTGGATAATTAGTAAGAATTTTGTCCGAGAAAGATAACTAGTGACAACCTTGTTCTAGACGGATAATTAGAAATAACCTTTTCCGGGATGGATACCTAGTGAGAACATTGTTTTAAAAAGATAACTAGTGAGAACCTTGTTCTAGACGGATAATTAATAATAACCTTGTCCGAGAAGGATAACTAGTGAGAACATTGTTCTAAAAGGATAACTAGTGAAAACCTTGTTCTAGAGGGATAATTAGTAAGAATCTTGTCCGAGAAAGATAACTAGTGACAACCTTGTTCTAGACGGATAATTAGAAATAACCTTTTCCGGGATGGATACCTAGTGAGAACATTGTTTTAAAAAGATAACTAGTGAGAACCTTGTTCTAGACGGATAATTAATAATAGCCTTGTCCGAGAATGATAACTAGTGAGAACATTGTTCTAAAAGGATAACTAGTGAAAACCTTGTTCTAGAGGGATAATTAGTAAGAATCTTGTCTGAGAAAGAAAACTAGTGAGGACCTTGTTCTAGACGGATAATTAGAAATAACCTTTTCCGAGAAGGATAACTAGTGAGAACCTTGTTCTAGAAGGATAACTAGTTAGAACCTTGTTCTAGGGAGATAATTAGTAAGAATCTTGTCCGAGAAAGATAACGAGTGAGAACCTTGTTCTAGACAGATAATTAGTAATAACCTTGTCCGAGATCGATACCTAGTGAGAACATTGTTTTAAAAAGATAACTAGTGAGAACCTTGTTCTAGACGGATAATTAGTAATGACCTTGTCTAAGAAGGATAACTAGTGAGAACCTTGTTTTAAAAGGATAACTAGTGAAAATCTTGTTCTAGAGGGATAATTAGTAAGAATCTTGTCCGAGAAAGAAAGCTAGCTAGTGAGAACCTTGTTCTAGACGGATAAATAGTAATAACCTTTTCCGAGAAGGATAACTAGTGAGAACCTTGTTCTAAAAGGATAACTAGTGAAAACCTTGTTCTAGAGGGATTATTAGTAAGAATCTTGTCAGAGAAAGATAACTGGTGAGAACCTTGTTCTAGACGGATTATTAGTAATAACCTTGTCCGAGAAGGATAACTTGTGAGAACATTGTTCTAAAAGGATAAGTAGTGAAAACCGTGTTCTAGAGGGATAATTAGTAAGAATCTTGTCCGAGAAAGATAACTGGTGAGAACCTTGTTGTAGACGGATTATTAGTAATAACCTTGTCCAAGAAGGATAACTTGTGAGAATATTTTTCTAAAAGGATAAGTAGTGAGAACCTTGTTCTAGAGGGATGATTAGTAAGAATCTTGTCCGAGAAAATAACTAGTGAGAACCTTGTTCTAGACAGATAATTAGTAATAACGTTGTTCGAGATGGATACCTAGTGAGAACATTGTTTTAAAAAGATAACTAGTGAGAACCTTTTCTTGACGGATAATTAGTAAGAACCTTGACAGAGAAGGATAACTAGTGAAAACCTTGTTCTAAAAGGATTACTAGTGATAACCTTTTTCCAGAAGGATAATTAGTAAGAATCTTATCCGAGAAACATAACTAGTGAGAACCTTGTTCTAAAGGATAACTAGTGAAAACCTTATTCTATAAGGATAATTAGAAAGAATCTTCTCCGAGAAATATAACTAGTGAGAACCTTGTTATAGACGGATAATTTGTAGTAACCTTATCCGATAAAGATAACTAGTGAGAACCCTTCTCTAAAAGGATAACTAGTGAAAACCTTGTTCTAGAGGTATAATTAGTAAGAATCTTGTCAAAGAAAGATAAATAGTGAGAACCTTGTTCTAGATGGATAATTAGTAATAACCTCCCGGGAAGTCCTCGTGTTGCATCCCTTTACTTTTTTTCCTCTCTTTTATTTTTTTTTTTCATTCAGAAAACGCGACTACTTACGGAGCACCGTAACTTTTTGAGCGTGAGGACCTACTCGCCCCACAATACCTTTTCGGAAAGCCCCAAGAGAGCCTTCCGACGTGGCAATGCTACGAAGACCCATTGGCCAGTTTTCGACCCCAAATTTTGACGTTTGGAGGCTTTTTTGGGGCTTTTTGTGATCCGGACGAAAATACCATATCAAAAATCTGTGTTCGGAAATAGTTGTCGGATATTTTTCAAGTTAGGATGCACGTTCAAACTGGCAACCAAGTTGACGTACAGAGTGGGACCCACGGAGAATCATCTCTCGAGTCCGGGAAAAAGGATATATGCAAATGCGTGGAACATACTAACGGATGCGATCACACTAGCACTAATGCACCGGATCCCATCAGAACTCCGCAGTTAAGCGTAAGTGGGCGAGAGTAGTACTAGGATGGGTGACCTCCCGGGAAGTCCTCGTGTTGCATCCCTTTACTTTTTTTTCGTCTCTTTTGTTTTTTTTTTTCATTCAGAAAACGCGACTACTTACGGAACACCGTAACTTTTTGAGCGTGAGGACTTACTCGCCCCACAATACCTTTTCGGAAAGCCCCAAGAGAGCCTTCCGACGTGGCAGTGGTACAGGACCCATTGGCCAGTTTTCGACCCCAAATTTTGACGTTTGGAGGCCTTTTTGGGGATTTTTATGATCCGGACGAAAATACCGGATCAAAAATCTGTGTTCGGAAATAGTTGTCGGATATTTTTCAAGTTAGGATGCACGTTCAAACTGGCAACCAAGTTCACGTACAGAGTGGGACCCACGGAGAATCATCTCTCGAGTCCGGGAAAAAGGATATATACAAATGCGTGGAACATACTAACATATGCCATCATACCAGCACTAATGCACCGGATCCCATCAGAACTCTGCAGCTAAGCGTGCTTGGGCGAGAGTAGTACTAGGATGGGTGACCTCCCGGGAAGTCCTCGTGTTGCATCCCTTTACTTTTTTTCCTCTCTTTTGTTTTTTTTTTTCATTTAGAAAACGCGACTACTTACGGAGCACCGTAACTTTTTGAGCGTGAGGACCTACTCGCCCCACAATACCTTTTCGGAAAGCCCCAAGAGAGCCTTCCGACGTGGCAATGCTACGAAGACCCATTGGCCAGTTTTCGACCCCAAATTTTGACGTTTGGAGGCCTTTTTGGGGCTTTTTGTGATCCGGACGAAAATACCATATCAAAAATCTGTGTTCGGAAATAGTTGTCGGATATTTTTCAAGTTAGGATGCACGTTCAAACTGGCAACCAAGTTCACGTACAGAGTGGGACCCACGGAGAATCATCTCTCGAGTCCGGGAAAAAGGATATATGCAAATGCGTGGAACATACTAACAGATGCGATCATACCAGCATTAATGCACCGGATCCCATCAGAACTCCATAGTTAAGCGTGCTTGGGCGAGAGTAGTACTAGGATGGGTGACCTCCCGGGAAGTCCTCGTGTTGCATCCCTTGACTTTTTTTTCCTCTCTTTTGTTTTTTTTTTCGTTCAGAAAACGCAACTACTTACGGAACACCGTAACTTTTTGAGCGTGAGGACCTACTCGCCCCACAATACCTTTTCGGAAAGCCCCAAGAGAGCCTTCCGACGTGGCAATGCTACGAAGATCCATTGGCCAGTTTTCGACCCCAAATTTTGACGTTTGGAGGCCTTTTGCGGGCTTTTTGTGATCCTGACGAAAATACCGGATCAAAAATCTGTGTTCGGAAATAGTTGTCGGATATTTTTCAAGTTAGGATGCACGTTTAAACTGGCAACCAAGTTGACGTACAGAGTGGGAGCCACGGAGAATCATCTCTCGAGTCCGGGAAAAAGGATATATACAAATGCGTGGAACATACTAACAGGTGCGATCATACCAGCACTAATGCACCGGATCCCATCAGAACTCTGCAGTTAAACGTGCTTGGGCGAGAGTAGTACTAGGATGGGTGACCTCCCGGGAAGTCCTCGTGTTTCATCCCTTTACTTTTTTTCCTCTCTTTTGTTTTTTTTTTTCATTCAGAAAACGCGACTACTTACGGAGCACCGTAACTTTTTGAGCGTGAGGACCTACTCGCCCCACAATACCTTTTCGGAAAGCCCCAAGAGAGCCTTTCGATGTGGCAATGGTACGAAGACCCATTGGCCAGTTTTCGACCCCAAATTTTGACGTTTGTAGGCCTTTTGGGTGCTTTTTTAGATCCGGACGAAAATACCGGATCAAAAATCTGTGTTCGGAAATAGTTGTCGGATATTTTTCAAGTTAGGATGCACGTTTAAACTGGCAACCAAGTTGACGTACAGAGTGGGACCCACGGAGAATCATCTCTCGAGTCCGGGAAAAAGGATATATGCAAATGCGTGGAACATACTAACAGATGCGATCATACCAGCATTAATGCACCGGATCCCATCAGAACTCCGCAGTGAAGCGTGCTTGGGCGATAGTAGTACTAGGATGGGTGACCTCCCGGGAAGTCCTCGCGTTGCATCCCTTTACTTTTTTTCCTCTCTTTTGTTTTTTTTTTTTCATTCAGAAAACGCGACTACTTACGGAGCACCGTAACTTTTTGAGCGTGAGGACCTACTCGCCCCACAATACCTTTTTGGAAAGCCCCAAGAGAGCCTTCCGACGTGGCAATGGTACGAAGATCCATTGGCCAGTTTTCGACCCCAAATTTTGACGTTTGGAGGCCTTTTGGGGGCTTTTTGTGATCCGGACGAAAATACCGGATCAAAAATCTGTGTTCGGAAATAGTTGTCGGATATTTTTCAAGTTAGGATGCACGTTTAAACTGGCAACCAAGTTGACGTACAGAGTGGGAGCCACGGAGAATCATCTCTCGAGTCCGGGAAAAAGGATATATGCAAATGCGTGGAACATACTAACGGGTGCGATCATACCAGCAATAATGCACCGGATCCCATCAAAACTCCGCAGTTAAGCGTGCTTAGGCGAGAGTAGTACTAGGATGGGTGACCTCCCGGGAAGTCCTCGTGTTGCATCCCTTTACTTTTTTTTCGTCTCTTTTGTTTTTTTTTTTCATTCAGAAAACGGAACTACTTACGGAACACCGTAACTTTTTGAGCGTGAGGACCTACTCGCCCCACAATACCTTTTCGGAAAGCCCCAAGAGAGCCTTCCGACGTGGCAATGCTACGAAGACCCATTGGCCAGTTTTCGACCCCAAATTTTGACGTTTGGAGGCCTTTTTGGGGCTTTTTGTGATCCGGACGAAAATACCATATCAAAAATCTGTGTTCGGAAATAGTTGTCGGATATTTTTCAAGTTAGGATGCACGTTCAAACTGGCAACGAAGTTCACGTACAGAGTGGGACCCACGGAGAATCATCCCTCGAGTCCGGGAAAAAGGATATATGCAAATGCGTGGAACATACTAACGGATGCGATCATACCAGCACTAATGCACCGGATCCCATCAGAACTCCATAGTTAAGCGAGCTTGGGCGAGAGTAGTACTAGGATGGGTGACCTCCCGGGAAGTCCTGTTGCATCCCTTAACTTTTTGAGCGTGAGGACCTACTCGCCCCACAATACCTTTTCGGAAAGCCCCAAGAGAGCCTTCCGACGTAATGCTACGAAAACCCATTGGCCAGTTTTCGACCCCAAATTTTGACGTTTGGAGGCCTTTTTGGGGCTTTTTGTGATCCGGACGAAAATACCATATCAAAAATCTGTGTTCGGAAATAGTTGTCGGATATTTTTCAAGTTAGGATGCACGTTCAAACTGGCAACGAAGTTCACGTACAGAGTGGGACCCACGGAGAATCATCTCTCGAGTCCGGGAAAAAGGATATATACAAATGCGTGGAACATACTAACAGATGTGATCATACTAGCACTAATGCACCGGATCCCATTAGAACCGTGCAGTTAAGCGTGCTTGGATGAGAGGAGTACTAGGATGGGTGACCTCCCGGGAAGTCCTCGTGTTGCATACCTTTACTTTTTTTCCTCTCTTTTGTTTTTTTTTTTCATTCAGAAAACGCGACTACTTACGGAGCACCGTAACTTTTTGAGCGTGAGGACCTACTTGCCCCACAATACCTTTTCGGAAAGCCCCAAGAGAGCCTTCCGACGTGGCAATGCTACGAAGATCCATTGGCCAGTTTTCGACCCCAAATTTTGACGTTTGGAGGCCTTTTTGGGGCTTTTTGTGATCCGGACGAAAATACCATATCAAAAATCTGTGTTCGGAAATAGTTGTCGGATATTTTTCAAGTTAGGATGCACGTTCAAACTGGCAACCAAGTTGACGTACAGAGTGGGAGCCACGGAGAATCATCTCTCGAGTCCGGGAAAAAGGATATATGCAAATGCGTGGAACATACTAACGGGTGCGATCATACCAGCACTAATGCACCGGATCCCATCAAAACTCCGCAGTTAAGCGTGCTTGGGCGAGAGTAGTACTAGGATGGGTCACCTCCCGGGAAGTCCTCGTGTTGCATACCTTTACTTTTTTTCCTCTCTTTTGTTTTTTTTTCATTCAGAAAACGCGACTACTTACGGAGCACCGTAACTTTTTGAGCGTGAGGACCTACTCGCCCCACAATACCTTTTCGGAAAGCCCCAAGAGAGCCTTCCGACGTGGCAATGCTACGAAGACCCATTGGCCAGTTTTCGACCCCAAATTTTGACGTTTGGAGGCCTTTTTGGGGCTTTTTGTGATCCGGACGAAAATACCATATCAAAAATCTGTGTTCGGAAATAGTTGTCGGATATTTTTCAAGTTAGGATGCACGTTCAAACTGGCAACCAAGTTCACGTACAGAGTGGGACCCACGGAGAATCATCTCTCGAGTCCGGGAAAAAGGATATATGCAAATGCGTGGATCATACTAACGGATGCGATCATACCAGCACTAATGCACCGGATCCCATCAGAACTCCATAGTTAAGCGTGCTTGGGTGAGAGTAGTATTAGGATGGGTGACCTCCCGGGAAGTCCTCGTGTTGCATCCCTTTACTTTTTTTTCGTCTCTTTTGTTTTTTTTTTCATTCAGAAAACGCAACTACTTACGGAACACCGTAACTTTTTGAGCGTGAGGACCTACTCGCCCCACAATACCTTTTCGGAAAGCCCCAAGAGAGCCTTCCGACGTGGCAATGCTACGAAGACCCGTTGGCCAGTTTTCGACCCCAAATTTTGACGTTTGGAGGCCTTTTTGGGGCTTTTTGTGATCCGGACGAAAATACCATATCAAAAATCTGTGTTCGGAAATAGTTGTCGGATATTTTTCAAGTTAGGATGCACGTTCAAACTGGCAACCAAGTTCACGTACAGAGTGGGACCCACGGAGAATCATCTCTCGAGTCCGGGAAAAAGGATATATGCAAATGCGTGGATCATACTAACGGATGCGATCATACCAGCACTAATGCACCGGATCCCATCAGAACTCCATAGTTAAGCGTGCTTGGGTGAGAGTAGTACTAGGATGGGTGACCTCCCGGGAATTCCTCGTGTTGCATCCCTTTACTTTTTTTTCGTCTCTTTTGTTTTTTTTTTCATTCAGAAAACGCAACTACTTACGGAACACCGTAACTTTTTGAGCGTGAGGACCTACTCGCCCCACAATACCTTTTCGGAAAGCCCCAAGAGAGCCTTCCGACGTGGCAATGCTACGAAGACCCATTGGCCAGTTTTCGACCCCAAATTTTGACGTTTGGAGGCCTTTTTGGGGCTTTTTGTGATCCGGACGAAAATACCATATCAAAAATCTGTGTTCGGAAATAGTTGTCGGATATTTTTCAAGTTAGGATGCACGTTCAAACTGGCAACCAAGTTCACGTACAGAGTGGGACCCACGGAGAATCATCTCTCGAGTCCGGGAAAAAGGATATATGCAAATGCGTGGAACATACTAATGGATGCGATCATACCAGCACTAATGCACCGGATCCCATCAGAACTCTATAGTTAAGCGTGGTTGGGCGAGAGTAGTACTAGGATGGGTGACCTCCCGGGAAGTCCTCGTGTTGCATCCCTTTACTTTTTTTTCGTCTCTTTTGTTTTTTTTTTCATTCAGAAAACGCAACTACTTACGGAACACCGTAACTTTTTGAGCGTGAGGACCTACTCGCCCCACAATACCTTTTCGGAAAGCCCCAAGAGAGCCTTCCGACGTGGCAGTGCTACGAAGACCCATTGGCCAGTTTTCGACCCTAAATTTTGACGTTTGGAGGCCTTTTTGGGCTTTTTGTGATCCGGACGAAAATACCATATCAAAAATCTGTGTTCGGAAATAGTTGTCGGATATTTTTCAAGTTAGGATGCACGTTCAAACTGGCAACCAAGTTCACGTACAGAGTGGGACCCACGGAGAATCATTTCTCGAGTCCGGGAAAAAGGATATATGCAAATGCGTGGAACATACTAACGGGTGCGATCATACCAGCACTAATGCACCGGATCCCATCAAAACTCCGCAGTTAAGCGTGCTTGGGCGAGAGTAGTACTAGGATGGGTGACCTCCCGGGAAGTCCTCGTGTTGCATACCTTTACTTTTTTTCCTCTCTTTTGTTTTTTTTTTCATTCAGAAAACGCGACTACTTACGGAGCACCGTAACTTTTTGAGCGTGAGGACCTACTCGCCCCACAATACCTTTTCGGAAAGCCCCAAGAGAGCCTTCCGACGTGGCAATGCTACGAAGACCCATTGGCCAGTTTTCGACCACAAATTTTGACGTTTGGAGGCCTTTTTGGGGCTTTTTGTGATCCGGACGAAAATACCATATCAAAAATCTGTGTTCGGAAATAGTTGTCGGATATTTTTCTTTAAGTTAGGATGCACGCTCAAACCGGCAACCAAGTTCACGTACAGAGTGGGACCCACGGAGAATCATCTCTCGAGTCCGGGAAAAGGATATATGCAAATGCGTGGATCATACTAACGGATGCGATCATACCAAGACTAATGCACCGGATCCCATCGTAACTCCATAGTTAAGCGTGCTTGGGTGAGAGTAGTATTAGGATGGGTGACCTCCCGGGAAGTCCTCGTGTTGCATCCCTTTACTTTTTTTTCTCTCTTTGTTTTTTTTCATTCAGAAAACGCAACTACTTACGGAACACCGTAACTTTTTGAGCGTGAGGACCTACTCGCCCCACAATACCTTTTCGGAAAGCCCCAAGAGAGCCTTCCGACGTGGCAATGCTACGAAGACCCATTGGCCAGTTTTCGACCCCAAATTTTGACGTTTGGAGGCCTTTTTGGGGCTTTTTGTGATCCGGACGAAAATACCATATCAAAAATCTGTGTTCGGAAATAGTTGTCGGATATTTTTCAAGTTAGGATGCACGTTCAAACTGGCAACCAAGTTCACGTACAGAGTGGGACCCACGGAGAATCATCTCTCGAGTCCGGGAAAAAGGATATATGCAAATGCGTGGAACATACTAACAGATGCGATCATACCAGCACTAATGCACCGGATCCCATCAGAACTCTGCAGTTAAGTGTGCTTGGGCGAGAGTAGTACTAGGATGGGTGACCTCCCGGGAAGTCCTCGTGTTGCATCCCTTTACTTTTTTTCCTCTCTTTTGTTTTTTTTTTTCATTCAGAAAACGCGACTACTTACGGAGCACCGTAACTTTTTGAGCGTGAGGACCTACTCGCCCCACAATACCTTTTCGGAAAGCCCCAAGAGAGCCTTTCGATGTGGCAATGGTACGAAGACCCATTGGCCAGTTTTCGACCCCAAATTTTGACGTTTGGAGGCCTTTTTGGGGCTTTTTGTGATCCGGACGAAAATACCATATCAAAAATCTGTGTTCGGAAATAGTTGTCGGATATTTTTCAAGTTAGGATGCACGTTCAAACTGGCAACCAAGTTCACGTACAGAGTGGGACCCACGGAGAATCATCTCTCGAGTCCGGGAAAAAGGATATATGCAAATGCGTGGAACATACTAACGGATGCGATCATACCAGCACTAATGCACCGGATCCCATTAGAACTCCATAGTTAAGCGTGCTTTGGTGAGAGTAGTACTAGGATGGGTGACCTCCCGGGAAGTCCTCGTGTTGCATCCCTTTACTTTTTTTTTGTCTCTTTTGTTTTTTTTTTCATTCAGAAAACGCAACTACTTACGGAACACCGTAACTTTTTGAGCGTGAGGACCTACTCGCCTCACAATACCTTTTCGGAAAGCCCCAAGAGAGCCTTCCGACGTGGCAATGCTACGAAGACCCATTGGCCAGTTTTCGACCCCAAATTTTGACGTTTGGAGGCCTTTTTGGGGCTTTTTGTGATCCGGACGAAAATACCATATCAAAAATCTGTGTTCGGAAATAGTTGTCGGATATTTTTCAAGTTAGGATGCACGTTCAAACTGGCAACCAAGTTCACGTACAGAGTGGGACCCACGGAGAATCATCTCTCGAGTCCGGGAAAAAGGATATATGCAAATGCGTGGAACATACTAACAGATGCGATCATACCAAAGACTAATGCACCGGATCCCATCAGAACTCTGCAGTTAAGTTTGCTTGGGCGAGAGTAGTACTAGGATGGGTGACCTCCCGGGAAGTCCTCGTGTTGCATCCCTTTACTTTTTTTCCTTTCTTTTGTTTTTTTTTTTTCATTCAGAAAACGCGACTACTTACGGAGCACCGTAACTTTTTGAGCGTGAGGACCTACTCGCCCCACAATACCTTTTCGGAAAGCCCCAAGAGAGCCTTTCGATGTGGCAATGGTACGAAGACCCATTGGCCAGTTTTCGACCCCAAATTTTGACGTTTGGAGGCCTTTTTGGGGCTTTTTGTGATCCGGACGAAAATACCATATCAAAAATCTGTGTTCGGAAATAGTTGTCGGATATTTTTCAAGTTAGGATGCACGTTCAAACTGGCAACCAAGTTCACGTACAGAGTGGGACCCACGGAGAATCATCTCTCGAGTCCGGGAAAAAGGATATATGCAAATGCGTGGAACATACTAACGGATGCGATCATACCAGCACTAATGCACCGGATCCCATCAGAACTCCATAGTTAAGCGTGCTTGGGTGAGAGTAGTATTAGGATGGGTGACCTCCCGGGAAGTCCTCGTGTTGCATCCCTTTACTTTTTTTTCGTCTCTTTTGTTTTTTTTTTCATTCAGAAAACGCAACTACTTACGGAACACCGTAACTTTTTGAGCGTGAGGACCTACCATTTCGCCTCACATAATACTCTTTTCGGAAAGCCCCAAGAGAGCCTTCCGACGTGGCAATGCTACGAAGACCCATTGGCCAGTTTTCGACCCCAAATTTTGACGCTTGAGGCCTTTTTTGGGCTTTTTGTGATCCGGACGAAAATACCATACAAAAATCTGTGTTCGGAAATAGTTGTCGGATATTTTTCAAGTTAGGATGCACGCTCAAACTGGCAACCAAGTTCACGTACAGAGTGGGACCCACGGAGAATCATCTCTCGAGTCCGGGAAAAAGGATATATGCAAATGCGTGAACATACTAATGATGCGATCATACCAAAGACTAATGCACCGGATCCCATCAGAACTCTGCAGTTAAGTGTGCTTGGGCGAGAGTAGTACTAGGATGGGTGACCTCCCGGGAAGTCCTCGTGTTGCATCCCTTTACTTTTTTTCCTCTCTTTTGTTTTTTTTTTTCATTCAGAAAACGCGACTACTTACGGAGCACCGTAACTTTTTGAGCGTGAGGACCTACTCGCCCCACAATACCTTTTCGGAAAGCCCCAAGAGAGCCTTTCGATGTGGCAATGGTACGAAGACCCATTGGCCAGTTTTCGACCCCAAATTTTGACGTTTGGAGGCCTTTTTGGGGCTTTTTGTGATCCGGACGAAAATACCATATCAAAAATCTGTGTTCGGAAATAGTTGTCGGATATTTTTCAAGTTAGGATGCACGTTCAAACTGGCAACCAAGTTCACGTACAGAGTGGGACCCACGGAGAATCATCTCTCGAGTCCGGGAAAAAGGATATATGCAAATGCGTGGAACATACGAACGGATGCGATCACACCAGCACTAATGCACCGGATCTCATCAGAACTCCGCAGTGAAGCGTGCGTGGGCGAGAGTAGTACTAGGATGGGTGACCTCCCGGGAAGTCCTCGTGTTGCATCCCTTTACTTTTTTTTCGTCTCTTTTGTTTTTTTTTTCATTCGTAAAACGCAACTACTTACGAACACCGTAACTTTTTGAGCGTGAGGACCTACTCGCCTCACAATACCTTTTCGGAAAGCCCCAAGAGAGCCTTCCGACGTGGCAATGCTACGAAGACCCATTGGCCAGTTTTCGACCCCAAATTTTGACGTTTGGAGGCCTTTTTGGGGCTTTTTGTGATCCGGACGAAAATACCATATCAAAAATCTGTGTTCGGAAATAGTTGTCGGATATTTTTCAAGTTAGGATGCACGTTCAAACTGGCAACCAAGTTCACGTACAGAGTGGGACCCACGGAGAATCATCTCTCGAGTCCGGGAAAAAGGATATATGCAAATGCGTGGAACATACTAACAGATGCGATCATACCAGCACTAATGCACCGGATCCCATCAGAACTCTGTAGTTAAGTGTGCTTGGGCGAGAGTAGTACTAGGATGGGTGACCTCCCGGGAAGTCCTCGTGTTGCATCCCTTTACTTTTTTTCCTCTCTTTTGTTTTTTTTTTTCATTCAGAAAACGCGACTACTTACGGAGCACCGTAACTTTTTGAGCGTGAGGACCTACTCGCCCCACAATACCTTTTCGGAAAGCCCCAAGAGAGCCTTTCGATGTGGCAATGGTACGAAGACCCATTGGCCAGTTTTCGACCCCAAATTTTGACGTTTGGAGGCCTTTTTGGGGCTTTTTGTGATCCGGACGAAAATACCATATCAAAAATCTGTGTTCGGAAATAGTTGTCGGATATTTTTCAAGTTAGGATGCACGCTCAAACTGGCAACCAAGTTCACGTACAGAGTGGGACCCACGGAGAATCATCTCTCGAGTCCGGAAAAGGATATATGCAAATGCGTGGAACATACTAACGGATGCGATCATACCAAAGCACTAATGCACCGGATCCCATCAGAACTCCATAGTTAAGCGTGCTTGGGCGAGAGTAGTATTAGGATGGGTGACCTCCCGGAAGTCCTCGTGTTGCATCCCTTTACTTTTTTTCGCCTCTCTTTGTTTTTTTTTTCATTCAGAAAACGCAACTACTTACGAACACCGTAACTTTTTGAGCGTGAGGACCTACTCGCCCCAATAATACCTTTTCGGAAAGCCCCAAGAGAGCCTTCCGACGTGGCAATGCTACGAAGACCCATTGGCCAGTTTTCGACCCCAAATTTTGACGTTTGAGGCCTTTTTGGGCTTTTTGTGATCCGGACGAAAATACCGGATCAAAAATCTGTGTTCGGAAATAGTTGTCGGATATTTTTCAAGTTAGGATGCACGCTCAAACTGGCAACCAAGTTCACGTACAGAGTGGGACCCACGGAGAATCATCTCTCGAGTCCGGAAAAGGATATATGCAAATGCGTGGAACATACTAACGGATGCGATCATACCAAAGACTAATGCACCGGATCCCATCAGAACTCCGTAGTTAAGCGTGCTTGGGCGAGAGTAGTACTAGGATGGGTGACCTCCCGGGAAGTCCTCGTGTTGCATCCCTTTACTTTTTTCCTCTCTTTGTTTTTTTTCATTCGTAAACGCGACTACTTACTGAGCACCGTAACTTTTTGAGCGTGAGGACCTACTCGCCCCACAATACCTTTTCGGAAAGCCCCAAGAGAGCCTTCCGATGTGGCAATGGTACGAAGACCCATTGGCCAGTTTTCGACCCCAAATTTTGACGTTTGGAGGCCTTTTTGGGGTTTTTGTGGATCCTGGACGAAAATACCGGATCAAAAATCTGTGTTCGGAAATAGTTGTCGGATATTTTTCAAGTTAGGATGCACGTTCAAACTGGCAACCAAGTTCACGTACAGAGTGGGACCCACGGAGAATCATCTCTCGAGTCCGGGAAAAAGGATATATGCAAATGCGTGGAACATACTAACGGATGCGATCATACCAAAGACTAATGCACCGGATCCCATCAGAACTCCGCATAGTTAAGCGTGCTTGGGTGAGAGTAGTATTAGGATGGGTGACCTCCGGGAAGTCCTCGTGTTGCATCCCTTTACTTTTTTTCCTCTCTTTTGTTTTTTTTTTCATTCGTAAAACGCAACTACTTACTAACACCGTAACTTTTTGAGCGTGAGGACCTACTCGCCCCACAATACCTTTTCGGAAAGCCCCAAGAGAGCCTTTCGACGTGGCAATGGTACGAAGACCCATTGGCCAGTTTTCGACCCCAAATTTTGACGTTTGGAGGCCTTTTGGGGCTTTTTGTGATCCGGACGAAAATACCATATCAAAAATCTGTGTTCGGAAATAGTTGTCGGATATTTTTCAAGTTAGGATGCACGCTCAAACTGGCAACCAAGTTCACGTACAGAGTGGGACCC
Organism: Boechera divaricarpa; assembly: GCA_026770425.1. Lineage (NCBI taxonomy): Eukaryota > Viridiplantae > Streptophyta > Magnoliopsida > Brassicales > Brassicaceae > Boechera > Boechera divaricarpa. The sequence continues at coordinate 156,417 of JAMKOQ010000536.1, read as the reverse complement.
ACGGAGAATCATCTCTCGAGTCCGGGAAAAGGATATATGCAAATGCGTGGAACATACTAACGGATGCGATCATACCAAAGCACTAATGCACCGGATCCCATCGAAACTCCGCAGTTAAGCGTGCTTGGGCGAGAGTAGTATTAGGATGGGTGACCTCCCGGGAAGTCCTCGTGTTGCATCCCTTTACTTTTTTTCCTCTCTTTGTTTTTTTTTTTCATTCGTAAAAACGCGACTACTTACGGAACACCGTAACTTTTTGAGCGTGAGGACCTACTCGCCCCACAATACCTTTTCGGAAAGCCCCAAGAGAGCCTTTCGATGTGGCAATGGTACGAAGACCCATTGGCCAGTTTTTGACCCCAAATTTTGACGTTTGGAGGCTTTTGGGGCTTTTTTGTGATCCGGACGAAAATACCGGATCAAAATCTGTGTTCGGAAATAGTTGTCGGATATTTTTCAAGTTAGGATGCACGCTCAAACTGGCAACCAAGTTCACGTACAGAGTGGGACCCACGGAGAATCATCTCTCGAGTCCGGAAAAAGGATATATGCAAATGCGTGGAACATACTAACGGATGCGATCATACCAAAGCACTAATGCACCGGATCCCATCAGAACTCCGCAATGAAGCGTGCTTGGGCGAGAGTAGTACTAGGATGGGTGACCTCCAGGGAAGTCCTCGTGTTGCATCCCTTTACTTTTTTTCCTCTCTTTTGTTTTTTTTTTTCATTCAGAAAACGCGACTACTTACGGAGCACCGTAACTTTTTGAGCGTGAGGACCTACTCGCCCCACAATACCTTTTCGGAAAGCCCCAAGAGAGCCTTCCGATGTGGCAATGGTACGAAGACCCATTGGCCAGTTTTCGACCCCAAATTTTGACGTTTGGAGGCCTTTTGGGGGATTTTTGTGATCCGGACGAAAATACCGGATCAAAAATCTGTGTTCGGAAATAGTTGTCGGATATTTTTCAAGTTAGGATGCACGTTTAAACTGGCAACCAAGTTGACGTACAGAGTGGGACCCACGGAGAATCATCTCTCGAGTCCGGGAAAAAGGATATATACAAATGCGTGGAACATACTAACGGATGCGATCACACCAGCACTAATGCACCGGATCCCATCAGAACTCCGCAGTTAAGCGTGCTTGGGCGAGAGTAGTATTAGGATGGGTGACCTCCTGGGAAGTCCTCGTGTTGCATCCCTTTACTTTTTTTCCTCTCTTTTGTTTTTTTTTTCATTCGTAAAACGCGACTACTTACGGAACACCGTAACTTTTTGAGCGTGAGGACCTACTCGCCCCACAATACCTTTTCGGAAAGCCCCAAGAGAGCTCTTCCGACGTGGCAATGGTACGAAGACCCATTGGCCAGTTTTCGACCCCAAATTTTGACGTTTGGAGGCCTTTGGGGGCTTTTGTGATCCGGACGAAAATACCGGATCAAAAATCTGTGTTCGGAAATAGTTGTCGGATATTTTTCAAGTTAGGATGCACGTTCAAACTGGCAACCAAGTTCACGTACAGAGTGGGACCCACGGAGAATCATCTCTCGAGTCCGGGAAAAGGATATATGCAAATGCGTGGAACATACTAACGGATGCGATCATACCAGCACTAATGCACCGGATCCCATCGAACTCCGCAGCTGAAGCGTGCGTGGGCGAGAGTAGTACTAGGATGGGTGACCTCCCGGAAGTCCTCGTGTTGCATCCCTTTACTTTTTTTCCTCTCTTGTTTTTTTTTTTTTTTTTCATTCAGAAAACGCGACTACTTACGAACACCGTAACTTTTTGAGCGTGAGGACCTACTCGCCCCACAATACCTTTTCGGAAAGCCCCAAGAGAGCCTTCCGACGTGGCAATGGTACGAAGACCCATTGGCCAGTTTTCGACCCCAAATTTTGACGTTTGGAGGCCTTTTGGGGCTTTTTGTGATCCGGACGAAAATACCGGATCAAAAATCTGTGTTCGGAAATAGTTGTTGGATATTTTTCAAGTTAGGATGCACGTTCAAACTGGTAACCAAGTTCACGTACAGAGTGGGAGCCACGGAGAATCATCTCTCGAGTCCGAAAAAGGATATATGCAAATGCGTGGAACATACTAACGGATGCGATCATACCAAAGCACTAATGCACCGGATCCCATCAGAACTCCGCAGTTAAGCGTGCTTGGGCGAGAGTAGTACTAGGATGGGTGACCTCCTGGGAAGTCCTCGTGTTGCATCCCTTTACTTTTTTCCTCTCTTTTGTTTTTTTTTCATTCAAAAACGCGACTACTTACTAACACCGTAACTTTTTGAGCGTGAGGACCTACTCGCCCCACAATACCTTTCGGAAAGCCCCAAGAGAGCCTTCCGACGTGGCAATGGTACGAAGACCCATTGGCCAGTTTTCGACCCCAAATTTTGACGTTTGGAGGCCTTTGGGGGCTTTTTGTGATCCGGACGAAAATACCGGATCAAAAATCTGTGTTCGGAAATAGTTGTCGGATATTTTTCAAGTTAGGATGCACGCTCAAACTGGTAACCAAGTTCACGTACAGAGTGGGAGCCACGGAGAATCATCTCCCGAGTCCGGGAAAAGGATATATGCAAATGCGTGGAACATACTAACGGATGCGATCATACCAAGACTAATGCACCGGATCCCATCAGAACTCCGCAGTTAAGCGTGCTTGGGCGAGAGTAGTACTAGGATGGGTGACCTCCGGGAAGTCCTCGTGTTGCATCCCTTTACTTTTTTTCCTCTCTTCTGTTTTTTTTTCATTCAAAAACGCGACTACTTACTTTAACACCGTAACTTTTTGAGCGTGAGGACCTACTCGCCCCACAATACCTTTTCGGAAAGCCCCAAGAGAGCCTTCCGACGTGGCAATGGTACGGAGACCCATTGGCCAGTTTTCGACCCCAAATTTTGACGTTTGGAGGCCTTTTGGGGCTTTTTGTGATCCGGACGAAAATACCGGATCAAAAATCTGTGTTCGGAAATAGTTGTCGGATATTTTTCAAGTTAGGATGCACGCTCAAACTGGTAACCAAGTTCACGTACAGAGTGGGAGCCACGGAGAATCATCTCTCGAGTCCGGAAAAAGGATATATGCAAATGCGTGGAACATACTAACGGATGCGATCATACCGCACTAATGCACCGGATCCCATCAGAACTCCGCAGTTAAGCGTGCTTGGGCGAGAGTAGTACTAGGATGGGTGACCTCCCGGAAGTCCTCGTGTTGCATCCCTTTACTTTTTTCCTCTCTTCTGTTTTTTTTCATTCGTAAAAACGCGACTACTTACGAACACCGTAACTTTTTGAGCGTGAGGACCTACTCGCCCCACAATACCTTTTCGGAAAGCCCCAAGAGAGCCTTCCGACGTGGCAATGGTACGAGACCCATTGGCCAGTTTTCGACCCCAAATTTTGACGTTTGGAGGCCTTTTATGGGGCTTTTTGTGATCCGGACGAAAATACCGGATCAAAAATCTGTGTTCGGAAATAGTTGCCGGATATTTTTCAAGTTAGGATGCACGCTCAAACTGGTAACCAAGTTCACGTACAGAGTGGGAGCCACGGAGAATCATCTCGAGTCCGAAAAAGGATATATGCAAATGCGTGAACATACTAACGGATGCGATCATACCAGCACTAATGCACCGGATCCCATCAGAACTCCGCAGTTAAGCGTGCTTGGGCGAGAGTAGTACTAGGATGGGTGACCTCCGGGAAGTCCTCGTGTTGCATCCCTTTACTTTTTTTCCTCTTCTGTTTTTTTTTTCATTCGTAAAACGCGACTACTTACTTAACACCGTAACTTTTTGAGCGTGAGGACCTACTCGCCCCACAATACCTTTTCGGAAAGCCCCAAGAGAGCTCTTCCGACGTGGCAATGGTACGATGACCCATTGGCCAGTTTTCGACCCCAAATTTTGACGTTTGAGGCCTTTTTGGGGGCTTTTTGTGATCCGGACGAAAATACCGGATCAAAAATCTGTGTTCGGAAATAGTTGTCGGATATTTTTCAAGTTAGGATGCACGCTCAAACTGGTAACCAAGTTCACGTACAGAGTGGGAGCCACGGAGAATCATCTCTCGAGTCCGGAAAAAAGGATATATGCAAATGCGTGGAACATACTAACGGATGCGATCATACCAGCACTAATTCACCGGATCCCATCAGAACTCCGTAGTTAAGCGTGCTTGGGCGAGAGTAGTACTAGGATGGGTGACCTCCCGGGAAGTCCTCGTGTTGCATCCCTTTACTTTTTTTTCCTCTCTTCTGTTTTTTTTTTCATTCAAAAAACGCGACTACTTACGGAACACCGTAACTTTTGGAGCGTGAGGACCTACTCGCCCCACAATACCTTTTCGGAAAGCCCCAAGAGAGCCTTCCGACGTGGCAATGGTACGGAGATCCATTGGCCAGTTTTCGACCCCAAATTTTGACGTTTGGAGGCCTTTTGGGGGCTTTTTGTGATCCGGACGAAAATACCGGATCAAAAATCTGTGTTCGGAAATAGTTGTCGGATATTTTTCAAGTTAGGATGCACGTTCAAACTGGTAACCAAGTTCACGTACAGAGTGGGAGCCACGGAGAATCATCTCCCGAGTCCGGGAAAAAGGATATATGCAAATGCGTGGAACATACTAACGGATGCGATCATACCAGCACTAATGCACCGGATCCCATCAGAACTCTGCAGTCAAGCGTGCTTGGGCGAGAGTTGTACTAGGATGGGTGACCTCCCGGGAAGTCCTCGTGTTGCATCCCTTTACTTTTTTTTCCTCTCTTCTGTTTTTTTTTTCATTCGTAAAACGCGACTACTTACGGAACACCGTAACTTTTTGAGCGTGAGGACCTACTCGCCCCACAATACCTTTTCGGAAAGCCCCAAGAGAGCCTTCCGACGTGGCAATGGTACGGAGACCCATTGGCCAGTTTTCGACCCCAAATTTTGACGTTTGGAGGCCTTTGGGGCTTTTTGTGATCCGGACGAAAATACCGGATCAAAAATCTGTGTTCGGAAATAGTTGTCGGATATTTTTCAAGTTAGGATGCACGCTCAAACTGGTAACCAAGTTCACGTACAGAGTGGGAGCCACGGAGAATCATCTCCCGAGTCCGGGAAAAAGGATATATGCAAATGCGTGGAACATACTAACGGATGCGATCATACCAAAGCACTAATGCACCGGATCCCATCAGAACTCCGCAGCTTAAGCGTGCTTGGGCGAGAGTAGTACTAGGATGGGTGACCTCCCGGGAAGTCCTCGTGTTGCATCCCTTTACTTTTTTTCCTCTCTTCTGTTTTTTTTTTCATTCGTAAAACGCGACTACTTACGAACACCGTAACTTTTTGAGCGTGAGGACCTACTCGCCCCACAATACCTTTTCGGAAAGCCCCAAGAGAGCCTTCCGACGTGGCAATGGTACGAGACCCATTGGCCAGTTTTCGACCCCAAATTTTGACGTTTGGAGGCCTTTTGGGCTTTTTGTGATCCGGACGAAAATACCGGATCAAAAATCTGTGTTCGGAAATAGTTGTCGGATATTTTTCAAGTTAGGATGCACGCTCAAACTGGTAACCAAGTTCACGTACAGAGTGGGAGCCACGGAGAATCATCTCCCGAGTCCGGAAAAGGATATATGCAAATGCGTGGAACATACTAACGGATGCGATCATACCAAAGACTAATGCACCGGATCCCATCAGAACTCCGCAGCTTAAGCGTGCTTGGGCGAGAGTAGTACTAGGATGGGTGACCTCCCGGGAAGTCCTCGTGTTGCATCCCTTTACTTTTTTTCCTCTCTTCTGTTTTTTTTTCATTCAAAAACGCGACTACTTACGGAACACCGTAACTTTTTGAGCGTGAGGACCTACTCGCCCCACAATACCTTTTCGGAAAGCCCCAAGAGAGCCTTCCGACGTGGCAATGGTACGGAGACCCATTGGCCAGTTTTCGACCCCAAATTTTGACGTTTGGAGGCCTTTTGGGGCTTTTTGTGATCCGGACGAAAATACCGGATCAAAAATCTGTGTTCGGAAATAGTTGTCGGATATTTTTCAAGTTAGGATGCACGCTCAAACTGGTAACCAAGTTCACGTACAGAGTGGGAGCCACGGAGAATCATCTCTCGAGTCCGGGAAAAGGATATATGCAAATGCGTGGAACATACTAACGGATGCGATCATACCAGCACTAATGCACCGGATCCCATCAGAACTCCGCAGTTAAGCGTGCTTGGGCGAGAGTAGTACTAGGATGGGTGACCTCCGGGAAGTCCTCGTGTTGCATCCCTTTACTTTTTTTTCCTCTCTTCTGTTTTTTTTTCATTCGTAAAACGCGACTACTTACGAACACCGTAACTTTTTGAGCGTGAGGACCTACTCGCCCCACAATACCTTTTCGGAAAGCCCCAAGAGAGCCTTCCGACGTGGCAATGGTACGGAGACCCATTGGCCAGTTTTCGACCCCAAATTTTGACGTTTGGAGGCCTTTTGGGGCTTTTTGTGATCCGGACGAAAATACCGGATCAAAAATCTGTGTTCGGAAATAGTTGTCGGATATTTTTCAAGTTAGGATGCACGCTCAAACTGGTAACCAAGTTCACGTACAGAGTGGGAGCCACGGAGAATCATCTCCCGAGTCCGGAAAAAGGATATATGCAAATGCGTGGAACATACTAACGGATGCGATCATACCAGCACTAATGCACCGGATCCCATCAGAACTCCGCAGTTAAGCGTGCTTGGGCGAGAGTAGTACTAGGATGGGTGACCTCCCGGAAGTCCTCGTGTTGCATCCCTTTACTTTTTTCCTCTCTTCTCGTTTTTTTTCATTCGTAAAACGCGACTACTTACAACACCGTAACTTTTTGAGCGTGAGGACCTACTCGCCCCACAATACCTTTTCGGAAAGCCCCAAGAGAGCTCTTCCGACGTGGCAATGGTACGAGACCCATTGGCCAGTTTTCGACCCCAAATTTTGACGTTTGGAGGCCTTTTGGGGCTTTTTGTGATCCGGACGAAAATACCGGATCAAAAATCTGTGTTCGGAAATAGTTGTCGGATATTTTTCAAGTTAGGATGCACGCTCAAACTGGTAACCAAGTTCACGTACAGAGTGGGAGCCACGGAGAATCATCTCCCGAGTCCGGGAAAAAGGATATATGCAAATGCGTGGAACATACTAACGGATGCGATCATACCAGCACTAATGCACCGGATCCCATCAGAACTCCGCAGCTTAAGCGTGCTTGGGCGAGAGTAGTACTAGGATGGGTGACCTCCCGGGAAGTCCTCGTGTTGCATCCCTTTACTTTTTTTCCTCTCTTCTCGTTTTTTTTTCATTCGTAAAACGCGACTACTTACGAACACCGTAACTTTTTGAGCGTGAGGACCTACTCGCCCCACAATACCTTTTCGGAAAGCCCCAAGAGAGCCTTCCGACGTGGCAATGGTACGGAGACCCATTGGCCAGTTTTCGACCCCAAATTTTGACGTTTGGAGGCCTGGGGCTTTTTGTGATCCGGACGAAAATACCGGATCAAAAATCTGTGTTCGGAAATAGTTGTCGGATATTTTTCAAGTTAGGATGCACGCTCAAACTGGTAACCAAGTTCACGTACAGAGTGGGAGCCACGGAGAATCATCTCCCGAGTCCGGAAAAAGGATATATGCAAATGCGTGGAACATACTAACGGATGCGATCATACCAAAGACTAATGCACCGGATCCCATCAGAACTCCGCAGTTAAGCGTGCTTGGGCGAGAGTAGTACTAGGATGGGTGACCTCCCGGGAAGTCCTCGTGTTGCATCCCTTTACTTTTTTTCCTCTCTTCTCGTTTTTTTTTCATTCGTAAAACGCGACTACTTACGAACACCGTAACTTTTTGAGCGTGAGGACCTACTCGCCCCACAATACCTTTTCGGAAAGCCCCAAGAGAGCCTTCCGACGTGGCAATGGTACGAGACCCATTGGCCAGTTTTCGACCCCAAATTTTGACGCTTGGAGGCCTTTGGGCTTTTTGTGATCCGGACGAAAATACCGGATCAAAAATCTGTGTTCGGAAATAGTTGTCGGATATTTTTCAAGTTAGGATGCACGCTCAAACTGGTAACCAAGTTCACGTACAGAGTGGGAGCCACGGAGAATCATCTCCCGAGTCCGGAAAAAGGATATATGCAAATGCGTGGAACATACTAACGGATGCGATCATACCAAAGACTAATGCACCGGATCCCATCAGAACTCCGCAGTTAAGCGTGCTTGGGCGAGAGTAGTACTAGGATGGGTGACCTCCCGGGAAGTCCTCGTGTTGCATCCCTTTACTTTTTTTCCTCTCTTCTGTTTTTTTCATTCGTAAAACGCGACTACTTACGGAACACCGTAACTTTTTGAGCGTGAGGACCTACTCGCCCCACAATACCTTTTCGGAAAGCCCCAAGAGAGCTCTTCCGACGTGGCAATGGTACGATGACCCATTGGCCAGTTTTCGACCCCAAATTTTGACGTTTGGAGGCCTTTGGGGCTTTTTGTGATCCGGACGAAAATACCGGATCAAAATCTGTGTTCGGAAATAGTTGTCGGATATTTTTCAAGTTAGGATGCACGCTCAAACTGGTAACCAAGTTCACGTACAGAGTGGGAGCCACGGAGAATCATCTCCCGAGTCCGGAAAAGGATATATGCAAATGCGTGGAACATACTAACGGATGCGATCATACCAAGCACTAATGCACCGGATCCCATCAGAACTCCGCAGTTAAGCGTGCTTGGGCGAGAGTAGTACTAGGATGGGTGACCTCCGGGAAGTCCTCGTGTTGCATCCCTTTACTTTTTTTTCCTCTCTTCGTTTTTTTTTTTCATTCGTAAAACGCGACTACTTACTAACACCGTAACTTTTTGAGCGTGAGGACCTACTCGCCCCACAATACCTTTTCGGAAAGCCCCAAGAGAGCTCTTCCGACGTGGCAATGGTACGAGACCCATTGGCCAGTTTTCGACCCCAAATTTTGACGTTTGGAGGCCTTTTGGGGCTTTTTGTGATCCGGACGAAAATACCGGATCAAAAATCTGTGTTCGGAAATAGTTGTCGGATATTTTTCAAGTTAGGATGCACGCTCAAACTGGTAACCAAGTTCACGTACAGAGTGGGAGCCACGGAGAATCATCTCCCGAGTCCGGAAAAAGGATATATGCAAATGCGTGGAACATACTAACGGATGCGATCATACCAAAGACTAATGCACCGGATCCCATCAGAACTCCGCAGCTTAAGCGTGCTTGGGCGAGAGTAGTACTAGGATGGGTGACCTCCCGGAAGTCCTCGTGTTGCATCCCTTTACTTTTTTCCTCTCTTCTTTTTTTTTTCATTCGTAAAACGCGACTACTTACGAACACCGTAACTTTTTGAGCGTGAGGACCTACTCGCCCCACAATACCTTTTCGGAAAGCCCCAAGAGAGCTCTTCCGACGTGGCAATGGTACGATGACCCATTGGCCAGTTTTCGACCCCAAATTTTGACGTTTGGAGGCCTTTTGGGGGCTTTTGTGATCCGGACGAAAATACCGGATCAAAATCTGTGTTCGGAAATAGTTGTCGGATATTTTTCAAGTTAGGATGCACGCTCAAACTGGTAACCAAGTTCACGTACAGAGTGGGAGCCACGGAGAATCATCTCCCGAGTCCGGAAAAAGGATATATGCAAATGCGTGGAACATACTAACGGATGCGATCATACCAAAGACTAATGCACCGGATCCCATCAGAACTCCGCAGTTAAGCGTGCTTGGGCGAGAGTAGTACTAGGATGGGTGACCTCCCGGGAAGTCCTCGTGTTGCATCCCTTTACTTTTTTTCCTCTCTTCGTTTTTTTTTTCATTCGTAAAACGCGACTACTTACGAACACCGTAACTTTTTGAGCGTGAGGACCTACTCGCCCCACAATACCTTTTCGGAAAGCCCCAAGAGAGCCTTCCGACGTGGCAATGGTACGAGACCCATTGGCCAGTTTTCGACCCCAAATTTTGACGTTTGGAGGCCTTTGGGGCTTTTTGTGATCCGGACGAAAATACCGGATCAAAAATCTGTGTTCGGAAATAGTTGTCGGATATTTTTCAAGTTAGGATGCACGCTCAAACTGGTAACCAAGTTCACGTACAGAGTGGGAGCCACGGAGAATCATCTCCCGAGTCCGGAAAAAGGATATATGCAAATGCGTGGAACATACTAACGGATGCGATCATACCAAAGACTAATGCACCGGATCCCATCAGAACTCCGCAGTTAAGCGTGCTTGGGCGAGAGTAGTACTAGGATGGGTGACCTCCCGGGAAGTCCTCGTGTTGCATCCCTTTACTTTTTTCCTCTCTTCTCGTTTTTTTTTTCATTCGTAAAACGCGACTACTTACGAACACCGTAACTTTTTGAGCGTGAGGACCTACTCGCCCCACAATACCTTTTCGGAAAGCCCCAAGAGAGCCTTCCGACGTGGCAATGGTACGATGACCCATTGGCCAGTTTTCGACCCCAAATTTTGACGTTTGGAGGCCTTTGGGGCTTTTTGTGATCCGGACGAAAATACCGGATCAAAAATCTGTGTTCGGAAATAGTTGTCGGATATTTTTCAAGTTAGGATGCACGCTCAAACTGGTAACCAAGTTCACGTACAGAGTGGGAGCCACGGAGAATCATCTCCCGAGTCCGGAAAAAGGATATATGCAAATGCGTGGAACATACTAATGGATGCGATCATACCAAGCACTAATGCACCGGATCCCATCAGAACTCCGCAGTTAAGCGTGCTTGGGCGAGAGTAGTACTAGGATGGGTGACCTCCCGGGAAGTCCTCGTGTTGCATCCCTTTACTTTTTTTCCTCTCTTCTCGTTTTTTTTTTCATTCGTAAAACGCGACTACTTACGAACACCGTAACTTTTTGAGCGTGAGGACCTACTCGCCCCACAATACCTTTTCGGAAAGCCCCAAGAGAGCCTTCCGACGTGGCAATGGTACGGAGACCCATTGGCCAGTTTTCGACCCCAAATTTTGACGTTTGAGGCCTTTTGGGCTTTTGTGATCCGGACGAAAATACCGGATCAAAATCTGTGTTCGGAAATAGTTGTCGGATATTTTTCAAGTTAGGATGCACGTTCAAACTGGTAACCAAGTTCACGTACAGAGTGGGAGCCACGGAGAATCATCTCCCGAGTCCGGAAAAAGGATATATGCAAATGCGTGGAACATACTAACGGATGCGATCATACCAAAGACTAATGCACCGGATCCCATCAGAACTCCGCAGTTAAGCGTGCTTGGGCGAGAGTAGTACTAGGATGGGTGACCTCCCGGGAAGTCCTCGTGTTGCATCCCTTTACTTTTTTTCCTCTCTTCTGTTTTTTTTTTCATTCGTAAAACGCGACTACTTACGAACACCGTAACTTTTTGAGCGTGAGGACCTACTCGCCCCACAATACCTTTTCGGAAAGCCCCAAGAGAGCCTTCCGACGTGGCAATGGTACGAGACCCATTGGCCAGTTTTCGACCCCAAATTTTGACGTTTGGAGGCCTTTGGGGCTTTTTGTGATCCGGACGAAAATACCGGATCAAAAATCTGTGTTCGGAAATAGTTGTCGGATATTTTTCAAGTTAGGATGCACGCTCAAACTGGTAACCAAGTTCACGTACAGAGTGGGAGCCACGGAGAATCATCTCCCGAGTCCGGAAAAAGGATATATGCAAATGCGTGGAACATACTAACGGATGCGATCATACCAAAGACTAATGCACCGGATCCCATAAAAACTCCGCAGTTAAGCGTGTTTGTGCGAGAGTAGGACTAGGATGGGTGACTTCCCGGGAAGTCCTCGTGTTTCTTCCCTTTACTTTATTTTCATCTCTTCTCTTTTTTTTTTTCATTCAGCAAATGAGTTTACTTATGTTCCTCCGTAACTTTTTCACCATTAGGACTTTCTCTCTCTACAATACCTTTTCGGAAAGCCCCAAGAGAGCCTTCCGACGTGGCAATGGTACGGAGACCCATTGGCCAGTTTTCGACCCCAAATTTTGACGTTTGGAGACCTTTTGGGGGCTTTTTGTGATCCGGACGAAAATACCGGATCAAAAATCTGTGTTCGGAAATAGTTGTCGGATATTTTTCAAGTTAGGATGCACGTTCAAACTGGTAACCAAGTTCACGTACAGAGTGGGAGCCACGGAGAATCATCTCCCGAGTCCGGAAAAAAGGATATATGCAAATGCGTGGAACATACTAACGGATGCGATCATACCAAAGACTAATGCACCGGATCCCATCAGAACTCCGCAGTTAAGCGTGCTTGGGCGAGAGTAGTACTAGGATGGGTGACCTCCCGGGAAGTCCTCGTGTTGCATCCCTTTACTTTTTTTCCTCTCTTCGTTTTTTTTTTCATTCGTAAAACGCGACTACTTACGAACACCGTAACTTTTTGAGCGTGAGGACCTACTCGCCCCACAATACCTTTTCGGAAAGCCCCAAGAGAGCCTTCCGACGTGGCAATGGTACGGAGACCCATTGGCCAGTTTTCGACCCCAAATTTTGACGTTTGAGGCCTTTTGGGCTTTTTGTGATCCGGACGAAAATACCGGATCAAAAATCTGTGTTCGGAAATAGTTGTCGGATATTTTTCAAGTTAGGATGCACGCTCAAACTGGTAACCAAGTTCACGTACAGAGTGGGAGCCACGGAGAATCATCTCTCGAGTCCGGAAAAAGGATATATGCAAATGCGTGGAACATACTAACGGATGCGATCATACCAAAGACTAATGCACCGGATCCCATCAGAACTCCGCAGTTAAGCGTGCTTGGGCGAGAGTAGTACTAGGATGGGTGACCTCCCGGAAGTCCTCGTGTTGCATCCCTTTACTTTTTTTTCCTCTCTTCTTTTTTTTTTCATTCGTAAAACGCGACTACTTACGAACACCGTAACTTTTTGAGCGTGAGGACCTACTCGCCCCACAATACCTTTTCGGAAAGCCCCAAGAGAGCCTTCCGACGTGGCAATGGTACGAGACCCATTGGCCAGTTTTCGACCCCAAATTTTGACGTTTGGAGGCCTTTTGGGGCTTTTTGTGATCCGGACGAAAATACCGGATCAAAATCTGTGTTCGGAAATAGTTGTCGGATATTTTTCAAGTTAGGATGCACGCTCAAACTGGTAACCAAGTTCACGTACAGAGTGGGAGCCACGGAGAATCATCTCCCGAGTCCGGAAAAAGGATATATGCAAATGCGTGGAACATACTAACGGATGCGATCATACCAAAGCACTAATGCACCGGATCCCATCAGAACTCCGCAGTTAAGCGTGCTTGGGCGAGAGTAGTACTAGGATGGGTGACCTCCCGGGAAGTCCTCGTGTTGCATCCCTTTACTTTTTTTCCTCTCTTCTCGTTTTTTTTTCATTCGTAAAACGCGACTACTTACTTTAACACCGTAACTTTTTGAGCGTGAGGACCTACTCGCCCCACAATACCTTTTCGGAAAGCCCCAAGAGAGCCTTCCGACGTGGCAATGGTACGAGACCCATTGGCCAGTTTTCGACCCCAAATTTTGACGTTTGGAGGCCTTTTGGGGCTTTTTGTGATCCGGACGAAAATACCGGATCAAAAATCTGTGTTCGGAAATAGTTGTCGGATATTTTTCAAGTTAGGATGCACGCTCAAACTGGTAACCAAGTTCACGTACAGAGTGGGAGCCACGGAGAATCATCTCCCGAGTCCGGAAAAAGGATATATGCAAATGCGTGGAACATACTAACGGATGCGATCATACCAAAGACTAATGCACCGGATCCCATCAGAACTCCGCAGTTAAGCGTGCTTGGGCGAGAGTAGTACTAGGATGGGTGACCTCCCGGGAAGTCCTCGTGTTGCATCCCTTTACTTTTTTTCCTCTTCTTTTTTTTTTCATTCGTAAAACGCGACTACTTACGGAACACCGTAACTTTTTGAGCGTGAGGACCTACTCGCCCCACAATACCTTTTCGGAAAGCCCCAAGAGAGCCTTCCGACGTGGCAATGGTACGAGACCCATTGGCCAGTTTTCGACCCCAAATTTTGACGTTTGGAGGCCTTTTGGGCTTTTTGTGATCCGGACGAAAATACCGGATCAAAAATCTGTGTTCGGAAATAGTTGTCGGATATTTTTCAAGTTAGGATGCACGCTCAAACTGGTAACCAAGTTCACGTACAGAGTGGGAGCCACGGAGAATCATCTCCCGAGTCCGGAAAAAGGATATATGCAAATGCGTGGAACATACTAACGGATGCGATCATACCAAAGACTAATGCACCGGATCCCATCAGAACTCCGCAGTTAAGCGTGCTTGGGCGAGAGTAGTACTAGGATGGGTGACCTCCCGGGAAGTCCTCGTGTTGCATCCCTTTACTTTTTTTTCCTCTCTTCGTTTTTTTTTTCATTCGTAAAACGCGACTACTTACTAACACCGTAACTTTTTGAGCGTGAGGACCTACTCGCCCCACAATACCTTTTCGGAAAGCCCCAAGAGAGCCTTCCGACGTGGCAATGGTACGGAGACCCATTGGCCAGTTTTCGACCCCAAATTTTGACGTTTGGAGGCCTTTGGGGCTTTTTGTGATCCGGACGAAAATACCGGATCAAAAATCTGTGTTCGGAAATAGTTGTCGGATATTTTTCAAGTTAGGATGCACGCTCAAACTGGTAACCAAGTTCACGTACAGAGTGGGAGCCACGGAGAATCATCTCCCGAGTCCGGAAAAAGGATATATGCAAATGCGTGGAACATACTAACGGATGCGATCATACCAAAGACTAATGCACCGGATCCCATCAGAACTCCGCAGTTAAGCGTGCTTGGGCGAGAGTAGTACTAGGATGGGTGACCTCCTGGAAGTCCTCGTGTTGCATCCCTTTACTTTTTTTCCTCTCTTCGTTTTTTTTTCATTCGTAAAACGCGACTACTTACTTTAACACCGTAACTTTTTGAGCGTGAGGACCTACTCGCCCCACAATACCTTTTCGGAAAGCCCCAAGAGAGCCTTCCGACGTGGCAATGGTACGAGACCCATTGGCCAGTTTTCGACCCCAAATTTTGACGTTTGGAGGCCTTTTGGGGCTTTTTGTGATCCGGACGAAAATACCGGATCAAAAATCTGTGTTCGGAAATAGTTGTCGGATATTTTTCAAGTTAGGATGCACGCTCAAACTGGTAACCAAGTTCACGTACAGAGTGGGAGCCACGGAGAATCATCTCCCGAGTCCGGAAAAAGGATATATGCAAATGCGTGGAACATACTAACGGATGCGATCATACCAGCACTAATGCACCGGATCCCATCAGAACTCCGCAGTTAAGCGTGCTTGGGCGAGAGTAGTACTAGGATGGGTGACCTCCCGGGAAGTCCTCGTGTTGCATCCCTTTACTTTTTTTCCTCTCTTCTCGTTTTTTTTTTCATTCGTAAAACGCGACTACTTACTAACACCGTAACTTTTTGAGCGTGAGGACCTACTCGCCCCACAATACCTTTTCGGAAAGCCCCAAGAGAGCCTTTCCGACGTGGCAATGGTACGGAGACCCATTGGCCAGTTTTCGACCCCAAATTTTGACGTTTGGAGGCCTTTGGGGCTTTTTGTGATCCGGACGAAAATACCGGATCAAAAATCTGTGTTCGGAAATAGTTGTCGGATATTTTTCAAGTTAGGATGCACGCTCAAACTGGTAACCAAGTTCACGTACAGAGTGGGAGCCACGGAGAATCATCTCCCGAGTCCGGAAAAAGGATATATGCAAATGCGTGGAACATACTAACGGATGCGATCATACCAAAGACTAATGCACCGGATCCCATCAGAACTCCGCAGTTAAGCGTGCTTGGGCGAGAGTAGTACTAGGATGGGTGACCTCCCGGGAAGTCCTCGTGTTGCATCCCTTTACTTTTTTTCCTCTCTTCTCGTTTTTTTTCATTCGTAAAACGCGACTACTTACTTTAACACCGTAACTTTTTGAGCGTGAGGACCTACTCGCCCCACAATACCTTTTCGGAAAGCCCCAAGAGAGCCTTCCGACGTGGCAATGGTACGAAACCCATTGGCCAGTTTTCGACCCCAAATTTTGACGTTTGGTGGCCTTTTGGGGGCTTTTTATGATCCGGACGAAAATACCGGATCAAAAATCTGTGTTCGGAAATAGTTGTCGGATATTTTTCAAGTTAGGATGCACGTTCAAACTGGTAACCAAGTTCACGTACAGAGTGGGAGCCACGGAGAATCATCTCCCGAGTCCGGGAAAAAGGATATATGCAAATGCGTGGAACATACTAACGGATGCGATCATACCAGCACTAATGCACCGGATCCCATCAGAACTCCGCAGTTAAGCGTGCTTGGGCGAGAGTAGTACTAGGATGGGTGACCTCCCGGGAAGTCCTCGTGTTGCATCCCTTTACTTTTTTTTCCTCTCTTCTGTTTTTTTTTTCATTCAAAAAACGCGACTACTTACTAACACCGTAACTTTTTGAGCGTGAGGACCTACTCGCCCCACAATACCTTTTCGGAAAGCCCCAAGAGAGCTCTTCCGACGTGGCAATGGTACGAGACCCATTGGCCAGTTTTCGACCCCAAATTTTGACGTTTGGAGGCCTTTTGGGGCTTTTTGTGATCCGGACGAAAATACCGGATCAAAAATCTGTGTTCGGAAATAGTTGTCGGATATTTTTCAAGTTAGGATGCACGCTCAAACTGGTAACCAAGTTCACGTACAGAGTGGGAGCCACGGAGAATCATCTCCCGAGTCCGGAAAAAGGATATATGCAAATGCGTGGAACATACTAACGGATGCGATCATACCAGCACTAATGCACCGGATCCCATCAGAACTCCGCAGTTAAGCGTGCTTGGGCGAGAGTAGTACTAGGATGGGTGACCTCCCGGAAGTCCTCGTGTTGCATCCCTTTACTTTTTTTCCTCTCTTCTGTTTTTTTTTCATTCGTAAAACGCGACTACTTACGAACACCGTAACTTTTTGAGCGTGAGGACCTACTCGCCCCACAATACCTTTTCGGAAAGCCCCAAGAGAGCCTTCCGACGTGGCAATGGTACGGAGACCCATTGGCCAGTTTTCGACCCCAAATTTTGACGTTTGGAGGCCTTTTGGGGCTTTTTGTGATCCGGACGAAAATACCGGATCAAAAATCTGTGTTCGGAAATAGTTGTCGGATATTTTTCAAGTTAGGATGCACGCTCAAACTGGTAACCAAGTTCACGTACAGAGTGGGAGCCACGGAGAATCATCTCCCGAGTCCGGGAAAAAGGATATATGCAAATGCGTGGAACATACTAACGGATGCGATCATACCAGCACTAATGCACCGGATCCCATCAGAACTCCGCAGTTAAGCGTGCTTGGGCGAGAGTAGTACTAGGATGGGTGACCTCCCGGAAGTCCTCGTGTTGCATCCCTTTACTTTTTTTCCTCTCTTCTTTTTTTTTTCATTCGTAAAACGCGACTACTTACGAACACCGTAACTTTTTGAGCGTGAGGACCTACTCGCCCCACAATACCTTTTCGGAAAGCCCCAAGAGAGCCTTCCGACGTGGCAATGGTACGAGACCCATTGGCCAGTTTTCGACCCCAAATTTTGACGTTTGGAGGCCTTTTGGGGCTTTTTGTGATCCGGACGAAAATACCGGATCAAAATCTGTGTTCGGAAATAGTTGTCGGATATTTTTCAAGTTAGGATGCACGCTCAAACTGGTAACCAAGTTCACGTACAGAGTGGGAGCCACGGAGAATCATCTCCCGAGTCCGGAAAAAGGATATATGCAAATGCGTGGAACATACTAACGGATGCGATCATACCAAAGACTAATGCACCGGATCCCATCAGAACTCCGCAGTTAAGCGTGCTTGGGCGAGAGTAGTACTAGGATGGGTGACCTCCCGGGAAGTCCTCGTGTTGCATCCCTTTACTTTTTTTCCTCTCTTCTCGTTTTTTTTTCATTCGTAAAACGCGACTACTTACTTTAACACCGTAACTTTTTGAGCGTGAGGACCTACTCGCCCCACAATACCTTTTCGGAAAGCCCCAAGAGAGCTCTTCCGACGTGGCAATGGTACGGAGACCCATTGGCCAGTTTTCGACCCCAAATTTTGACGTTTGGAGGCCTTTTGGGGCTTTTTGTGATCCGGACGAAAATACCGGATCAAAAATCTGTGTTCGGAAATAGTTGTCGGATATTTTTCAAGTTAGGATGCACGCTCAAACTGGTAACCAAGTTCACGTACAGAGTGGGAGCCACGGAGAATCATCTCCCGAGTCCGGAAAAAGGATATATGCAAATGCGTGGAACATACTAACGGATGCGATCATACCAAAGACTAATGCACCGGATCCCATCAGAACTCCGCAGTTAAGCGTGCTTGGGCGAGAGTAGTACTAGGATGGGTGACCTCCCGGGAAGTCCTCGTGTTGCATCCCTTTACTTTTTTTCCTTCTGTTTTTTTTTCATTCGTAAAACGCGACTACTTACGAACACCGTAACTTTTTGAGCGTGAGGACCTACTCGCCCCACAATACCTTTTCGGAAAGCCCCAAGAGAGCTCTTCCGACGTGGCAATGGTACGAGACCCATTGGCCAGTTTTCGACCCCAAATTTTGACGTTTGGAGGCCTTTTGGGGCTTTTTGTGATCCGGACGAAAATACCGGATCAAAAATCTGTGTTCGGAAATAGTTGTCGGATATTTTTCAAGTTAGGATGCACGTTCAAACTGGTAACCAAGTTCACGTACAGAGTGGGAGCCACGGAGAATCATCTCCCGAGTCCGGAAAAAGGATATATGCAAATGCGTGGAACATACTAACGGATGCGATCATACCAAAGACTAATGCACCGGATCCCATCAGAACTCCGCAGTTAAGCGTGCTTGGGCGAGAGTAGTACTAGGATGGGTGACCTCCCGGGAAGTCCTCGTGTTGCATCCCTTTACTTTTTTTTCCTCTCTTCTGTTTTTTTTTTTCATTCAGAAAACGCGACTACTTACGGAACACCGTAACTTTTTGAGCGTGAGGACCTACTTTCCCCACACTACCTTTTCGGAAATCCCCAAGAGAGCCTTCCGACGTGGCAATGGTACAGAGACCCATTGGCCAGTTTTCGACACCACATTTTGACGTTTGGAGGCCTATTGGGGGCTTTTTGTGATCCGGACGAAAATACCGGATCAAAAATCTGTGTTCGGAAATAGTTGTCGGATATTTTTCAAGTTAGGATGCACGTTCAAACTGGTAACCAAGTTCACGTACAGAGTGGGAGCCACGGAGAATCATCTCCCGAGTCCGGAAAAAGGATATATGCAAATGCGTGGAACATACTAACGGATGCGATCATACCAAAGACTAATGCACCGGATCCCATCAGAACTCCGCAGTTAAGCGTGCTTGGGCGAGAGTAGTACTAGGATGGGTGACCTCCCGGAAGTCCTCGTGTTGCATCCCTTTACTTTTTTTCCTCTCTTCTGTTTTTTTTTCATTCGTAAAACGCGACTACTTACGTTTAACACCGTAACTTTTTGAGCGTGAGGACCTACTCGCCCCACAATACCTTTTCGGAAAGCCCCAAGAGAGCTCTTCCGACGTGGCAATGGTACGGAGACCCATTGGCCAGTTTTCGACCCCAAATTTTGACGTTTGGAGGCCTTTTGGGGCTTTTTGTGATCCGGACGAAAATACCGGATCAAAAATCTGTGTTCGGAAATAGTTGTCGGATATTTTTCAAGTTAGGATGCACGCTCAAACTGGTAACCAAGTTCACGTACAGAGTGGGAGCCACGGAGAATCATCTCCCGAGTCCGGAAAAAGGATATATGCAAATGCGTGGAACATACTAACGGATGCGATCATACCAGCACTAATGCACCGGATCCCATCAGAACTCCGCAGTTAAGCGTGCTTGGGCGAGAGTAGTACTAGGATGGGTGACCTCCCGGAAGTCCTCGTGTTGCATCCCTTTACTTTTTTTCCTCTCTTCTGTTTTTTTTTCATTCAGAAAACGCGACTACTTACGGAACACCGTAACTTTTTGAGCGTGAGGACCTACTCGCCCCACAATACCTTTTCGGAAAGCCCCAAGAGAGCCTTCCGACGTGGCAATGGTACGAGACCCATTGGCCAGTTTTCGACCCCAAATTTTGACGTTTGGAGGCCTTTGGGGCTTTTTGTGATCCGGACGAAAATACCGGATCAAAAATCTGTGTTCGGAAATAGTTGTCGGATATTTTTCAAGTTAGGATGCACGCTCAAACTGGTAACCAAGTTCACGTACAGAGTGGGAGCCACGGAGAATCATCTCCCGAGTCCGGAAAAAGGATATATGCAAATGCGTGGAACATACTAACGGATGCGATCATACCAAAGACTAATGCACCGGATCCCATCAGAACTCCGCAGTTAAGCGTGCTTGGGCGAGAGTAGTACTAGGATGGGTGACCTCCCGGGAAGTCCTCGTGTTGCATCCCTTTACTTTTTTTCCTCTCTTCTGTTTTTTTTTTCATTCGTAAAACGCGACTACTTACGAACACCGTAACTTTTTGAGCGTGAGGACCTACTCGCCCCACAATACCTTTTCGGAAAGCCCCAAGAGAGCTCTTCCGACGTGGCAATGGTACGAGACCCATTGGCCAGTTTTCGACCCCAAATTTTGACGTTTGGAGGCCTTTTGGGGCTTTTTGTGATCCGGACGAAAATACCGGATCAAAAATCTGTGTTCGGAAATAGTTGTCGGATATTTTTCAAGTTAGGATGCACGCTCAAACTGGTAACCAAGTTCACGTACAGAGTGGGAGCCACGGAGAATCATCTCCCGAGTCCGGAAAAAGGATATATGCAAATGCGTGGAACATACTAACGGATGCGATCATACCAGCACTAATGCACCGGATCCCATCAGAACTCCGCAGTTAAGCGTGCTTGGGCGAGAGTAGTACTAGGATGGGTGACCTCCCGGAAGTCCTCGTGTTGCATCCCTTTACTTTTTTTCCTCTCTTCTGTTTTTTTTTTCATTCGTAAAACGCGACTACTTACAACACCGTAACTTTTTGAGCGTGAGGACCTACTCGCCCCACAATACCTTTTCGGAAAGCCCCAAGAGAGCCTTCCGACGTGGCAATGGTACGGAGACCCATTGGCCAGTTTTCGACCCCAAATTTTGACGTTTGGAGGCCTTTTGGGGCTTTTGTGATCCGGACGAAAATACCGGATCAAAATCTGTGTTCGGAAATAGTTGTCGGATATTTTTCAAGTTAGGATGCACGCTCAAACTGGTAACCAAGTTCACGTACAGAGTGGGAGCCACGGAGAATCATCTCCCGAGTCCGGAAAAAGGATATATGCAAATGCGTGGAACATACTAACGGATGCGATCATACCAAAGCACTAATGCACCGGATCCCATCAGAACTCCGCAGTTAAGCGTGCTTGGGCGAGAGTAGTACTAGGATGGGTGACCTCCCGGGAAGTCCTCGTGTTGCATCCCTTTACTTTTTTTCCTCTCTTCTGTTTTTTTTTTTCATTCGTAAAACGCGACTACTTACTTTAACACCGTAACTTTTTGAGCGTGAGGACCTACTCGCCCCACAATACCTTTTCGGAAAGCCCCAAGAGAGCCTTCCGACGTGGCAATGGTACGGAGACCCATTGGCCAGTTTTCGACCCCAAATTTTGACGTTTGGAGACCTTTTGGGGGCTTTTTGTGATCCGGACGAAAATACCGGATCAAAAATCTGTGTTCGGAAATAGTTGTCGGATATTTTTCAAGTTAGGATGCACGTTCAAACTGGTAACCAAGTTCACGTACAGAGTGGGAGCCACGGAGAATCATCTCCCGAGTCCGGGAAAAAGGATATATGCAAATGCGTGGAACATACTAACGGATGCGATCATACCAGCACTAATGCACCGGATCCCATCAGAACTCCGCAGTTAAGCGTGCTTGGGCGAGAGTAGTACTAGGATGGGTGACCTCCCGGGAAGTCCTCGTGTTGCATCCCTTTACTTTTTTTTCCTCTCTTCTGTTTTTTTTTTTCATTCAGAAAACGCGACTACTTACGGAACACCGTAACTTTTTGAGCGTGAGGACCTACTCGCCCCACAATACCTTTTCGGAAAGCCCCAAGAGAGCCTTCCGACGTGGCAATGGTACGGAGACCCATTGGCCAGTTTTCGACCCCAAATTTTGACGTTTGGAGACCTTTTGGGGGCTTTTTGTGATCCGGACGAAAATACCGGATCAAAAATCTGTGTTCGGAAATAGTTGTCGGATATTTTTCAAGTTAGGATGCACGTTCAAACTGGTAACCAAGTTCACGTACAGAGTGGGAGCCACGGAGAATCATCTCCCGAGTCCGGGAAAAAGGATATATGCAAATGCGTGGAACATACTAACGGATGCGATCATACCAGCACTAATGCACCGGATCCCATCAGAACTCCGCAGTAAAGCGTGCTTGGGCGAGAGTAGTACTAGGATGGGTGACCTCCTGGGAAGTCCTCGTGTTGCATCCCTTTACTTTTTTTTCCTCTCTTCTGTTTTTTTTTTCATTCATAAAACGCGACTACTTACGGAACACCGTAACTTTTGGAGCGTGAGGACCTACTCGCCCCACAATACCTTTTCGGAAAGCCCCAAGAGAGCCTTCCGACGTGGCAATGGTACGGAGATCCATTGGCCAGTTTTCGACCCCAAATTTTGACGTTTGGAGGCCTTTTGGGGGCTTTTTGTGATCCGGACGAAAATACCGGATCAAAAATCTGTGTTCGGAAATAGTTGTCGGATATTTTTCAAGTTAGGATGCACGTTCAAACTGGTAACCAAGTTCACGTACAGAGTGGGAGCCACGGAGAATCATCTCCCGAGTCCGGGAAAAAGGATATATGCAAATGCGTGGAACATACTAACGGATGCGATCATACCAGCACTAATGCACCGGATCCCATCAGAACTCCGCAGTTAAGCGTGCTTGGGCGAGAGTAGTACTAGGATGGGTGACCTCCCGGGAAGTCCTCGTGTTGCATCCCTTTACTTTTTTTTCCTCTCTTCTGTTTTTTTTTTTCATTCAGAAAACGCGACTACTTACGGAACACCGTAACTTTTTGAGCGTGAGGACCTACTCGCCCCACAATACCTTTTCGGAAAGCCCCAAGAGAGCCTTCCGACGTGGCAATGGTACGGAGACCCATTGGCCAGTTTTCGACCCCAAATTTTGACGTTTGGAGGCCTATTGGGGGCTTTTTGTGATCCGGACGAAAATACCGGATCAAAAATCTGTGTTCGGAAATAGTTGTCGGATATTTTTCAAGTTAGGATGCACGCTCAAACTGGTAACCAAGTTCACGTACAGAGTGGGAGCCACGGAGAATCATCTCCCGAGTCCGGAAAAAGGATATATGCAAATGCGTGGAACATACTAACGGATGCGATCATACCAAAGCACTAATGCACCGGATCCCATCAGAACTCCGCAGTTAAGCGTGCTTGGGCGAGAGTAGTACTAGGATGGGTGACCTCCCGGGAAGTCCTCGTGTTGCATCCCTTTACTTTTTTTCCTCTCTTCTGTTTTTTTTTTCATTCAGAAAACGCGACTACTTACGAACACCGTAACTTTTTGAGCGTGAGGACCTACTCGCCCCACAATACCTTTTCGGAAAGCCCCAAGAGAGCTCTTCCGACGTGGCAATGGTACGGAGACCCATTGGCCAGTTTTCGACCCCAAATTTTGACGTTTGGAGGCCTTTTGGGGCTTTTTGTGATCCGGACGAAAATACCGGATCAAAAATCTGTGTTCGGAAATAGTTGTCGGATATTTTTCAAGTTAGGATGCACGCTCAAACTGGTAACCAAGTTCACGTACAGAGTGGGAGCCACGGAGAATCATCTCCCGAGTCCGGAAAAAGGATATATGCAAATGCGTGGAACATACTAACGGATGCGATCATACCCAAAGCACTAATGCACCGGATCCCATCAGAACTCCGCAGTTAAGCGTGCTTGGGCGAGAGTAGTACTAGGATGGGTGACCTCCCGGGAAGTCCTCGTGTTGCATCCCTTTACTTTTTTTCCTCTCTTCTGTTTTTTTTTCATTCAGAAAACGCGACTACTTACGAACACCGTAACTTTTTGAGCGTGAGGACCTACTCGCCCCACAATACCTTTTCGGAAAGCCCCAAGAGAGCCTTCCGACGTGGCAATGGTACGGAGACCCATTGGCCAGTTTTCGACCCCAAATTTTGACGTTTGGAGACCTTTTGGGGGCTTTTTGTGATCCGGACGAAAATACCGGATCAAAAATCTGTGTTCGGAAATAGTTGTCGGATATTTTTCAAGTTAGGATGCACGTTCAAACTGGTAACCAAGTTCACGTACAGAGTGGGAGCCACGGAGAATCATCTCCCGAGTCCGGGAAAAAGGATATATGCAAATGCGTGGAACATACTAACGGATGCGATCATACCAGCACTAATGCACCGGATCCCATCAGAACTCCGCAGTTAAGCGTGCTTGGGCGAGAGTAGTACTAGGATGGGTGACCTCCCGGGAAGTCCTCGTGTTGCATCCCTTTACTTTTTTTTCCTCTCTTCTGTTTTTTTTTTTTCATTCAGAAAACGCGACTACTTACGGAACACCGTAACTTTTTGAGCGTGAGGACCTACTCGCCCCACAATACCTTTTCGGAAAGCCCCAAGAGAGCCTTCCGACGTGGCAATGGTACGGAGACCCATTGGCCAGTTTTCGACCCCAAATTTTGACGTTTGGAGGCCTTTTGGGGGCTTTTTGTGATCCGGACGAAAATACCGGATCAAAAATCTGTGTTCGGAAATAGTTGTCGGATATTTTTCAAGTTAGGATGCACGTTCAAACTGGTAACCAAGTTCACGTACAGAGTGGGAGCCACGGAGAATCATCTCCCGAGTCCGGAAAAAAGGATATATGCAAATGCGTGGAACATACTAACGGATGCGATCATACCAGCACTAATGCACCGGATCCCATCAGAACTCCGCAGTTAAGCGTGCTTGGGCGAGAGTAGTACTAGGATGGGTGACCTCCCGGGAAGTCCTCGTGTTGCATCCCTTTACTTTTTTTCCTCTCTTCTGTTTTTTTTTCATTCGTAAAACGCGACTACTTACTTAACACCGTAACTTTTTGAGCGTGAGGACCTACTCGCCCCACAATACCTTTTCGGAAAGCCCCAAGAGAGCCTTCCGACGTGGCAATGGTACGGAGACCCATTGGCCAGTTTTCGACCCCAAATTTTGACGTTTGGAGGCCTTTGGGGCTTTTTGTGATCCGGACGAAAATACCGGATCAAAAATCTGTGTTCGGAAATAGTTGTCGGATATTTTTCAAGTTAGGATGCACGCTCAAACTGGTAACCAAGTTCACGTACAGAGTGGGAGCCACGGAGAATCATCTCCCGAGTCCGGAAAAAGGATATATGCAAATGCGTGGAACATACTAACGGATGCGATCATACCAAAGACTAATGCACCGGATCCCATCAGAACTCCGCAGTTAAGCGTGCTTGGGCGAGAGTAGTACTAGGATGGGTGACCTCCCGGGAAGTCCTCGTGTTGCATCCCTTTACTTTTTTCCTCTCTTCTGTTTTTTTTTTTCATTCGTAAAACGCGACTACTTACGGAACACCGTAACTTTTTGAGCGTGAGGACCTACTCGCCCCACAATACCTTTTCGGAAAGCCCCAAGAGAGCTCTTCCGACGTGGCAATGGTACGAGACCCATTGGCCAGTTTTCGACCCCAAATTTTGACGTTTGGAGGCCTTTTGGGGCTTTTTGTGATCCGGACGAAAATACCGGATCAAAAATCTGTGTTCGGAAATAGTTGTCGGATATTTTTCAAGTTAGGATGCACGCTCAAACTGGTAACCAAGTTCACGTACAGAGTGGGAGCCACGGAGAATCATCTCCCGAGTCCGGAAAAAGGATATATGCAAATGCGTGGAACATACTAACGGATGCGATCATACCAAAGACTAATGCACCGGATCCCATCAGAACTCCGCAGTTAAGCGCGCTTGGGCGAGAGTAGTACTAGGATGGGTGACCTCCCGGGAAGTCCTCGTGTTGCATCCCTTTACTTTTTTTTCCTCTCTTCTGTTTTTTTTTTCATTCAGAAAACGCGACTACTTACGGAACACCGTAACTTTTTGAGCGTGAGGACCTACTCGCCCCACAATACCTTTTCGGAAAGCCCCAAGAGAGCCTTCCGACGTGGCAATGGTACAGAGACCCATTGGCCAGTTTTCGACCCCAAATTTTGACGTTTGGAGGCCTTTTGGGGGCTTTTTGTGATCCGGACGAAAATACCGGATCAAAAATCTGTGTTCGGAAATAGTTGTCGGATATTTTTCAAGTTAGGATGCACGTTCAAACTGGTAACCAAGTTCACGTACAGAGTGGGAGCCACGGAGAATCATCTCCCGAGTCCGGGAAAAGGATATATGCAAATGCGTGGAACATACTAACGGATGCGATCATACCAGCACTAATGCACCGGATCCCATCAGAACTCCGCAGTCAAGCGTGCTTGGGCGAGAGTAGTACTAGGATGGGTGACCTCCCGGGAAGTCCTCGTGTTGCATCCCTTTACTTTTTTTCCTCTCTTCTGTTTTTTTTCATTCGTAAAACGCGACTACTTACGAACACCGTAACTTTTTGAGCGTGAGGACCTACTCGCCCCACAATACCTTTTCGGAAAGCCCCAAGAGAGCTCTTCCGACGTGGCAATGGTACGGAGACCCATTGGCCAGTTTTCGACCCCAAATTTTGACGTTTGGAGGCCTTTTGGGGCTTTTTGTGATCCGGACGAAAATACCGGATCAAAAATCTGTGTTCGGAAATAGTTGTCGGATATTTTTCAAGTTAGGATGCACGCTCAAACTGGTAACCAAGTTCACGTACAGAGTGGGAGCCACGGAGAATCATCTCCCGAGTCCGGAAAAAGGATATATGCAAATGCGTGGAACATACTAACGGATGCGATCATACCAGCACTAATGCACCGGATCCCATCAGAACTCCGCAGTTAAGCGTGCTTGGGCGAGAGTAGTACTAGGATGGGTGACCTCCCGGGAAGTCCTCGTGTTGCATCCCTTTACTTTTTTTCCTCTCTTCTGTTTTTTTTTCATTCGTAAAACGCGACTACTTACGAACACCGTAACTTTTTGAGCGTGAGGACCTACTCGCCCCACAATACCTTTTCGGAAAGCCCCAAGAGAGCCTTTCCGACGTGGCAATGGTACGGAGACCCATTGGCCAGTTTTCGACCCCAAATTTTGACGTTTGGAGGCCTTTTGGGGCTTTTTGTGATCCGGACGAAAATACCGGATCAAAAATCTGTGTTCGGAAATAGTTGTCGGATATTTTTCAAGTTAGGATGCACGTTCAAACTGGTAACCAAGTTCACGTACAGAGTGGGAGCCACGGAGAATCATCTCCCGAGTCCGGAAAAAGGATATATGCAAATGCGTGGAACATACTAACGGATGCGATCATACCAGCACTAATGCACCGGATCCCATCAGAACTCCGCAGTTAAGCGTGCTTGGGCGAGAGTAGTACTAGGATGGGTGACCTCCCGGGAAGTCCTCGTGTTGCATCCCTTTACTTTTTTTCCTCTCTTCTGTTTTTTTTTTTTCATTCAGAAAACGCGACTACTTACGGTACACCGTAACTTTTTGAGCGTGAGGACCTACTCGCCCCACAATACCTTTTCGGAAAGCCCCAAGAGAGCCTTCCGACGTGGCAATGGTACGGAGACCCATTGGCCAGTTTTCGACCCCAAATTTTGACGTTTAGAGACCTTTTGGGGGCTTTTTGTGATCCGGACGAAAATACCGGATCAAAAATCTGTGTTCGGAAATAGTTGTCGGATATTTTTCAAGTTAGGATGCACGTTCAAACTGGTAACCAAGTTCACGTACAGAGTGGGAGCCACGGAGAATCATCTCCCGAGTCCGGGAAAAAGGATATATGCAAATGCGTGGAACATACTAACGGATGCGATCATACCAGCACTAATGCACCGGATCCCATCAAAACTCCGCAGTTAAGCGTGCTTGGGCGAGAGTAGTACTAGGATGGGTGACCTCCCGGGAAGTCCTCGTGTTGCATCCCTTTACTTTTTTTTCCTCTCTTCTGTTTTTTTTTTTCATTCAGAAAACGCGACTACTTACGGTACACCGTAACTTTTTGAGCGTGAGGACCTACTCGCCCCACAATACCTTTTCGGAAAGCCCCAAGAGAGCCTTCCGACGTGGCAATGGTACGATGACCCATTGGCCAGTTTTCGACCCCAAATTTTGACGTTTGGTGGCCTTTTGGGGGCTTTTTGTGATCCGGACGAAAATACCGGATCAAAAATCTGTGTTCGGAAATAGTTGTCGGATATTTTTCAAGTTAGGATGCACGTTCAAACTGGTAACCAAGTTCACGTACAGAGTGGGAGCCACGGAGAATCATCTCCCGAGTCCGGGAAAAGGATATATGCAAATGCGTGGAACATACTAACGGATGCGATCATACCAGCACTAATGCACCGGATCCCATCAGAACTCCGCAGTTAAGCGTGCTTGGGCGAGAGTAGTACTAGGATGGGTGACCTCCCGGGAAGTCCTCGTGTTGCATCCCTTTACTTTTTTTCCTCTCTTCTGTTTTTTTTTCATTCGTAAAACGCGACTACTTACTAACACCGTAACTTTTTGAGCGTGAGGACCTACTCGCCCCACAATACCTTTTCGGAAAGCCCCAAGAGAGCCTTCCGACGTGGCAATGGTACGGAGACCCATTGGCCAGTTTTCGACCCCAAATTTTGACGTTTGGAGGCCTATTGGGGGCTTTTTGTGATCCGGACGAAAATACCGGATCAAAAATCTGTGTTCGGAAATAGTTGTCGGATATTTTTCAAGTTAGGATGCACGTTCAAACTGGTAACCAAGTTCACGTACAGAGTGGGAGCCACGGAGAATCATCTCTCGAGTCCGGAAAAAAGGATATATGCAAATGCGTGGAACATACTAACGGATGCGATCATACCAGCACTAATGCACCGGATCCCATCAGAACTCCGCAGTTAAGCGTGCTTGGGCGAGAGTAGTACTAGGATGGGTGACCTCCCGGGAAGTCCTCGTGTTGCATCCCTTTACTTTTTTTTCCTCTCTTCTGTTTTTTTTTTTCATTCAGAAAACGCGACTACTTACGGAACACCGTAACTTTTTGAGCGTGAGGACCTACTCGCCCCACAATACCTTTTCGGAAAGCCCCAAGAGAGCCTTCCGACGTGGCAATGGTACGGAGACCCATTGGCCAGTTTTCGACCCCAAATTTTGACGTTTGGAGACCTTTTGGGGGCTTTTTATGATCCGGACGAAAATACCGGATCAAAAATCTGTGTTCGGAAATAGTTTCCGGATATCTTTCAAGTTAGCATTCTCGCTCAAACTGGTCACCAAGTGCACGTACAGAGTGGGAGCCACGGAGAATCATCTCCCGAGTCCGGAAAAAGGATATATGCAAATGCGTGGAACATACTAACGGATGCGATCATACCAGCACTAATGCACCGGATCCCATCAGAACTCCGCAGTTAAGCGTGCTTGGGCGAGAGTAGTACTAGGATGGGTGACCTCCCGGGAAGTCCTCGTGTTGCATCCCTTTACTTTTTTTCCTCTCTTCTGTTTTTTTTCATTCGTAAAACGCGACTACTTACGGAACACCGTAACTTTTTGAGCGTGAGGACCTACTCGCCCCACAATACCTTTTCGGAAAGCCCCAAGAGAGCTCTTCCGACGTGGCAATGGTACGGAGACCCATTGGCCAGTTTTCGACCCCAAATTTTGACGTTTGGAGGCCTTTTGGGGCTTTTTGTGATCCGGACGAAAATACCGGATCAAAAATCTGTGTTCGGAAATAGTTGTCGGATATTTTTCAAGTTAGGATGCACGCTCAAACTGGTAACCAAGTTCACGTACAGAGTGGGAGCCACGGAGAATCATCTCCCGAGTCCGGAAAAAGGATATATGCAAATGCGTGGAACATACTAACGGATGCGATCATACCAGCACTAATGCACCGGATCCCATCAGAACTCCGCAGTTAAGCGTGCTTGGGCGAGAGTAGTACTAGGATGGGTGACCTCCCGGGAAGTCCTCGTGTTGCATCCCTTTACTTTTTTTCCTCTCTTCTGTTTTTTTTTTTTTTTTCATTCGTAAAACGCGACTACTTACGGAACACCGTAACTTTTTGAGCGTGAGGACCTACTCGCCCCACAATACCTTTTCGGAAAGCCCCAAGAGAGCCTTCCGACGTGGCAATGGTACGAGACCCATTGGCCAGTTTTCGACCCCAAATTTTGACGTTTGGAGGCCTTTTGGGGCTTTTTGTGATCCGGACGAAAATACCGGATCAAAAATCTGTGTTCGGAAATAGTTGTCGGATATTTTTCAAGTTAGGATGCACGCTCAAACTGGTAACCAAGTTCACGTACAGAGTGGGAGCCACGGAGAATCATCTCCCGAGTCCGGAAAAAGGATATATGCAAATGCGTGGAACATACTAACGGATGCGATCATACCAAAGACTAATGCACCGGATCCCATCAGAACTCCGCAGTTAAGCGTGCTTGGGCGAGAGTAGTACTAGGATGGGTGACCTCCCGGGAAGTCCTCGTGTTGCATCCCTTTACTTTTTTTCCTCTCTTCTGTTTTTTTTTTTTCATTCGTAAAACGCGACTACTTACGGAACACCGTAACTTTTTGAGCGTGAGGACCTACTCGCCCCACAATACCTTTTCGGAAAGCCCCAAGAGAGCTCTTCCGACGTGGCAATGGTACGGAGACCCATTGGCCAGTTTTCGACCCCAAATTTTGACGTTTGGAGGCCTTTTGGGGCTTTTTGTGATCCGGACGAAAATACCGGATCAAAAATCTGTGTTCGGAAATAGTTGTCGGATATTTTTCAAGTTAGGATGCACGCTCAAACTGGTAACCAAGTTCACGTACAGAGTGGGAGCCACGGAGAATCATCTCCCGAGTCCGGGAAAAAGGATATATGCAAATGCGTGGAACATACTAACGGATGCGATCATACCAGCACTAATGCACCGGATCCCATCAGAACTCCGCAGTTAAGCGTGCTTGGGCGAGAGTAGTACTAGGATGGGTGACCTCCGGGAAGTCCTCGTGTTGCATCCCTTTACTTTTTTTCCTCTCTTCTGTTTTTTTTTTTCATTCGTAAAACGCGACTACTTACTTTAACACCGTAACTTTTTGAGCGTGAGGACCTACTCGCCCCACAATACCTTTTCGGAAAGCCCCAAGAGAGCTCTTCCGACGTGGCAATGGTACGGAGACCCATTGGCCAGTTTTCGACCCCAAATTTTGACGTTTGGAGGCCTTTTGGGGCTTTTTGTGATCCGGACGAAAATACCGGATCAAAAATCTGTGTTCGGAAATAGTTGTCGGATATTTTTCAAGTTAGGATGCACGCTCAAACTGGTAACCAAGTTCACGTACAGAGTGGGAGCCACGGAGAATCATCTCCCGAGTCCGGAAAAAGGATATATGCAAATGCGTGGAACATACTAACGGATGCGATCATACCAACACTAATGCACCGGATCCCATCAGAACTCCGCAGTTAAGCGTGCTTGGGCGAGAGTAGTACTAGGATGGGTGACCTCCCGGAAGTCCTCGTGTTGCATCCCTTTACTTTTTTTCCTCTCTTCTGTTTTTTTTTCATTCGTAAAACGCGACTACTTACGGAACACCGTAACTTTTTGAGCGTGAGGACCTACTCGCCCCACAATACCTTTTCGGAAAGCCCCAAGAGAGCCTTCCGACGTGGCAATGGTACGGAGACCCATTGGCCAGTTTTCGACCCCAAATTTTGACGTTTGGAGGCCTTTTGGGGCTTTTTGTGATCCGGACGAAAATACCGGATCAAAAATCTGTGTTCGGAAATAGTTGTCGGATATTTTTCAAGTTAGGATGCACGTTCAAACTGGTAACCAAGTTCACGTACAGAGTGGGAGCCACGGAGAATCATCTCTCCGAGTCCGGAAAAAGGATATATGCAAATGCGTGGAACATACTAACGGATGCGATCATACCAAAGACTAATGCACCGGATCCCATCAGAACTCCGCAGTTAAGCGTGCTTGGGCGAGAGTAGTACTAGGATGGGTGACCTCCCGGGAAGTCCTCGTGTTGCATCCCTTTACTTTTTTTCCTCTCTTCTGTTTTTTTTTTCATTCAGAAAACGCGACTACTTACGAACACCGTAACTTTTTGAGCGTGAGGACCTACTCGCCCCACAATACCTTTTCGGAAAGCCCCAAGAGAGCTCTTCCGACGTGGCAATGGTACGAGACCCATTGGCCAGTTTTCGACCCCAAATTTTGACGTTTGGAGGCCTTTTGGGGCTTTTTGTGATCCGGACGAAAATACCGGATCAAAAATCTGTGTTCGGAAATAGTTGTCGGATATTTTTCAAGTTAGGATGCACGCTCAAACTGGTAACCAAGTTCACGTACAGAGTGGGAGCCACGGAGAATCATCTCCCGAGTCCGGAAAAAGGATATATGCAAATGCGTGGAACATACTAACGGATGCGATCATACCAAAGACTAATGCACCGGATCCCATCAGAACTCCGCAGTTAAGCGTGCTTGGGCGAGAGTAGTACTAGGATGGGTGACCTCCGGGAAGTCCTCGTGTTGCATCCCTTTACTTTTTTTCCTCTCTTCTGTTTTTTTTTTCATTCGTAAAACGCGACTACTTACTAACACCGTAACTTTTTGAGCGTGAGGACCTACTCGCCCCACAATACCTTTTCGGAAAGCCCCAAGAGAGCTCTTCCGACGTGGCAATGGTACGAGACCCATTGGCCAGTTTTCGACCCCAAATTTTGACGTTTGGAGGCCTTTTGGGGCTTTTTGTGATCCGGACGAAAATACCGGATCAAAAATCTGTGTTCGGAAATAGTTGTCGGATATTTTTCAAGTTAGGATGCACGCTCAAACTGGTAACCAAGTTCACGTACAGAGTGGGAGCCACGGAGAATCATCTCCCGAGTCCGGAAAAAGGATATATGCAAATGCGTGGAACATACTAACGGATGCGATCATACCAAAGACTAATGCACCGGATCCCATCAGAACTCCGCAGTTAAGCGTGCTTGGGCGAGAGTAGTACTAGGATGGGTGACCTCCCGGGAAGTCCTCGTGTTGCATCCCTTTACTTTTTTTTCCTCTCTTCTGTTTTTTTTTTTCATTCAGAAAACGCGACTACTTACGGAACACCGTAACTTTTTGAGCGTGAGGACCTACTCGCCCCACAATACCTTTTCGGAAAGCCCCAAGAGAGCCTTCCGACGTGGCAATGGTACAGAGACCCATTGGCCAGTTTTCGACCCCAAATTTTGACGTTTGGAGGCCTTTTGGGGGCTTTTTGTGATCCGGACGAAAATACCGGATCAAAAATCTGTGTTCGGAAATAGTTGTCGGATATTTTTCAAGTTAGGATGCACGTTCAAACTGGTAACCAAGTTCACGTACAGAGTGGGAGCCACGGAGAATCATCTCCCGAGTCCGGGAAAAAGGATATATGCAAATGCGTGGAACATACTAACGGATGCGATCATACCAGCACTAATGCACCGGATCCCATCAGAACTCCGCAGTTAAGCGTGCTTGGGCGAGAGTAGTACTAGGATGGGTGACCTCCCGGGAAGTCCTCGTGTTGCATCCCTTTACTTTTTTTTCCTCTCTTCTGTTTTTTTTTTCATTCAGAAAACGCGACTACTTACGGAACACCGTAACTTTTTGAGCGTGAGGACCTACTCGCCCCACAATACCTTTTCGGAAAGCCCCAAGAGAGCCTTCCGACGTGGCAATGGTACGGAGACCCATTGGCCAGTTTTCGACCCCAAATTTTGACGTTTGGAGACCTTTTGGGGGCTTTTTGTGATCCGGACGAAAATACCGGATCAAAAATCTGTGTTCGGAAATAGTTGTCGGATATTTTTCAAGTTAGGATGCACGTTCAAACTGGTAACCAAGTTCACGTACAGAGTGGGAGCCACGGAGAATCATCTCCCGAGTCCGGGAAAAAGGATATATGCAAATGCGTGGAACATACTAACGGATGCGATCATACCAAAGACTAATGCACCGGATCCCATCAGAACTCCGCAGTTAAGCGTGCTTGGGCGAGAGTAGTACTAGGATGGGTGACCTCCCGGGAAGTCCTCGTGTTGCATCCCTTTACTTTTTTCCTCTCTTCTGTTTTTTTTTTCATTCTAAAACGCGACTACTTACTAACACCGTAACTTTTTGAGCGTGAGGACCTACTCGCCCCACAATACCTTTTCGGAAAGCCCCAAGAGAGCTCTTCCGACGTGGCAATGGTACGGAGACCCATTGGCCAGTTTTCGACCCCAAATTTTGACGTTTGGAGGCCTATTGGGGGCTTTTTGTGATCCGGACGAAAATACCGGATCAAAAATCTGTGTTCGGAAATAGTTGTCGGATATTTTTCAAGTTAGGATGCACGTTCAAACTGGTAACCAAGTTCACGTACAGAGTGGGAGCCACGGAGAATCATCTCCCGAGTCCGGAAAAAAGGATATATGCAAATGCGTGGAACATACTAACGGATGCGATCATACCAGCACTAATGCACCGGATCCCATCAGAACTCCGCAGTTAAGCGTGCTTGGGCGAGAGTAGTACTAGGATGGGTGACCTCCCGGGAAGTCCTCGTGTTGCATCCCTTTACTTTTTTTTCCTCTCTTCTGTTTTTTTTTTCATTCAGAAAACGCGACTACTTACGGTACACCGTAACTTTTTGAGCGTGAGGACCTACTCGCCCCACAATACCTTTTCGGAAAGCCCCAAGAGAGCCTTCCGACGTGGCAATGGTACAGAGACCCATTGGCCAGTTTTCGACCCCAAATTTTGACGTTTGGAGGCCTTTTGGGGGCTTTTTGTGATCCGGACGAAAATACCGGATCAAAAATCTGTGTTCGGAAATAGTTGTCGGATATTTTTCAAGTTAGGATGCACGTTCAAACTGGTAACCAAGTTCACGTACAGAGTGGGAGCCACGGAGAATCATCTCTCGAGTCCGGAAAAAAGGATATATGCAAATGCGTGGAACATACTAATGGATGCGATCATACCGCACTAATGCACCGGATCCCATCAGAACTCCGCAGTTAAGCGTGCTTGGGCGAGAGTAGTACTAGGATGGGTGACCTCCCGGGAAGTCCTCGTGTTGCATCCCTTTACTTTTTTTTCCTCTCTTCTGTTTTTTTTTCATTCGTAAAACGCGACTACTTACTTTAACACCGTAACTTTTTGAGCGTGAGGACCTACTCGCCCCACAATACCTTTTCGGAAAGCCCCAAGAGAGCTCTTCCGACGTGGCAATGGTACGGAGACCCATTGGCCAGTTTTCGACCCCAAATTTTGACGTTTGGAGGCCTTTTGGGGCTTTTTGTGATCCGGACGAAAATACCGGATCAAAAATCTGTGTTCGGAAATAGTTGTCGGATATTTTTCAAGTTAGGATGCACGCTCAAACTGGTAACCAAGTTCACGTACAGAGTGGGAGCCACGGAGAATCATCTCCCGAGTCCGGAAAAAGGATATATGCAAATGCGTGGAACATACTAACGGATGCGATCATACCAAAGCACTAATGCACCGGATCCCATCAGAACTCCGCAGTTAAGCGTGCTTGGGCGAGAGTAGTACTAGGATGGGTGACCTCCCGGGAAGTCCTCGTGTTGCATCCCTTTACTTTTTTTCCTCTCTTCTGTTTTTTTTTCATTCAGAAAACGCGACTACTTACTTTAACACCGTAACTTTTTGAGCGTGAGGACCTACTCGCCCCACAATACCTTTTCGGAAAGCCCCAAGAGAGCTCTTCCGACGTGGCAATGGTACGAGACCCATTGGCCAGTTTTCGACCCCAAATTTTGACGTTTGGAGGCCTTTTGGGGCTTTTTGTGATCCGGACGAAAATACCGGATCAAAAATCTGTGTTCGGAAATAGTTGTCGGATATTTTTCAAGTTAGGGATGCACGCTCAAACTGGTAACCAAGTTCACGTACAGAGTGGGAGCCACGGAGAATCATCTCCCGAGTCCGGAAAAAGGATATATGCAAATGCGTGGAACATACTAACGGATGCGATCATACCAAAGACTAATGCACCGGATCCCATCAGAACTCCGCAGTTAAGCGTGCTTGGGCGAGAGTAGTACTAGGATGGGTGACCTCCCGGAAGTCCTCGTGTTGCATCCCTTTACTTTTTTTCCTCTCTCTTCGTTTTTTTTTTCATTCGTAAAACGCGACTACTTACTAACACCGTAACTTTTTGAGCGTGAGGACCTACTCGCCCCACAATACCTTTTCGGAAAGCCCCAAGAGAGCTCTTCCGACGTGGCAATGGTACGGAGACCCATTGGCCAGTTTTCGACCCCAAATTTTGACGTTTGGAGGCCTTTTGGGGCTTTTTGTGATCCGGACGAAAATACCGGATCAAAAATCTGTGTTCGGAAATAGTTGCCGGATATTTTTCAAGTTAGGATGCACGCTCAAACTGGTAACCAAGTTCACGTACAGAGTGGGAGCCACGGAGAATCATCTCCCGAGTCCGGAAAAAGGATATATGCAAATGCGTGGAACATACTAACGGATGCGATCATACCAGCACTAATGCACCGGATCCCATCAGAACTCCGCAGTTAAGCGTGCTTGGGCGAGAGTAGTACTAGGATGGGTGACCTCCCGGGAAGTCCTCGTGTTGCATCCCTTTACTTTTTTTCCTCTCTTCTGTTTTTTTTCATTCGTAAAACGCGACTACTTACGAACACCGTAACTTTTTGAGCGTGAGGACCTACTCGCCCCACAATACCTTTTCGGAAAGCCCCAAGAGAGCTCTTCCGACGTGGCAATGGTACGGAGACCCATTGGCCAGTTTTCGACCCCAAATTTTGACGTTTGGAGGCCTTTGGGGCTTTTTGTGATCCGGACGAAAATACCGGATCAAAAATCTGTGTTCGGAAATAGTTGTCGGATATTTTTCAAGTTAGGATGCACGCTCAAACTGGTAACCAAGTTCACGTACAGAGTGGGAGCCACGGAGAATCATCTCCCGAGTCCGGAAAAAGGATATATGCAAATGCGTGGAACATACTAACGGATGCGATCATACCAAAGACTAATGCACCGGATCCCATCAGAACTCCGCAGTTAAGCGTGCTTGGGCGAGAGTAGTACTAGGATGGGTGACCTCCCGGGAAGTCCTCGTGTTGCATCCCTTTACTTTTTTTCCTCTCTTCTGTTTTTTTTTTCATTCGTAAAACGCGACTACTTACGGAACACCGTAACTTTTTGAGCGTGAGGACCTACTCGCCCCACAATACCTTTTCGGAAAGCCCCAAGAGAGCTCTTCCGACGTGGCAATGGTACGAGACCCATTGGCCAGTTTTCGACCCCAAATTTTGACGTTTGGAGGCCTTTTGGGGCTTTTGTGATCCGGACGAAAATACCGGATCAAAAATCTGTGTTCGGAAATAGTTGTCGGATATTTTTCAAGTTAGGATGCACGCTCAAACTGGTAACCAAGTTCACGTACAGAGTGGGAGCCACGGAGAATCATCTCTCGAGTCCGGAAAAAGGATATATGCAAATGCGTGGAACATACTAACGGATGCGATCATACCAGCACTAATGCACCGGATCCCATCAGAACTCCGCAGTTAAGCGTGCTTGGGCGAGAGTAGTACTAGGATGGGTGACCTCCCGGGAAGTCCTCGTGTTGCATCCCTTTACTTTTTTTTCCTCTCTTCTGTTTTTTTTTCATTCGTAAAACGCGACTACTTACGAACACCGTAACTTTTTGAGCGTGAGGACCTACTCGCCCCACAATACCTTTTCGGAAAGCCCCAAGAGAGCCTTCCGACGTGGCAATGGTACGGAGACCCATTGGCCAGTTTTCGACCCCAAATTTTGACGTTTGGAGGCCTTTTGGGGCTTTTGTGATCCGGACGAAAATACCGGATCAAAAATCTGTGTTCGGAAATAGTTGTCGGATATTTTTCAAGTTAGGATGCACGTTCAAACTGGTAACCAAGTTCACGTACAGAGTGGGAGCCACGGAGAATCATCTCCCGAGTCCGGAAAAGGATATATGCAAATGCGTGGAACATACTAACGGATGCGATCATACCAGCACTAATGCACCGGATCCCATCAGAACTCCGCAGCTTAAGCGTGCTTGGGCGAGAGTAGTACTAGGATGGGTGACCTCCCGGGAAGTCCT
Source organism: Boechera divaricarpa (assembly GCA_026770425.1). Classification (NCBI taxonomy): domain Eukaryota; kingdom Viridiplantae; phylum Streptophyta; class Magnoliopsida; order Brassicales; family Brassicaceae; genus Boechera; species Boechera divaricarpa. The sequence continues at coordinate 117,992 of JAMKOQ010000536.1, read as the reverse complement.
CGTGTTGCATCCCTTTACTTTTTTTTCCTCTCTTCTGTTTTTTTTTCATTCGTAAAACGCGACTACTTACTTTAACACCGTAACTTTTTGAGCGTGAGGACCTACTCGCCCCACAATACCTTTTCGGAAAGCCCCAAGAGAGCCTTCCGACGTGGCAATGGTACGGAGACCCATTGGCCAGTTTTCGACCCCAAATTTTGACGTTTGGAGGCCTTTTGGGGGCTTTTTGTGATCCGGACGAAAATACCGGATCAAAAATCTGTGTTCGGAAATAGTTGTCGGATATTTTTCAAGTTAGGATGCACGTTCAAACTGGTAACCAAGTTCACGTACAGAGTGGGAGCCACGGAGAATCATCTCCCGAGTCCGGGAAAAAGGATATATGCAAATGCGTGGAACATACTAACGGATGCGATCATACCAGCACTAATGCACCGGATCCCATCAGAACTCCGCAGTTAAGCGTGCTTGGGCGAGAGTAGTACTAGGATGGGTGACCTCCCGGGAAGTCCTCGTGTTGCATCCCTTTACTTTTTTTTCCTCTCTTCTGTTTTTTTTTTTCATTCAGAAAACGCGACTACTTACGGAACACCGTAACTTTTTGAGCGTGAGGACCTACTCGCCCCACAATACCTTTTCGGAAAGCCCCAAGAGAGCCTTCCGACGTGGCAATGGTACAGAGACCCATTGGCCAGTTTTCGACCCCAAATTTTGACGTTTGGAGGCCTATTGGGGGCTTTTTGTGATCCGGACGAAAATACCGGATCAAAAATCTGTGTTCGGAAATAGTTGTCGGATATTTTTCAAGTTAGGATGCACGTTCAAACTGGTAACCAAGTTCACGTACAGAGTGGGAGCCACGGAGAATCATCTCCCGAGTCCGGAAAAAAGGATATATGCAAATGCGTGGAACATACTAACGGATGCGATCATACCAGCACTAATGCACCGGATCCCATCAGAACTCCGCAGTTAAGCGTGCTTGGGCGAGAGTAGTACTAGGATGGGTGACCTCCTGGGAAGTCCTCGTGTTGCATCCCTTTACTTTTTTTTCCTCTCTTCTGTTTTTTTTTTCATTCAAAAAACGCGACTACTTACGGAACACCGTAACTTTTGGAGCGTGAGGACCTACTCGCCCCACAATACCTTTTCGGAAAGCCCCAAGAGAGCCTTCCGACGTGGCAATGGTACGAAACCCATTGGCCAGTTTTCGACCCCAAATTTTGACGTTTGGAGACCTTTTGGGGGCTTTTTGTGATCCGGACGAAAATACAGGATCAAAAATCTGTGTTCGGAAATAGTTGTCGGATATTTTTCAAGTTAGGATGCACGTTCAAACTGGTAACCAAGTTCACGTACAGAGTGGGAGCCACGGAGAATCATCTCCCGAGTCCGGGAAAAAGGATATATGCAAATGCGTGGAACATACTAACGGATGCGATCATACCAGCACTAATGCACCGGATCCCATCAGAACTCCGCAGTTAAGCGTGCTTGGGCGAGAGTAGTACTAGGATGGGTGACCTCCCGGGAAGTCCTCGTGTTGCATCCCTTTACTTTTTTTTCCTCTCTTCTGTTTTTTTATTTCATTCAGAAAACGCGACTACTTACGGAACACCGTAACTTTTTGAGCGTGAGGACCTACTCGACCCCAAATTTTGACGTTTGGAGGCCTATTGGGGGCTTTTTGTGATCCGGACGAAAATACCGGATCAAAAATCTGTGTTCGGAAATATTTGTCGGATATTTTTCAAGTTAGGATGCACGTTCAAACTGGTAACCAAGTTCACGTACAGAGTGGGAGCCACGGAGAATCATCTCTCGAGTCCGGAAAAAAGGATATATGCAAATGCGTGGAACATACTAACGGATGCGATCATACCAGCACTAATGCACCGGATCCCATCAGAACTCCGCAGTAAAGCGTGCTTGGGCGAGAGTAGTACTAGGATGGGTGACCTCCTGGGAAGTCCTCGTGTTGCATCCCTTTACTTTTTTTTCCTCTCTTCTGTTTTTTTTTTCATTCAAAAAACGCGACTACTTACGGAACACCGTAACTTTTGGAGCGTGAGGACCTACTCGCCCCACAATACCTTTTCGGAAAGCCCCAAGAGAGCCTTCCGACGTGGCAATGGTACGATGACCCATTGGCCAGTTTTCGACCCCAAATTTTGACGTTTGGAGGCCTTTTGGGGGCTTTTTGTGATCCGAACGAAAATACCGGATCAAAAATCTGTGTTCGGAAATAGTTGTCGGATATTTTTCAAGTTAGGATGCACGTTCAAACTGGTAACCAAGTTCACGTACAGAGTGGGAGCCACGGAGAATCATCTCCCGAGTCCGGGAAAAAGGATATATGCAAATGCGTGGAACATACTAACGGATGCGATCATACCAGCACTAATGCACCGGATCCCATCAGAACTCCGCAGTTAAGCGTGCTTGGGCGAGAGTAGTACTAGGATGGGTGACCTCCCGGGAAGTCCTCGTGTTGCATCCCTTTACTTTTTTTTCCTCTCTTCTGTTTTTTTTTTTCATTCAGAAAACGCGACTACTTACGGAACACCGTAACTTTTTGAGCGTGAGGACCTACTCGCCCCACAATACCTTTTCGGAAAGCCCCAAGAGAGCCTTCCGACGTGGCAATGGTACAGAGACCCATTGGCCAGTTTTCGACCCCAAATTTTGACGTTTGGAGGCCTATTGGGGGCTTTTTGTGATCCGGACGAAAATACCGGATCAAAAATCTGTGTTCGGAAATAGTTGTCGGATATTTTTCAAGTTAGGATGCACGTTCAAACTGGTAACCAAGTTCACGTACAGAGTGGGAGCCACGGAGAATCATCTCCCGAGTCCGGGAAAAGGATATATGCAAATGCGTGGAACATACTAACGGATGCGATCATACCAGCACTAATGCACCGGATCCCATCAGAACTCCGCAGTTAAGCGTGCTTGGGCGAGTAGTACTAGGATGGGTGACCTCCTGGGAAGTCCTCGTGTTGCATCCCTTTATTTTTTTTTCCTCTCTTCTGTTTTTTTTTTCATTCAGAAAACGCGACTACTTACGGAACACCGTAACTTTTTGAGCGTGAGGACCTACTCGCCCCACAATACCTTTTCGGAAAGCCCCAAGAGAGCCTTCCGACGTGGCAATGGTACGGAGACCCATTGGCCAGTTTTTGACCCCAAATTTTGACGTTTGGAGACCTTTTGGGGGCTTTTTGTGATCCGGACGAAAATACCGGATCAAAAATCTGTGTTCGGAAATAGTTGTCGGATATTTTTCAAGTTAGGATGCACGTTCAAACTGGTAACCAAGTTCACGTACAGAGTGGGAGCCACGGAGAATCATCTCCCGAGTCCGGGAAAAAGGATATATGCAAATGCGTGGAACATACTAACGGATGCGATCATACCAGCACTAATGCACCGGATCCCATCATAACTCCGCAGTTAAGCGTGCTTGGGCGAGAGTAGTACTAGGATGGGTGACCTCCCGGGAAGTCCTCGAGTTGCATCCTTTTATTTTTTTTCCTCTCTTTTGTTTTTTTTTCATTCAGAAAACGCGACTACTTACGGAACACCGTAACTTTTTGAGCGTGAGGACCTACTCGCCCCACAATACCTTTTCGGAAAGCCCCAAGAGAGCGTTCCGACGTGGCAATGGAAAGAAGCCCATTGGCCAGTTTTCGACCCCAAATTTTGACGTTTGGAGGCTTTTTGGGGGCATTTTGTGATCCGGACGAAAATACCGGATCAAAAATCTGTGTTCGGAAATAGTTGTCGGATATTTTTCAAATTAGGATGCACGTTCCAACTGGCAACCAAGTTCACGTACAGAGTGGGAGCCACGGAGAATCATCTCTCGAGTCCGGGAAAAAGGATATATGCAAATGCGTGGAACATACTAACGGATGCGATCATACCAGCACTAATGCACCGGATCCCATCAGAACTCCGCAGCGAAGCGTGCTTGGGCGAGAGTAGTACTAGGATGGGTGACCTCCGGGAAGTCCTCGTGTTGCATCCCTTTACTTTTTTCCTCTCTTTTGTTTTTTTTTTCATTCAGAAAACGCGACTACTTACGGAACACCGTAACTTTTGAGCGTGAGGACCTACTCGCCCCACAATACCTTTTCGGAAAGCCCCAAGAGAGCCTTCCGACGTGGCAATGGTACGAAGACCCATTGGCCAGTTTTCGACCCCATATTTTGAAGTTTGGAGGCTTTTTGGGGCTTTTTGTGATCCGGACGAAAATACGGGATCAAAAATCTGTGTTCGGAAATAGTTGTAGGATATTTTTCAAGTTAGGATGCACTTTCAAACTGGCAACCAAGTTCACGTACAGAGTGGGAGCCACGGAGAATCATCTCTCGAGTCCGGAAAAAGGATATATGCAAATGCATGGAATATACTAACGGATGCGATCATAACAGCACTAATGCACCGGATCCCATCAGAACTCCGCAGTTGAGCGTGCTTGGGCAAGAGTAGTACTAGGATGGGTGACCTCCCGGGAAGTCCTCGAGTTGCATCCTTTTATTTTTTTCCTCTCTTTTGTTTTCTTTTTCATTCGAAAACGCGACTACTTACGAACACCGTAACTTTTTGAGCGTGAGGACCTACTCGCCCCACAATACCTTTTCGGAAAGCCCCAAGAGAGCGTTCCGACGTGGCAATGGTAAGAAGCCCATTGGCCAGTTTTCGACCCCAAATTTTGACGTTTGAGGCTTTTTGGGGGCATTTTGTGATCCGGACGAAAATACCGGATCAAAAATCTGTGTTCGGAAATAGGTGTCGGATATTTTTCAAATTAGGATGCACGTTCCAACTGGCAACCAAGTTCACGTACAGAGTGGGAGCCACGGAGAATCATCTCTCGAGTCCGGGGAAAAAGGATATATGCAAATGCGTGGAACATACTAACGGATGCGATCATACCAGCACTAATGCACCGGATCCCATCAGAACTCCGCAGTTAAGCGTGCTTGGGCGAGAGTAGTACTAGGATGGGTGACCTCCGGGAAGTCCTCGTGTTGCATCCCTTTACTTTTTTCCTCTCTTTTGTTTTTTTTTCATTCAGAAACGCGACTACTTACGAACACCGTAACTTTTTGAGCGTGAGGACCTACTCGCCCCACAATACCTTTTCGGAAAGCCCCAAGAGAGCCTTCCGACGTGGCAATGGTACGAAGACCCATTGGCCAGTTTTCGACCCCAAATTTTGAAGTTTGGAGGCTTTTTGGGGGCTTTTTGTGATCCGGACGAAAATACCGGATCAAAAATCTGTGTTCGGAAATAGTTGTAGGATATTTTTCAAGTTAGGATGCACTTTCAAACTGGCAACCAAGTTCACGTACAGAGTGGGAGCCACGGAGAATCATCTCTCGAGTCCGTGAAAAAGGATATATGCAAATGCATGGAATATACTAACGGATGCGATCATAACAGCACTAATGCACCGGATCCCATCACAACTCCGCAGTTAAGCGTGCTTGGGCAAGAGTAGTACTAGGATGGGTGACCTCCCGGGAAGTCCTCGAGTTGCATCCTTTTATTTTTTCCTCTCTTTTGTTTTTTTTTTCATTCAGAAAACGCGACTACTTACGGAACACCGTAACTTTTTGAGCGTGAGGACCTACTCGCCCCACAATACCTTTTCGGAAAGCCCCAAGAGAGCGTTCCGACGTGGCAATGGTACGAAGCCCATTGGCCAGTTTTCGACCCCAAATTTTGACGTTTGGAGGCTTTTTGGGGGCATTTTGTGATCCGGACGAAAATACCGGATCAAAAATCTGTGTTCGGAAATAGTTGTAGGATATTTTTCAAGTTAGGATGCACTTTCAAACTGGCAACCAAGTTCACGTACAGAGTGGGAGCCACGGAGAATCATCTCTCGAGTCCGGGAAAAAGGATATATGCAAATGCGTGGAACATACTAACAGATGCGATCATACCAGCACTAATGCACCGGATCCCATCGTAACTCCGCAGCGAAGCGTGCTTGGGCAAGAGTAGTACTAGGATGGGTGACCTCCCGGGAAGTCCTCGTGTTGCATCCCTTTACTTTTTTTTTCCTCTCTTTTGTTTTTTTTTCATTCAGAAAACGCGACTACTTACGGAACACCGTAACTTTTTGAGCGTGAGGACCTACTCGCCCCACAATACCTTTTCGGAAAGCCCCAAGAGAGCCTTTCCGACGTGGCAATGGTACGAAGACCCATTGGCCAGTTTTCGACCCCATATTTTGAAGTTTGGAGGCTTTTTGGGGGCTTTTTATGATCCGGACGAAAATACAGGATCAAAAATCTGTGTTCGGAAATAGTTGTAGGATATTTTTCAAGTTAGGATGCACTTTCAAACTGGCAACCAAGTTCACGTACAGAGTGGGAGCCACGGAGAATCATCTCTCGAGTCCGTGAAAAAGGATATAAGCAAATGCATGGAATATACTAACGGATGCGATCATAACAGCACTAATGAACCGGATCCCATTAGAACTCCGCAGTTGAGCGTGCTTGGGCAAGAGTAGTACTAGGATGGGTGACCTCCCGGGAAGTCCTCGAGTTGCATCCTTTTATTTTTTTTCCTCTCTTTTGTTTTCTTTTTCATTCAGAAAACGGGACTACTCACGGAACACCGTAACTTTTTGAGCGTGAGGACCTAGTCGCCCCACAATACCTTTTCGGAAAGCCCCAAGAGAGCCTTCCGACGTTGCAATGGTAAGAAGCCCATTGGCCAGTTTTCGACCCCAAATTTTGACGTTTGGAGGCTTTTTGGGGGCATTTTGTGATCCGGACGAAAATACCGGATCAAAAATCTGTGTTCGGAAATAGGTGTAGGATATTTTTCAAATTAGGATGCACGTTCCAACTGGCAACCAAGTTCACGTACAGAGTGGGAGCCACGGAGAATCATCTCTCGAGTCCGGGAAAAAGGATATATGCAAATGCGTGGAACATACTAACGGATGCGATCATACCAGCACTAATGCACCGGATCCCATCAGAACTCCGCAGCGAAGCGTGCTTGGGCGAGAGTAGTACTAGGATGGGTGACCTCCCGGGAAGTCCTCGTGTTGCATCCCTTTACTTTTTTTTCCTCTCTTTTGTTTTTTTTTTCATTCAGAAAACGCGACTACTTACGGAACACCGTAACTTTTTGAGCGTGAGGACCTAGTCGCCCCACAATACCTTTTCGGAAAGCCCCAAGAGAGCCTTCCGACGTGGCAATGGTACGAAGACCCATTGGCCAGTTTTCGACCCCATATTTTGAAGTTTGGAGGCTTTTTGGGGGCTTTTTGTGATCCGGACGAAAATACCGGATCAAAAATCTGTGTTCGGAAATAGTTGTAGGATATTTTTCAAGTTAGGATGCACTTTCAAACTGGCAACCAAGTTCACGTACAGAGTGGGAGCCACGGAGAATCATCTCTCGAGTCCGTGAAAAAGGATATATGCAAATGCATGGAATATACTAACGGATGCGATCATAACAGCACTAATGAACCGGATCCCATCACAACTCCGCAGTTGAGCGTGCTTGGGCAAGAGTAGTACTAGGATGGGTGACCTCCGGGAAGTCCTCGAGTTGCATCCTTTTATTTTTTTTCCTCTCTTTTGTTTTCTTTTTCATTCAGAAAACGGGACTACTCACGGAACACCGTAACTTTTTGAGCGTGAGGACCTACTCGCCCCACAATACCTTTTCGTAAAGCCCCAAGAGAGCGTTCCGACGTGGCAATGGTAAGAAGCCCATTGGCCAGTTTTCGACCCCAAATTTTGACGTTTGGAGGCTTTTTGGGGGCATTTTGTGATCCGGACGAAAATACCGGATCAAAAATCTGTGTTCGGAAATAGGTGTAGGATATTTTTCAAATTAGGATGCACGTTCCAACTGGCAACCAAGTTCACGTACAGAGTGGGAGCCACGGAGAATCATCTCTCGAGTCCGGGAAAACGGATATATGCAAATGCGTGGAACATACTAACGGATGCGATCATACCAGCACTAATGCACCGGATCCCATCAGAACTCCGCAGCGAAGCGTGCTTGGGCGAGAGTAGTACTAGGATGGGTGACCTCCCGGGAAGTCCTCGTGTTGCATCCCTTTACTTTTTTTCCTCTCTTTTGTTTTTTTTCATTCAGAAAACGCGACTACTTACGGAACACCGTAACTTTTTGAGCGTGAGGACCTACTCGCCCCACAATACCTTTTCGGAAAGCCCCAAGAGAGCCTTCCGACATTGCAATGGTACGAAGACCCATTGGCCAGTTTTCGACCCCATATTTTGAAGTTTGGAGGCTTTTTGGGGGCTTTTTGTGATCCGGACGAAAATACGGGATCAAAAATCTGTGTTCGGAAATAGTTGTAGGATATTTTTCAAGTTAGGATGCACTTTCAAACTGGCAACCAAGTTCACGTACAGAGTGGGAGCCACGGAGAATCATCTCTCGAGTCCGTGAAAAAGGATATATGCAAATGCATGGAATATACTAATGGATGCGATCATAACAAAGACTAATGAATCGGATCCCATCACAACTCCGCAGTTGAGCGTGCTTGGGCAAGAGTAGTACTAGGATGGATGACCTCCCGGGAAGTCCTCGAGTTGCATCCTTTTATTTTTTTTCCTCTCTTTTGTTTTCTTTTTCATTCAGAAAACGGGACTACTCACGGAACACCGTAACTTTTTGAGCGTGAGGACCTACTCGCCCCACAATACCTTTTCGGAAAGCCCCAAGAGAGCGTTCCGACGTGGCAATGGTAAGAAGCCCATTGGCCAGTTTTCGACCCCAAATTTTGACGTTTGGAGGCTTTTTGGGGGCATTTTGTGATCCGGACGAAAATACCGGATCAAAAATCTGTGTTCGGAAATAGGTGTAGGATATTTTTCAAATTAGGATGCACGTTCCAACTGGCAACCAAGTTCACGTACAGAGTGGGAGCCACGGAGAATCATCTCTCGAGTCCGGGAAAAAGGATATATGCAAATGCGTGGAACATACTAACGGATGCGATCATACCAGCACTAATGCACCGGATCCCATCAGAACTCCGCAGCGAAGCGTGCTTGGGCGAGAGTAGTACTAGGATGGGTGACCTCCCGGGAAGTCCTCGTGTTGCATCCCTTTACTTTTTTTTCCTCTCTTTTGTTTTTTTTTTCATTCAGAAAACGCGACTACTTACGGAACACCGTAACTTTTTGAGCGTGAGGACCTAGTCGCCCCACAATACCTTTTCGGAAAGCCCCAAGAGAGCCTTCCGACGTGGCAATGGTACGAAGACCCATTGGCCAGTTTTCGACCCCATATTTTGAAGTTTGGAGGCTTTTTGGGGGCTTTTTGTGATCCGGACGAAAATACCGGATCAAAAATCTGTGTTCGGAAATAGTTGTAGGATATTTTTCAAGTTAGGATGCACTTTCAAACTGGCAACCAAGTTCACGTACAGAGTGGGAGCCACGGAGAATCATCTCTCGAGTCCGTGAAAAAGGATATATGCAAATGCATGGAATATACTAACGGATGCGATCATAACAGCACTAATGAACCGGATCCCATCACAACTCCGCAGTTGAGCGTGCTTGGGCAAGAGTAGTACTAGGATGGGTGACCTCCCGGGAAGTCCTCGAGTTGCATCCTTTTATTTTTTTTCCTCTCTTTTGTTTTCTTTTTCATTCAGAAAACGGGACTACTCACGGAACACCGTAACTTTTTGAGCGTGAGGACCTAGTCGCCCCACAATACCTTTTCGGAAAGCCCCAAGAGAGCCTTCCGACGTTGCAATGGTAAGAAGCCCATTGGCCAGTTTTCGACCCCAAATTTTGACGTTTGGAGGCTTTTTGGGGGCATTTTGTGATCCGGACGAAAATACCGGATCAAAAATCTGTGTTCGGAAATAGGTGTAGGATATTTTTCAAATTAGGATGCACGTTCCAACTGGCAACCAAGTTCACGTACAGAGTGGGAGCCACGGAGAATCATCTCTCGAGTCCGGGAAAAAGGATATATGCAAATGCGTGGAACATACTAACGGATGCGATCATACCAGCACTAATGCACCGGATCCCATCAGAACTCCGCAGCGAAGCGTGCTTGGGCGAGAGTAGTACTAGGATGGGTGACCTCCCGGGAAGTCCTCGTGTTGCATCCCTTTACTTTTTTTCCTCTCTTTTGTTTTTTTTTCATTCAGAAAACGCGACTACTTACGGAACACCGTAACTTTTTGAGCGTGAGGACCTACTCGCCCCACAATACCTTTTCGGAAAGCCCCAAGAGAGCCTTCCGACGTTGCAATGGTACGAAGACCCATTGGCCAGTTTTCGACCCCATATTTTGAAGTTTGGAGGCTTTTTGGGGGCTTTTTGTGATCCGGACGAAAATACGGGATCAAAAATCTGTGTTCGGAAATAGTTGTAGGATATTTTTCAAGTTAGGATGCACTTTCAAACTGGCAACCAAGTTCACGTACAGAGTGGGAGCCACGGAGAATCATCTCTCGAGTCCGTGAAAAAGGATATATGCAAATGCATGGAATATACTAACGGATGCGATCATAACAGCACTAATGAACCGGATCCCATCAGAACTCCGCAGTTGAGCGTGCTTGGGCAAGAGTAGTACTAGGATGGGTGACCTCCCGGGAAGTCCTCGAGTTGCATCCTTTTATTTTTTTTCCTCTCTTTTGTTTTCTTTTTCATTCAGAAAACGGGACTACTTACGGAACACCGTAACTTTTTGAGCGTGAGGACCTACTCGCCCCACAATACCTTTTCGGAAAGCCCCAAGAGAGCGTTCCGACGTGGCAATGGTAAGAAGCCCATTGGCCAGTTTTCGACCCCAAATTTTGACGTTTGGAGGCTTTTTGGGGGCATTTTGTGATCCGGACGAAAATACCGGATCAAAAATCTGTGTTCGGAAATAGTTGTCGGATATTTTTCAAATTAGGATGCACGTTCCAACTGGCAACCAAGTTCACGTACAGAGTGGGAGCCACGGAGAATCATCTCTCGAGTCCGGGAAAAAGGATATATGCAAATGCGTGGAACATACTAACGGATGCGATCATACCAGCACTAATGCACCGGATCCCATCAGAACTCCGCAGCGAAGCGTGCTTGGGCGAGAGTAGTACTAGGATGGGTGACCTCCCGGGAAGTCCTCGTGTTGCATCCCTTTACTTTTTTTTCCTCTCTTTTGTTTTTTTTTCATTCAGAAAACGCGACTACTTACGGAACACCGTAACTTTTTGAGCGTGAGGACCTAGTCGCCCCACAATACCTTTTCGGAAAGCCCCAAGAGAGCCTTCCGACGTGGCAATGGTACGAAGACCCATTGGCCAGTTTTCGACCCCATATTTTGAAGTTTGGAGGCTTTTTGGGGGCTTTTTGTGATCCGGACGAAAATACCGGATCAAAAATCTGTGTTCGGAAATAGTTGTAGGATATTTTTCAAGTTAGGATGCACTTTCAAACTGGCAACCAAGTTCACGTACAGAGTGGGAGCCACGGAGAATCATCTCTCGAGTCCGTGAAAAAGGATATATGCAAATGCATGGAATATACTAACGGATGCGATCATAACAGCACTAATGAACCGGATCCCATCAGAACTCCGCAGTTGAGCGTGCTTGGGCAAGAGTAGTACTAGGATGGGTGACCTCCCGGGAAGTCCTCGTGTTGCATCCCTTTACTTTTTTTTCCTCTCTTTTGTTTTTTTTTTCATTCAGAAAACGCGACTACTTACGGAACACCGTAACTTTTTGAGCGTGAGGACCTAGTCGCCCCACAATACCTTTTCGGAAAGCCCCAAGAGAGCGTTCCGACGTGGCAATGGTAAGAAGCCCATTGGCCAGTTTTCGACCCCAAATTTTGACGTTTGGAGGCTTTTTGGGGGCATTTTGTGATCCGGACGAAAATACCGGATCAAAAATCTGTGTTCGGAAATAGTTGTCGGATATTTTTCAAATTAGGATGCACGTTCCAACTGGCAACCAAGTTCACGTACAGAGTGGGAGCCACGGAGAATCATCTCTCGAGTCCGGGAAAAAGGATATATGCAAATGCGTGGAACATACTAACGGATGCGATCATACCAGCACTAATGCACCGGATCCCATCAGAACTCCGCAGCGAAGCGTGCTTGGGCGAGAGTAGTACTAGGATGGGTGACCTCCCGGGAAGTCCTCGTGTTGCATCCCTTTACTTTTTTTTCCTCTCTTTTGTTTTTTTTTCATTCAGAAAACGCGACTACTTACGGAACACCGTAACTTTTTGAGCGTGAGGACCTAGTCGCCCCACAATACCTTTTCGGAAAGCCCCAAGAGAGCCTTCCGACGTGGCAATGGTACGAAGATCCATTGGCCAGTTTTCGACCCCATATTTTGACGTATGGAGGCTTATCGGGGGCTTGTTGTGATCCGGACGAAAATACGGGATCAAAAATCTGTGTTCGGAAATAGTTGTAGCATATTTTTCAAGTTAGGATGCACTTTCAAACTGGCCGCCAAGTTCACGTACAGAGTGGGAGCCACGGAGAATCATCTCTCGAGTCCGTGAAAAAGGATATATGCAAATGCATGGAATATACTAACGGATGCGATCATAACAGCACTAATGAACCGGATCCCATCAGAACTCCGCAGTTGAGCGTGCTTGGGCAAGAGTAGTACTAGGATGGGTGACCTCCCGGGCAGTCCTCGAGTTGAATCCTTTTATTTTTGTTCCCCTCTTTTGTTTTCTTTTTCATTCGCAAAACGGGACTACTTACGGAACACCGTAACTTTTTGAGCGTGAGGACCTACTCGCCCCACAATACCTTTTCGGAAAGCCCCAAGAGAGCGTTCCGACGTGGCAATGGTAAGAAGCCCATTGGCCAGTTTTCGACCCCAAATTTTGACGTTTGGAGGCTTTTTGGGGGCATTTTGTGATCCGGACGAAAATACCGGATCAAAAATCTGTGTTCGGAAATAGGTGTCGGATATTTTTCAAATTAGGATGCACGTTCCAACTGGCAACCAAGTTCACGTACAGAGTGGGAGCCACGGAGAATCATCTCTCGAGTCCGGGAAAAAGGATATATGCAAATGCGTGGAACATACTAACGGATGCGATCATACCAGCACTAATGCACCGGATCCCATCAGAACTCCGCAGCGAAGCGTGCTTGGGCGAGAGTAGTACTAGGATGGGTGACCTCCCGGGAAGTCCTCGTGTTGCATCCCTTTACTTTTTTTTCCTCTCTTTTGTTTTTTTTTTCATTCAGAAAACGCGACTACTTACGGAACACCGTAACTTTTTGAGCGTGAGGACCTAGTCGCCCCACAATACCTTTTCGGAAAGCCCCAAGAGAGCCTTCCGACGTGGCAATGGTACGAAGACCCATTGGCCAGTTTTCGACCCCATATTTTGAAGTTTGGAGGCTTTTTGGGGGCTTTTTGTGATCCGGACGAAAATACCGGATCAAAAATCTGTGTTCGGAAATAGTTGTAGGATATTTTTCAAGTTAGGATGCACTTTCAAACTGGCAACCAAGTTCACGTACAGAGTGGGAGCCACGGAGAATCATCTCTCGAGTCCGTGAAAAAGGATATATGCAAATGCATGGAATATACTAACGGATGCGATCATAACAGCACTAATGAACCGGATCCCATCAGAACTCCGCAGTTGAGCGTGCTTGGGCAAGAGTAGTACTAGGATGGGTGACCTCCCGGGAAGTCCTCGAGTTGCATCCTTTTATTTTTTTTCCTCTCTTTTGTTTTCTTTTTCATTCAGAAAACGGGACTACTTACGGAACACCGTAACTTTTTGAGCGTGAGGACCTACTCGCCCCACAATACCTTTTCGGAAAGCCCCAAGAGAGCGTTCCGACGTGACAATGGTAAGAAGCCCATTGGCCAGTTTTCGACCCCAAATTTTGACGTTTGGAGGCTTTTTGGGGGCATTTTGTGATCCGGACGAAAATACCGGATCAAAAATCTGTGTTCGGAAATAGTTGTCGGATATTTTTCAAATTAGGATGCACGTTCCAACTGGCAACCAAGTTCACGTACAGAGTGGGAGCCACGGAGAATCATCTCTCGAGTCCGGGAAAAAGGATATATGCAAATGCGTGGAACATACTAACGGATGCGATCATACCAGCACTAATGCACCGGATCCCATCAGAACTCCGCAGCGAAGCGTGCTTGGGCGAGAGTAGTACTAGGATGGGTGACCTCCCGGGAAGTCCTCGTGTTGCATCCCTTTACTTTTTTTTCCTCTCTTTTGTTTTTTTTTTTCATTCAGAAAACGCGACTACTTACGGAACACCGTAACTTTTTGAGCGTGAGGACCTAGTCGCCCCACAATACCTTTTCGGAAAGCCCCAAGAGAGCCTTCCGACGTGGCAATGGTACGAAGACCCATTGGCCAGTTTTCGACCCCATATTTTGAAGTTTGGAGGCTTTTTGGGGGCTTTTTGTGATCCGGACGAAAATACCGGATCAAAAATCTGTGTTCGGAAATAGTTGTAGGATATTTTTCAAGTTAGGATGCACTTTCAAACTGGCAACCAAGTTCACGTACAGAGTGGGAGCCACGGAGAATCATCTCTCGAGTCCGTGAAAAAGGATATATGCAAATGCATGGAATATACTAACGGATGCGATCATAACAGCACTAATGAACCGGATCCCATCAGAACTCCGCAGTTGAGCGTGCTTGGGCAAGAGTAGTACTAGGATGGGTGACCTCCCGGGAAGTCCTCGAGTTGCATCCTTTTATTTTTTTCCTCTCTTTTGTTTTCTTTTTCATTCGAAAACGGGACTACTTACGGAACACCGTAACTTTTTGAGCGTGAGGACCTACTCGCCCCACAATACCTTTTCGGAAAGCCCCAAGAGAGCGTTCCGACGTGGCAATGGTAAGAAGCCCATTGGCCAGTTTTCGACCCCAAATTTTGACGTTTGGAGGCTTTTTGGGGCATTTTGTGATCCGGACGAAAATACCGGATCAAAAATCTGTGTTCGGAAATAGTTGTCGGATATTTTTCAAATTAGGATGCACGTTCCAACTGGCAACCAAGTTCACGTACAGAGTGGGAGCCACGGAGAATCATCTCTCGAGTCCGGAAAAAGGATATATGCAAATGCGTGGAACATACTAACGGATGCGATCATACCAGCACTAATGCACCGGATCCCATCAGAACTCCGCAGCGAAGCGTGCTTGGGCGAGAGTAGTACTAGGATGGGTGACCTCCCGGGAAGTCCTCGTGTTGCATCCCTTTACTTTTTTTCCTCTCTTTTGTTTTTTTCATTCAAAACGCGACTACTTACGGAACACCGTAACTTTTTGAGCGTGAGGACCTAGTCGCCCCACAATACCTTTTCGGAAAGCCCCAAGAGAGCCTTCCGACGTGGCAATGGTACGAAGACCCATTGGCCAGTTTTCGACCCCATATTTTGAAGTTTGGAGGCTTTTTGGGGGCTTTTTGTGATCCGGACGAAAATACCGGATCAAAAATCTGTGTTCGGAAATAGTTGTAGGATATTTTTCAAGTTAGGATGCACTTTCAAACTGGCAACCAAGTTCACGTACAGAGTGGGAGCCACGGAGAATCATCTCTCGAGTCCGTGAAAAAGGATATATGCAAATGCATGGAATATACTAACGGATGCGATCATAACAGCACTAATGAACCGGATCCCATCACAACTCCGCAGTTGAGCGTGCTTGGGCAAGAGTAGTACTAGGATGGGTGACCTCCCGGGAAGTCCTCGAGTTGCATCCTTTTATTTTTTTTCCTCTCTTTTGTTTTCTTTTTCATTCGTAAAACGGGACTACTTACGGAACACCGTAACTTTTTGAGCGTGAGGACCTACTCGCCCCACAATACCTTTTCGGAAAGCCCCAAGAGAGCGTTCCGACGTGGCAATGGTAAGAAGCCCATTGGCCAGTTTTCGACCCCAAATTTTGACGTTTGGAGGCTTTTTGGGGCATTTTGTGATCCGGACGAAAATACCGGATCAAAAATCTGTGTTCGGAAATAGTTGTCGGATATTTTTCAAATTAGGATGCACGTTCCAACTGGCAACCAAGTTCACGTACAGAGTGGGAGCCACGGAGAATCATCTCTCGAGTCCGGGAAAAAGGATATATGCAAATGCGTGGAACATACTAACGGATGCGATCATACCAGCACTAATGCACCGGATCCCATCAGAACTCCGCAGCGAAGCGTGCTTGGGCGAGAGTAGTACTAGGATGGGTGACCTCCCGGGAAGTCCTCGTGTTGCATCCCTTTACTTTTTTTTCCTCTCTTTTGTTTTTTTTTTCATTCAGAAAACGCGACTACTTACGGAACACCGTAACTTTTTGAGCGTGAGGACCTAGTCGCCCCACAATACCTTTTCGGAAAGCCCCAAGAGAGCCTTCCGACGTGGCAATGGTACGAAGACCCATTGGCCAGTTTTCGACCCCATATTTTGAAGTTTGGAGGCTTTTTGGGGGCTTTTTGTGATCCGGACGAAAATACCGGATCAAAAATCTGTGTTCGGAAATAGTTGTAGGATATTTTTCAAGTTAGGATGCACTTTCAAACTGGCAACCAAGTTCACGTACAGAGTGGGAGCCACGGAGAATCATCTCTCGAGTCCGTGAAAAAGGATATATGCAAATGCATGGAATATACTAACGGATGCGATCATAACAGCACTAATGAACCGGATCCCATCAGAACTCCGCAGTTGAGCGTGCTTGGGCAAGAGTAGTACTAGGATGGGTGACCTCCCGGGAAGTCCTCGAGTTGCATCCTTTTATTTTTTTTCCTCTCTTTTGTTTTCTTTTTCATTCGTAAAACGGGACTACTTACGGAACACCGTAACTTTTTGAGCGTGAGGACCTACTCGCCCCACAATACCTTTTCGGAAAGCCCCAAGAGAGCGTTCCGACGTGGCAATGGTAAGAAGCCCATTGGCCAGTTTTCGACCCCAAATTTTGACGTTTGGAGGCTTTTGGGGCATTTTGTGATCCGGACGAAAATACCGGATCAAAAATCTGTGTTCGGAAATAGTTGTCGGATATTTTTCAAATTAGGATGCACGTTCCAACTGGCAACCAAGTTCACGTACAGAGTGGGAGCCACGGAGAATCATCTCTCGAGTCCGGGAAAAAGGATATATGCAAATACGTGGAACATACTAACGGATGCGATCATACCAGCACTAATGCACCGGATCCCATCAGAACTCCGCAGCGAAGCGTGCTTGGGCGAGAGTAGTACTAGGATGGGTGACCTCCCGGGAAGTCCTCGTGTTGCATCCCTTTACTTTTTTTCCTCTCTTTTGTTTTTTTTTCATTCAGAAAACGCGACTACTTACGGAACACCGTAACTTTTTGAGCGTGAGGACCTAGTCGCCCCACAATACCTTTTCGGAAAGCCCCAAGAGAGCCTTCCGACGTTGCAATGGTACGAAGACCCATTGGCCAGTTTTCGACCCCATATTTTGAAGTTTGGAGGCTTTTTGGGGGCTTTTTGTGATCCGGACGAAAATACGGGATCAAAAATCTGTGTTCGGAAATAGTTGTAGGATATTTTTCAAGTTAGGATGCACTTTCAAACTGGCAACCAAGTTCACGTACAGAGTGGGAGCCACGGAGAATCATCTCTCGAGTCCGTGAAAAGGATATATGCAAATGCATGGAATATACTAACGGATGCGATCATAACAGCACTAATGAACCGGATCCCATCAGAACTCCGCAGTTGAGCGTGCTTGGGCAAGAGTAGTACTAGGATGGGTGACCTCCCGGAAGTCCTCGAGTTGCATCCTTTTATTTTTTTTCCTCTCTTTTGTTTTCTTTTTCATTCAGAAAACGGGACTACTTACGGAACACCGTAACTTTTTGAGCGTGAGGACCTACTCGCCCCACAATACCTTTTCGGAAAGCCCCAAGAGAGCGTTCCGACGTGGCAATGGTAAGAAGCCCATTGGCCAGTTTTCGACCCCAAATTTTGACGTTTGGAGGCTTTTTGGGGGCATTTTGTGATCCGGACGAAAATACCGGATCAAAAATCTGTGTTCGGAAATAGTTGTCGGATATTTTTCAAATTAGGATGCACGTTCCAACTGGCAACCAAGTTCACGTACAGAGTGGGAGCCACGGAGAATCATCTCTCGAGTCCGGGAAAAAGGATATATGCAAATGCGTGGAACATACTAACGGATGCGATCATACCAAAGCACTAATGCACCGGATCCCATCAGAACTCCGCAGCGAAGCGTGCTTGGGCGAGAGTAGTACTAGGATGGGTGACCTCCCGGGAAGTCCTCGTGTTGCATCCCTTTACTTTTTTTCCTCTCTTTTGTTTTTTTTCATTCGTAAAACGCGACTACTTACGGAACACCGTAACTTTTTGAGCGTGAGGACCTAGTCGCCCCACAATACCTTTTCGGAAAGCCCCAAGAGAGCCTTCCGACGTGGCAATGGTACGAAGACCCATTGGCCAGTTTTCGACCCCATATTTTGAAGTTTGGAGGCTTTTTGGGGCTTTTTGTGATCCGGACGAAAATACCGGATCAAAAATCTGTGTTCGGAAATAGTTGTAGGATATTTTTCAAGTTAGGATGCACTTTCAAACTGGCAACCAAGTTCACGTACAGAGTGGGAGCCACGGAGAATCATCTCTCGAGTCCGTGAAAAAGGATATATGCAAATGCATGGAATATACTAACGGATGCGATCATAACAGCACTAATGAACCGGATCCCATCAGAACTCCGCAGTTGAGCGTGCTTGGGCAAGAGTAGTACTAGGATGGGTGACCTCCCGGGAAGTCCTCGAGTTGCATCCTTTTATTTTTTTCCTCCCTTTTTGTTTCTTTTTCATTCAGAAAACGGGACTACTTACGGAACACCGTAACTTTTTGAGCGTGAGGACCTACTCGCCCCACAATACCTTTTCGGAAAGCCCCAAGAGAGCGTTCCGACGTGGCAATGGAAAGAAGCCCATTGGCCAGTTTTCGACCCCAAATTTTGACGTTTGGAGGCTTTTTGGGGGCATTTTGTGATCCGGACGAAAATACCGGATCAAAAATCTGTGTTCGGAAATAGTTGTCGGATATTTTTCAAATTAGGATGCACGTTCCAACTGGCAACCAAGTTCACGTACAGAGTGGGAGCCACGGAGAATCATCTCTCGAGTCCGGGAAAAAGGATATATGCAAATGCGTGGAACATACTAACGGATGCGATCATACCAGCACTAATGCACCGGATCCCATCAGAACTCCGCAGCGAAGCGTGCTTGGGCGAGAGTAGTACTAGGATGGGTGACCTCCCGGGAAGTCCTCGTGTTGCATCCCTTTACTTTTTTTCCTCTCTTTTGTTTTTTTTTCATTCAGAAAACGCGACTACTTACGGAACACCGTAACTTTTTGAGCGTGAGGACCTAGTCGCCCCACAATACCTTTCGGAAAGCCCCAAGAGAGCCTTCCGACGTGGCAATGGTACGAAGACCCATTGGCCAGTTTTCGACCCCATATTTTGAAGTTTGGAGGCTTTTTGGGGCTTTTGTGATCCGGACGAAAATACCGGATCAAAAATCTGTGTTCGGAAATAGTTGTAGGATATTTTTCAAGTTAGGATGCACTTTCAAACTGGCAACCAAGTTCACGTACAGAGTGGGAGCCACGGAGAATCATCTCTCGAGTCCGTGAAAAGGATATATGCAAATGCATGGAATATACTAACGGATGCGATCATAACAGCACTAATGAACCGGATCCCATCAGAACTCCGCAGTTGAGCGTGCTTGGGCAAGAGTAGTACTAGGATGGGTGACCTCCCGGGAAGTCCTCGAGTTGCATCCTTTTATTTTTTTCCTCTCTTTTGTTTTCTTTTTCATTCGAAAACGGGACTACTCACGGAACACCGTAACTTTTTGAGCGTGAGGACCTACTCGCCCCACAATACCTTTTCGGAAAGCCCCAAGAGAGCGTTCCGACGTGGCAATGGTAAGAAGCCCATTGGCCAGTTTTCGACCCCAAATTTTGACGTTTGGAGGCTTTTTGGGGGCATTTTGTGATCCGGACGAAAATACCGGATCAAAAATCTGTGTTCGGAAATAGGTGTAGGATATTTTTCAAATTAGGATGCACGTTCCAACTGGCAACCAAGTTCACGTACAGAGTGGGAGCCACGGAGAATCATCTCTCGAGTCCGGGAAAAAGGATATATGCAAATACGTGGAACATACTAACGGATGCGATCATACCAGCACTAATGCACCGGATCCCATCAGAACTCCGCAGCGAAGCGTGCTTGGGCGAGAGTAGTACTTGGATGGGTGACCTCCCGGGAAGTCCTCGTGTTGCATCCCTTTACTTTTTTTTCCTCTCTTTTGTTTTTTTTTTCATTCAGAAAACGCGACTACTTACGGAACACCGTAACTTTTTGAGCGTGAGGACCTACTCGCCCCACAATACCTTTTCGGAAAGCCCCAAGAGAGCCTTCCAACGTGGCAATGGTACGAAGACCCATTGGCCAGTTTTCGACAACATATTTTGAAGTTTGGAGGCTTTTTGGGGGCTTTTTGTGATCCGGACGAAAATACCGGATCAAAAATCTGTGTTCGGAAATAGTTGTAGGATATTTTTCAAGTTAGGATGCACTTTCAAACTGGCAACCAAGTTCACGTACAGAGTGGGAGCCACGGAGAATCATCTCTCGAGTCCGTGAAAAAGGATATATGCAAATGCATGGAATATACTAACGGATGCGATCATAACAGCACTAATGAACCGGATCCCATCACAACTCCGCAGTTGAGCGTGCTTGGGCAAGAGTAGTACTAGGATGGGTGACCTCCCGGGAAGTCCTCGAGTTGCATCCTTTTATTTTTTTTCCTCTCTTTTGTTTTCTTTTTCATTCAGAAAACGGGACTACTCACGGAACACCGTAACTTTTTGAGCGTGAGGACCTAGTCGCCCCACAATACCTTTTCGGAAAGCCCCAAGAGAGCCTTCCGACGTTGCAATGGTACGAAGACCCATTGGCCAGTTTTCGACCCCATATTTTGAAGTTTGGAGGCTTTTTGGGGGCTTTTTGTGATCCGGACGAAAATACGGGATCAAAAATCTGTGTTCGGAAATAGTTGTAGGATATTTTTCAAGTTAGGATGCACTTTCAAACTGGCAACCAAGTTCACGTACAGAGTGGGAGCCACGGAGAATCATCTCTCGAGTCCGTGAAAAAGGATATATGCAAATGCATGGAATATACTAACGGATGCGATCATAACAGCACTAATGAACCGGATCCCATCAGAACTCCGCAGTTGAGCGTGCTTGGGCAAGAGTAGTACTAGGATGGGTGACCTCCCGGGAAGTCCTCGAGTTGCATCCTTTTATTTTTTTTCCTCTCTTTTGTTTTCTTTTTCATTCAGAAAACGGGACTACTTACGGAACACCGTAACTTTTTGAACGTGAAGACCTACTCGCCCCACAATACCTTTTCGGAAAGCCCCAAGAGAGCGTTCCGACGTGGCAATGGTACGAAGCCCATTGGCCAGTTTTCGACCCCAAATTTTGACGTTTGGAGGCTTTTTGGGGGCATTTTGTGATCCGGACGAAAATACCGGATCAAAAATCTGTGTTCGGAAATAGTTGTCGGATATTTTTCAAATTAGGATGCACGTTCCAACTGGCAACCAAGTTCACGTACAGAGTGGGAGCCACGGAGAATCATCTCTCGAGTCCGTGAAAAAGGATATATGCAAATGCATGGAATATACTAACGGATGCGATCATAACAGCACTAATGAACCGGATCCCATCAGAACTCCGCAGTTGAGCGTGCTTGGGCAAGAGTAGTACTAGGATGGGTGACCTCCCGGGAATTCCTCGAGTTGCATCCTTTTATTTTTTTTCCTCTCTTTTGTTTTTTTTTTCATTCAGAAAACGCGACTACTTACGGAACACCGTAACTTTTTGAGCGTGAGGACCTAGTCGCCCCACAATACCTTTTCGGAAAGCCCCAAGAGAGCCTTCCGACGTGGCAATGGTACGAAGACCCATTGGCCAGTTTTCGACCCCATATTTTGAAGTTTGGAGGCTTTTTGGGGGCTTTTTGTGATCCGGACGAAAATACCGGATCAAAAATCTGTGTTCGGAAATAGTTGTAGGATATTTTTCAAGTTAGGATGCACTTTCAAACTGGCAACCAAGTTCACGTACAGAGTGGGAGCCACGGAGAATCATCTCTCGAGTCCGTGAAAAAGGATATATGCAAATGCATGGAATATACTAACGGATGCGATCATAACAGCACTAATGAACCGGATCCCATCACAACTCCGCAGTTGAGCGTGCTTGGGCAAGAGTAGTACTAGGATGGGTGACCTCCCGGGAAGTCCTCGAGTTGCATCCTTTTATTTTTTTTCCTCTCTTTTGTTTTCTTTTTCATTCAGAAAACGGGACTACTCACGGAACACCGTAACTTTTTGAGCGTGAGGACCTAGTCGCCCCACAATACCTTTTCGGAAAGCCCCAAGAGAGCCTTCCGACGTGGCAATGGTACGAAGACCCATTGGCCAGTTTTCGACCCCATATTTTGAAGTTTGGAGGCTTTTTGGGGGCTTTTTATGATCCGGACGAAAATACCGGATCAAAAATCTGTGTTCGGAAATAGGTGTAGGATATTTTTCAAATTAGGATGCACGTTCCAACTGGCAACCAAGTTCACGTACAGAGTGGGAGCCACGGAGAATCATCTCTCGAGTCCGGGAAAAAGGATATATGCAAATGCGTGGAACATACTAACGGATGCGATCATACCAGCACTAATGCACCGGATCCCATCAGAACTCCGCAGCGAAGCGTGCTTGGGCGAGAGTAGTACTAGGATGGGTGACCTCCCGGGAAGTCCTCGTGTTGCATCCCTTTACTTTTTTTTCCTCTCTTTTGTTTTTTTTTTCATTCAGAAAACGCGACTACTTACGGAACACCGTAACTTTTTGAGCGTGAGGACCTACTCGCCCCACAATACCTTTTCGGAAAGCCCCAAGAGAGCCTTCCAACGTGGCAATGGTACGAAGACCCATTGGCCAGTTTTCGACAACATATTTTGAAGTTTGGAGGCTTTTTGGGGGCTTTTTGTGATCCGGACGAAAATACCGGATCAAAAATCTGTGTTCGGAAATAGTTGTAGGATATTTTTCAAGTTAGGATGCACTTTCAAACTGGCAACCAAGTTCACGTACAGAGTGGGAGCCACGAAGAATCATCTCTCGAGTCCGTGAAAAAGGATATATGCAAATGCATGGAATATACTAACGGATGCGATCATAACAGCACTAATGAACCGGATCCCATCACAACTCCGCAGTTGAGCGTGCTTGGGCAAGAGTAGTACTAGGATGGGTGACCTCCCGGGAAGTCCTCGAGTTGCATCCTTTTATTTTTTTTCCTCTCTTTTGTTTTCTTTTTCATTCAGAAAACGGGACTACTCACGGAACACCGTAACTTTTTGAGCGTGAGGACCTACTCGCCCCACAATACCTTTTCGGAAAGCCCCAAGAGAGCCTTCCAACGTGGCAATGGTACGAAGACCCATTGGCCAGTTTTCGACAACATATTTTGAAGTTTGGAGGCTTTTTGGGGGCTTTTTGTGATCCGGACGAAAATACCGGATCAAAAATCTGTGTTCGGAAATAGTTGTAGGATATTTTTCAAGTTAGGATGCACTTTCAAACTGGCAACCAAGTTCACGTACAGAGTGGGAGCCACGAAGAATCATCTCTCGAGTCCGTGAAAAAGGATATATGCAAATGCATGGAATATACTAACGGATGCGATCATAACAGCACTAATGAACCGGATCCCATCACAACTCCGCAGTTGAGCGTGCTTGGGCAAGAGTAGTACTAGGATGGGTGACCTCCCGGGAAGTCCTCGAGTTGCATCCTTTTATTTTTTTTCCTCTCTTTTTTTTTTTTCATTCAGAAAACGGGACTACTTACGGAACACCGTAACTTTTTGAGCGTGAGGACCTACTCGCCCCACAATACCTTTTCGGAAAGCCCCAAGAGAGCCTTCCGACGTGGCAATGGTACGAAGACCCATTGGCCAGTTTTCGACCCCATATTTTGAAGTTTGGAGGCTTTTTGGGGCTTTTTGTGATCCGGACGAAAATACCGGATCAAAAATCTGTGTTCGGAAATAGTTGTAGGATATTTTTCAAATTAGGATGCACTTTCAAACTGGCAACCAAGTTCACGTACAGAGTGGGAGCCACGGAGAATCATCTCTCGAGTCCGTGAAAAAGGATATATGCAAATGCGTGGAACATACTAACGGATGCGATCATACCTGCACTAATGCACCGGATCCCATCAGAACTCCGCAGCGAAGCGTGCTTGGGCGAGAGTAGTACTAGGATGGGTGACCTCCCGGGAAGTCCTCGTGTTGCATCCCTTTACTTTTTTCCTCTCTTTTGTTTTTTTTTCATTCGTAAAACGCGACTACTTACGGAACACCGTAACTTTTGAGCGTGAGGACCTAGTCGCCCCACAATACCTTTTCGGAAAGCCCCAAGAGAGCCTTCCGACGTGGCAATGGTACGAAGACCCATTGGCCAGTTTTCGACCCCATATTTTGAAGTTTGGAGGCTTTTTGGGGGCTTTTTGTGATCCGGACGAAAATACCGGATCAAAAATCTGTGTTCGGAAATAGTTGTAGGATATTTTTCAAGTTAGGATGCACTTTCAAACTGGCAACCAAGTTCACGTACAGAGTGGGAGCCACGGAGAATCATCTCTCGAGTCCGTGAAAAAGGATATATGCAAATGCATGGAATATACTAACGGATGCGATCATAACAGCACTAATGAACCGGATCCCATCACAACTCCGCAGTTGAGCGTGCTTGGGCAAGAGTAGTACTAGGATGGGTGACCTCCCGGGAAGTCCTCGAGTTGCATCCTTTTATTTTTTTTCCTCTCTTTTGTTTTCTTTTTCATTCAGAAAACGGGACTACTCACGGAACACCGTAACTTTTTGAGCGTGAGGACCTACTCGCCCCACAATACCTTTTCGGAAAGCCCCAAGAGAGCGTTCCGACGTGGCAATGGTAAGAAGCCCATTGGCCAGTTTTCGACCCCAAATTTTGACGTTTGGAGGCTTTTTGGGGGCATTTTGTGATCCGGACGAAAATACCGGATCAAAAATCTGTGTTCGGAAATAGGTGTAGGATATTTTTCAAATTAGGATGCACGTTCCAACTGGCAACCAAGTTCACGTACAGAGTGGGAGCCACGGAGAATCATCTCTCGAGTCCGGAAAAAGGATATATGCAAATGCGTGGAACATACTAACGGATGCGATCATACCAGCACTAATGCACCGGATCCCATCAGAACTCCGCAGCGAAGCGTGCTTGGGCGAGAGTAGTACTAGGATGGGTGACCTCCGGAAGTCCTCGTGTTGCATCCCTTTACTTTTTTCCTCTCTTTTGTTTTTTTTTCATTCAGAAAACGCGACTACTTACGGAACACCGTAACTTTTTGAGCGTGAGGACCTAGTCGCCCCACAATACCTTTTCGGAAAGCCCCAAGAGAGCCTTCCGACGTGGCAATGGTACGAAGACCCATTGGCCAGTTTTCGACCCCATATTTTGAAGTTTGGAGGCTTTTTGGGGCTTTTTGTGATCCGGACGAAAATACCGGATCAAAAATCTGTGTTCGGAAATAGTTGTAGGATATTTTTCAAGTTAGGATGCACTTTCAAACTGGCAACCAAGTTCACGTACAGAGTGGGAGCCACGGAGAATCATCTCTCGAGTCCGTGAAAAGGATATATGCAAATGCATGGAATATACTAACGGATGCGATCATAACAGCACTAATGAACCGGATCCCATCACAACTCCGCAGCGAAGCGTGCTTGGGCGAGAGTAGTACTAGGATGGGTGACCTCCCGGGAAGTCCTCGTGTTGCATCCCTTTACTTTTTTTTCCTCTCTTTTGTTTTTTTTTTCATTCAGAAAACGCGACTACTTACGGAACACCGTAACTTTTTGAGCGTGAGGACCTAGTCGCCCCACAATACCTTTTCGGAAAGCCCCAAGAGAGCCTTCCGACGTGGCAATGGTACGAAGACCCATTGGCCAGTTTTCGACCCCATATTTTGAAGTTTGGAGGCTTTTTGGGGGCTTTTTGTGATCCTGACGAAAATACCGGATCAAAAATCTGTGTTCGGAAATAGTTGTAGGATATTTTTCAAGTTAGGATGCACTTTCAAACTGGCAACCAAGTTCACGTACAGAGTGGGAGCCACGGAGAATCATCTCTCGAGTCCGTGAAAAAGGATATATGCAAATGCGTGGAACATACTAACGGATGCGATCATACCAGCACTAATGCACCGGATCCCATCAGAACTCCGCAGCGAAGCGTGCTTGGGCGAGAGTAGTACTAGGATGGGTGACCTCCCGGGAAGTCCTCGTGTTGCATCCCTTTACTTTTTTTTCCTCTCTTTTGTTTTTTTTTTCATTCAGAAAACGCGACTACTTACGGAACACCGTAACTTTTTGAGCGTGAGGACCTAGTCGCCCCACAATACCTTTTCGGAAAGCCCCAAGAGAGCCTTCCGACGTGGCAATGGTACGAAGACCCATTGGCCAGTTTTCGACCCCATATTTTGAAGTTTGGAGGCTTTTTGGGGGCTTTTTGTGATCCGGACGAAAATACCGGATCAAAAATCTGTGTTCGGAAATAGTTGTAGGATATTTTTCAAGTTAGGATGCACTTTCAAACTGGCAACCAAGTTCACGTACAGAGTGGGAGCCACGGAGAATCATCTCTCGAGTCCGTGAAAAAGGATATATGCAAATGCATGGAATATACTAACGGATGCGATCATAACAGCACTAATGAACCGGATCCCATCACAACTCCGCAGTTGAGCGTGCTTGGGCAAGAGTAGTACTAGGATGGGTGACCTCCCGGGAAGTCCTCGAGTTGCATCCTTTTATTTTTTTTCCTCTCTTTTGTTTTCTTTTTCATTCAGAAAACGGGACTACTCACGGAACACCGTAACTTTTTGAGCGTGAGGACCTAGTCGCCCCACAATACCTTTTCGGAAAGCCCCAAGAGAGCCTTCCGACGTGGCAATGGTACGAAGACCCATTGGCCAGTTTTCGACCCCATATTTTGAAGTTTGGAGGCTTTTTGGGGGCTTTTTATGATCCGGACGAAAATACCGGATCAAAAATCTGTGTTCGGAAATAGTTGTAGGATATTTTTCAAGTTAGGATGCACTTTCAAACTGGCAACCAAGTTCACGTACAGAGTGGGAGCCACGGAGAATCATCTCTCGAGTCCGTGAAAAAGGATATATGCAAATGCGTGGAACATACTAACGGATGCGATCATACCAGCACTAATGCACCGGATCCCATCAGAACTCCGCAGCGAAGCGTGCTTGGGCGAGAGTAGTACTAGGATGGGTGACCTCCCGGGAAGTCCTCGTGTTGCATCCCTTTACTTTTTTTTCCTCTCTTTTGTTTTTTTTTCATTCGTAAAACGCGACTACTTACGGAACACCGTAACTTTTTGAGCGTGAGGACCTAGTCGCCCCACAATACCTTTTCGGAAAGCCCCAAGAGAGCCTTCCGACGTGGCAATGGTACGAAGACCCATTGGCCAGTTTTCGACCCCATATTTTGAAGTTTGGAGGCTTTTTGGGGCTTTTTGTGATCCGGACGAAAATACCGGATCAAAAATCTGTGTTCGGAAATAGTTGTAGGATATTTTTCAAGTTAGGATGCACTTTCAAACTGGCAACCAAGTTCACGTACAGAGTGGGAGCCACGGAGAATCATCTCTCGAGTCCGTGAAAAGGATATATGCAAATGCATGGAATATACTAACGGATGCGATCATAACAGCACTAATGAACCGGATCCCATCACAACTCCGCAGTTGAGCGTGCTTGGGCAAGAGTAGTACTAGGATGGGTGACCTCCCGGAAGTCCTCGAGTTGCATCCTTTTATTTTTTTCCTCTCTTTTGTTTTCTTTTTCATTCAGTAAAACGGGACTACTCACGGAACACCGTAACTTTTTGAGCGTGAGGACCTACTCGCCCCACAATACCTTTTCGGAAAGCCCCAAGAGAGCGTTCCGACGTGGCAATGGTAAGAAGCCCATTGGCCAGTTTTCGACCCCAAATTTTGACGTTTGGAGGCTTTTTGGGGGCATTTTGTGATCCGGACGAAAATACCGGATCAAAAATCTGTGTTCGGAAATAGTTGTCGGATATTTTTCAAATTAGGATGCACGTTCCAACTGGCAACCAAGTTCACGTACAGAGTGGGAGCCACGGAGAATCATCTCTCGAGTCCGGGAAAAAGGATATATGCAAATGCGTGGAACATACTAACGGATGCGATCATACCAGCACTAATGCACCGGATCCCATCAGAACTCCGCAGCGAAGCGTGCTTGGGCGAGAGTAGTACTAGGATGGGTGACCTCCCGGGAAGTCCTCGTGTTGCATCCCTTTACTTTTTTTCCTCTCTTTTGTTTTTTTTCATTCAGAAAACGCGACTACTTACGGAACACCGTAACTTTTTGAGCGTGAGGACCTACTCGCCCCACAATACCTTTTCGGAAAGCCCCAAGAGAGCCTTCCGACGTGGCAATGGTACGAAGACCCATTGGCCAGTTTTCGACCCCATATTTTGAAGTTTGGAGGCTTTTTGGGGGCTTTTTGTGATCCGGACGAAAATACCGGATCAAAAATCTGTGTTCGGAAATAGTTGTAGGATATTTTTCAAGTTAGGATGCACTTTCAAACTGGCAACCAAGTTCACGTACAGAGTGGGAGCCACGGAGAATCATCTCTCGAGTCCGTGAAAAAGGATATATGCAAATGCATGGAATATACTAACGGATGCGATCATAACAGCACTAATGAACCGGATCCCATCACAACTCCGCAGTTGAGCGTGCTTGGGCAAGAGTAGTACTAGGATGGGTGACCTCCCGGAAGTCCTCGAGTTGCATCCTTTTACTTTTTTTCCTCTCTTTTGTTTTCTTTTTCATTCAGAAAACGGGACTACTTACGGAACACCGTAACTTTTTGAGCGTGAGGACCTACTCGCCCCACAATACCTTTTCGGAAAGCCCCAAGAGAGCGTTCCGACGTGGCAATGGTAAGAAGCCCATTGGCCAGTTTTCGACCCCAAATTTTGACGTTTGGAGGCTTTTTGGGGCATTTTGTGATCCGGACGAAAATACCGGATCAAAAATCTGTGTTCGGAAATAGTTGTCGGATATTTTTCAAATTAGGATGCACGTTCCAACTGGCAACCAAGTTCACGTACAGAGTGGGAGCCACGGAGAATCATCTCTCGAGTCCGGGAAAAGGATATATGCAAATGCGTGGAACATACTAACGGATGCGATCATACCAGCACTAATGCACCGGATCCCATCAGAACTCCGCAGCGAAGCGTGCTTGGGCGAGAGTAGTACTAGGATGGGTGACCTCCCGGGAAGTCCTCGTGTTGCATCCCTTTACTTTTTTTCCTCTCTTTTGTTTTTTTTTCATTCAGAAAACGCGACTACTTACGGAACACCGTAACTTTTTGAGCGTGAGGACCTAGTCGCCCCACAATACCTTTTCGGAAAGCCCCAAGAGAGCCTTCCGACGTGGCAATGGTACGAAGACCCATTGGCCAGTTTTCGACCCCATATTTTGAAGTTTGGAGGCTTTTTGGGGGCTTTTTGTGATCCGGACGAAAATACCGGATCAAAAATCTGTGTTCGGAAATAGTTGTAGGATATTTTTCAAGTTAGGATGCACTTTCAAACTGGCAACCAAGTTCACGTACAGAGTGGGAGCCACGGAGAATCATCTCTCGAGTCCGTGAAAAAGGATATATGCAAATGCATGGAATATACTAACGGATGCGATCATAACAGCACTAATGAACCGGATCCCATCACAACTCCGCAGTTGAGCGTGCTTGGGCAAGAGTAGTACTAGGATGGGTGACCTCCCGGGAAGTCCTCGAGTTGCATCCTTTTATTTTTTTTCCTCTCTTTTGTTTTCTTTTTCATTCAGAAAACGGGACTACTCACGGAACACCGTAACTTTTTGAGCGTGAGGACCTACTCGCCCCACAATACCTTTTCGGAAAGCCCCAAGAGAGCGTTCCGACGTGGCAATGGTAAGAAGCCCATTGGCCAGTTTTCGACCCCAAATTTTGACGTTTGGAGGCTTTTTGGGGGCATTTTGTGATCCGGACGAAAATACCGGATCAAAAATCTGTGTTCGGAAATAGGTGTCGGATATTTTTCAAATTAGGATGCACGTTCCAACTGGCAACCAAGTTCACGTACAGAGTGGGAGCCACGGAGAATCATCTCTCGAGTCCGGGAAAAAGGATATATGCAAATGCGTGGAACATACTAACGGATGCGATCATACCAGCACTAATGCACCGGATCCCATCAGAACTCCGCAGCGAAGCGTGCTTGGGCGAGAGTAGTACTAGGATGGGTGACCTCCCGGGAAGTCCTCGTGTTGCATCCCTTTACTTTTTTTTCCTCTCTTTTGTTTTTTTTTTCATTCAGAAAACGCGACTACTTACGGAACACCGTAACTTTTTGAGCGTGAGGACCTAGTCGCCCCACAATACCTTTTCGGAAAGCCCCAAGAGAGCGTTCCGACGTGGCAATGGTAAGAAGCCCATTGGCCAGTTTTCGACCCCAAATTTTGACGTTTGGAGGCTTTTTGGGGGCATTTTGTGATCCGGACGAAAATACCGGATCAAAAATCTGTGTTCGGAAATAGTTGTAGGATATTTTTCAAGTTAGGATGCACTTTCAAACTGGCAACCAAGTTCACGTACAGAGTGGGAGCCACGGAGAATCATCTCTCGAGTCCGTGAAAAAGGATATATGCAAATGCATGGAATATACTAACGGATGCGATCATAACAGCACTAATGAACCGGATCCCATCACAACTCCGCAGTTGAGCGTGCTTGGGCAAGAGTAGTACTAGGATGGGTGACCTCCCGGGAAGTCCTCGAGTTGCATCCTTTTATTTTTTTTCCTCTCTTTTGTTTTCTTTTTCATTCAGAAAACGGGACTACTCACGGAACACCGTAACTTTTTGAGCGTGAGGACCTACTCGCCCCACAATACCTTTTCGGAAAGCCCCAAGAGAGCGTTCCGACGTGGCAATGGTAAGAAGCCCATTGGCCAGTTTTCGACCCCAAATTTTGACGTTTGGAGGCTTTTTGGGGGCATTTTGTGATCCGGACGAAAATACCGGATCAAAAATCTGTGTTCGGAAATAGGTGTAGGATATTTTTCAAATTAGGATGCACGTTCCAACTGGCAACCAAGTTCACGTACAGAGTGGGAGCCACGGAGAATCATCTCTCGAGTCCGGGAAAAAGGATATATGCAAATACGTGGAACATACTAACGGATGCGATCATACCAGCACTAATGCACCGGATCCCATCAGAACTCCGCAGCGAAGCGTGCTTGGGCGAGAGTAGTACTAGGATGGGTGACCTCCCGGGAAGTCCTCGTGTTGCATCCCTTTACTTTTTTCCTCTCTTTTGTTTTTTTTCATTCGTAAAACGCGACTACTTACGGAACACCGTAACTTTTTGAGCGTGAGGACCTAGTCGCCCCACAATACCTTTTCGGAAAGCCCCAAGAGAGCCTTCCGACGTGGCAATGGTACGAAGACCCATTGGCCAGTTTTCGACCCCATATTTTGAAGTTTGGAGGCTTTTTGGGGCTTTTTGTGATCCGGACGAAAATACCGGATCAAAAATCTGTGTTCGGAAATAGTTGTAGGATATTTTTCAAGTTAGGATGCACTTTCAAACTGGCAACCAAGTTCACGTACAGAGTGGGAGCCACGGAGAATCATCTCTCGAGTCCGTGAAAAGGATATATGCAAATGCATGGAATATACTAACGGATGCGATCATAACAAAGACTAATGAACCGGATCCCATCACAACTCCGCAGTTGAGCGTGCTTGGGCAAGAGTAGTACTAGGATGGGTGACCTCCCGGGAATTCCTCGAGTTGCATCCTTTTATTTTTTTTCCTCTCTTTTGTTTTCTTTTTCATTCAGAAAACGGGACTACTTACGGAACACCGTAACTTTTTGAGCGTGAGGACCTACTCGCCCCACAATACCTTTTCGGAAAGCCCCAAGAGAGCGTTCCGACGTGACAATGGTAAGAAGCCCATTGGCCAGTTTTCGACCCCAAATTTTGACGTTTGGAGGCTTTTTGGGGCATTTTGTGATCCGGACGAAAATACCGGATCAAAAATCTGTGTTCGGAAATAGTTGTCGGATATTTTTCAAATTAGGATGCACGTTCCAACTGGCAACCAAGTTCACGTACAGAGTGGGAGCCACGGAGAATCATCTCTCGAGTCCGGGAAAAAGGATATATGCAAATGCGTGGAACATACTAACGGATGCGATCATACCAGCACTAATGCACCGGATCCCATCAGAACTCCGCAGCGAAGCGTGCTTGGGCGAGAGTAGTACTAGGATGGGTGACCTCCCGGGAAGTCCTCGTGTTGCATCCCTTTACTTTTTTTTCCTCTCTTTTGTTTTTTTTTCATTCAGAAAACGCGACTACTTACGGAACACCGTAACTTTTTGAGCGTGAGGACCTACTCGCCCCACAATACCTTTTCGGAAAGCCCCAAGAGAGCCTTCCAACGTGGCAATGGTACGAAGACCCATTGGCCAGTTTTCGACAACATATTTTGAAGTTTGGAGGCTTTTTGGGGCTTTTTGTGATCCGGACGAAAATACCGGATCAAAAATCTGTGTTCGGAAATAGTTGTAGGATATTTTTCAAGTTAGGATGCACTTTCAAACTGGCAACCAAGTTCACGTACAGAGTGGGAGCCACGGAGAATCATCTCTCGAGTCCGTGAAAAGGATATATGCAAATGCATGGAATATACTAACGGATGCGATCATAACAGCACTAATGAACCGGATCCCATCAGAACTCCGCAGTTGAGCGCGCTTGGGCAAGAGTAGTACTAGGATGGGTGACCTCCCGGGAAGTCCTCGAGTTGCATCCTTTTATTTTTTTTCCTCTCTTTTGTTTTCTTTTTCATTCAGAAAACGGGACTACTTACGGAACACCGTAACTTTTTGAGCGTGAGGACCTACTCGCCCCACAATACCTTTTCGGAAAGCCCCAAGAGAGCGTTCCGACGTGGCAATGGTAAGAAGCCCATTGGCCAGTTTTCGAGCCCAAATTTTGACGTTTGGAGGCTTTTTGGGGCATTTTGTGATCCGGACGAAAATACCGGATCAAAAATCTGTGTTCGGAAATAGTTGTCGGATATTTTTCAAATTAGGATGCACGTTCCAACTGGCAACCAAGTTCACGTACAGAGTGGGAGCCACGGAGAATCATCTCTCGAGTCCGGAAAAGGATATATGCAAATGCGTGGAACATACTAACGGATGCGATCATACCAGCACTAATGCACCGGATCCCATCAGAACTCCGCAGCGAAGCGTGCTTGGGCGAGAGTAGTACTAGGATGGGTGACCTCCCGGGAAGTCCTCGTGTTGCATCCCTTTACTTTTTTCCTCTCTTTTGTTTTTTTCATTCAGAAAACGCGACTACTTACGGAACACCGTAACTTTTTGAGCGTGAGGACCTAGTCGCCCCACAATACCTTTTCGGAAAGCCCCAAGAGAGCCTTCCGACGTGGCAATGGTACGAAGACCCATTGGCCAGTTTTCGACCCCATATTTTGAAGTTTGGAGGCTTTTTGGAGGCTTTTTGTGATCCGGACGAAAATACCGGATCAAAAATCTGTGTTCGGAAATAGTTGTAGGATATTTTTCAAGTTAGGATGCACTTTCAAACTGGCAACCAAGTTCACGTACAGAGTGGGAGCCACGGAGAATCATCTCTCGAGTCCGTGAAAAAGGATATAAGCAAATGCATGGAATATACTAACGGATGCGATCATAACAGCACTAATGAACCGGATCCCATCAGAACTCCGCAGTTGAGCGTGCTTGGGCAAGAGTAGTACTAGGATGGGTGACCTCCCGGGAAGTCCTCGAGTTGCATCCTTTTATTTTTTTTCCTCTCTTTTGTTTTTTTTTTCATTCAGAAAACGCGACTACTTACGGAACACCGTAACTTTTTGAGCGTGAGGACCTAGTCGCCCCACAATACCTTTTCGGAAAGCCCCAAGAGAGCGTTCCGACGTGGCAATGGTAAGAAGCCCATTGGCCAGTTTTCGACCCCAAATTTTGACGTTTGGAGGCTTTTTGGGGCATTTTGTGATCCGGACGAAAATACCGGATCAAAAATCTGTGTTCGGAAATAGTTGTCGGATATTTTTCAAATTAGGATGCACGTTCCAACTGGCAACCAAGTTCACGTACAGAGTGGGAGCCACGGAGAATCATCTCTCGAGTCCGGGAAAAAGGATATATGCAAATGCGTGGAACATACTAACGGATGCGATCATACCAGCACTAATGCACCGGATCCCATCAGAACTCCGCAGCGAAGCGTGCTTGGGCGAGAGTAGTACTAGGATGGGTGACCTCCCGGGAAGTCCTCGTGTTGCATCCCTTTACTTTTTTCCTCTCTTTGTTTTTTTTTTCATTCAGAAAACGCGACTACTTACGGAACACCGTAACTTTTTGAGCGTGAGGACCTACTCGCCCCACAATACCTTTTCGGAAAGCCCCAAGAGAGCCTTCCAACGTGGCAATGGTACGAAGACCCATTGGCCAGTTTTCGACAACATATTTTGAAGTTTGGAGGCTTTTTGGGGGCTTTTTGTGATCCGGACGAAAATACCGGATCAAAAATCTGTGTTCGGAAATAGTTGTAGGATATTTTTCAAGTTAGGATGCACTTTCAAACTGGCAACCAAGTTCACGTACAGAGTGGGAGCCACGAAGAATCATCTCTCGAGTCCGTGAAAAAGGATATATGCAAATGCATGGAATATACTAACGGATGCGATCATAACAGCACTAATGAACCGGATCCCATCACAACTCCGCAGTTGAGCGTGCTTGGGCAAGAGTAGTACTAGGATGGGTGACCTCCCGGGAAGTCCTCGAGTTGCATCCTTTTATTTTTTTTCCTCTCTTTTGTTTTCTTTTTCATTCAGAAAACGGGACTACTCACGGAACACCGTAACTTTTTGAGCGTGAGGACCTACTCGCCCCACAATACCTTTTCGGAAAGCCCCAAGAGAGCGTTCCGACGTGGCAATGGTAAGAAGCCCATTGGCCAGTTTTCGACCCCAAATTTTGACGTTTGGAGGCTTTTTGGGGGCATTTTGTGATCCGGACGAAAATACCGGATCAAAAATCTGTGTTCGGAAATAGTTGTCGGATATTTTTCAAATTAGGATGCACGTTCCAACTGGCAACCAAGTTCACGTACAGAGTGGGAGCCACGGAGAATCATCTCTCGAGTCCGGGAAAAAGGATACATGCAAATGCGTGGAACATACTAACGGATGCGATCATACGAGCACTAATGCACCGGATCCCATCAGAACTCCGCAGCGAAGCGTGCTTGGGCGAGAGTAGTACTAGGATGGGTGACCTCCCGGGAAGTCCTCGTGTTGCATCCCTTTACTTTTTTTTCCTCTCTTTTGTTTTTTTTTCATTCAGAAAACGCGACTACTTACGGAACACCGTAACTTTTTGAGCGTGAGGACCTACTCGCCCCACAATACCTTTTCGGAAAGCCCCAAGAGAGCCTTCCGACGTGGCAATGGTACAAAGACCCATTGGCCAGTTTTCGACCCCATATTTTGAAGTTTGGAGGCTTTTTGGGGGCTTTTTGTGATCCGGACGAAAATACCGGATCAAAAATCTGTGTTCGGAAATAATTGTAGGATATTTTTCAAGTTAGGATGCACTTTCAAACTGGCAACCAAGTTCACGTACAGAGTGGGAGCCACGGAGAATCATCTCTCGAGTCCGTGAAAAAGGATATATGCAAATGCATGGAATATACTAACGGATGCGATCATAACAGCACTAATGAACCGGATCCCATCAGAACCCCGCAGTTGAGCGTGCTTGGGCAAGAGTAGTACTAGGATGGGTGACCTCCCGGGAAGTCCTCGAGTTGCATCCTTTTATTTTTTTTCCTCTCTTTTGTTTTCTTTTTCATTCAGAAAACGGGACTACTTACGGAACACCGTAACTTTTTGAGTGTGAGGACCTACTCGCCCCACAATAACTTTTCGGAAAGCCCCAAGAGAGCGTTCCGACGTGGCAATGGTAAGAAGCCCATTGGCCAGTTTTCGACCCCAAATTTTGACGTTTGGAGGCTTTTTGGGGGCATTTTGTGATCCGGACGAAAATACCGGATCAAAAATCTGTGTTCGGAAATAGTTGTCGGATATTTTTCAAATTAGGATGCACGTTCAAACTGGCAACCAAGTTCACGTACAGAGTGGGAGCCACGGAGAATCATCTGTCGAGTCCGTGAAAAAGGATATATGCAAATGCATGGAACATACTAACGGATGCGATCATACCAGAACTAGGATGGGTGACCTCCCAGGAAGTCCTCGAGTTGCATTCTTTTATTTTTTTTCCTCTCTTTTGCTTTTTTTTTTCATTCAGAAAACGCGACTACTTACGGAACACTGTAACTTTTTGAGCGTGAGGACCTACTCGCCCCACAATACCTTTTCGGAAAGCCCCAAGAGAGCGTTCCGACGTGGCAATGGCACGAAGACCCATTAGCCAATTTTCGACCCCAAATTTTGACGTTTGGAGGTTTTTTGGGGGCTTTTTGTGATCCGGACGAAAATACCGGATCAAAAATCTATGTTCGGAAATAGTTTTAGGATATTTTTCAAATTAGGATGCACGTTCAAACTGGCAACCAAGTTCACGTACAGAGTGGGAGCCACGGAGAATCATCTGTCGAGTCCGTGAAAAAGGATATATGCAAATGCATGGAACATACTAACGGATGCGATCATACCAGCACTAATGCACCGGATCCCATCAGAACTCCGCAGTTGAGCGTGCTTGGGCGAGAGTAGTACTAGGATGGATGACCTCCCGGGAAGTCCTCGAGTTGCATCCTTTTATTTTTTTTCCTCTCTTTTGTTTTTTTTTTCATTCAGAAAACGCGACTACTTTCGGAACACCGTAACTTTTTGAGCGTGAGGACCTACTCGCCCCACAATACCTTTTCGGAAAGCCCCAAGAGAGCGTTCCGACGTGGCAATTTCACAAAGACCAATTGGCCAGTTTTCAACCCCAAATTTTGACGTTTGGAGGCTTTTTGGGGGCTTTTTGTGATCCGGACGAAAATACCGGATCAAAAATCTGTGTTCGGAAATAGTTGTCGGATATTTTTCAAGTTAGGATGCACGTTCAAACTGGTAACCAAGTTCACGTACAGAGTGGGAGCCACGGAGAATCATCTCTCGAGTCCGTGAAAAAGGATATATGCAAATGCATGGAATATACTAACGGATGCGATCATACCAGCACTAATGCACCGGATCCCATCAGAACTCCGCAGTCAAGCGTGCTTGGGCGAGAGTAGTACTAGGATGGGTGACCTCCCGGGAGGTCCTCGTGTTGCACCCCTTTTTTTAATCTTTCCTCTCTTTTGTTTTTTTTTTCATTCAGAAAATGCGACTACCTACGGAACACCGTAACTTTTTGAGCGTGAGGACCTACTCGCCCCACAATACCTTTTAGGAAAGCCCCAAGAGAGCCTTCCGACGTGGCAATGGAACAAAGACCCATTGGCCAGTTTTCGACCCCAAATTTTGACGTTTGGAGGCTTGTTGGGGTCTTTTTGTGATACGGACGAAAATATCGGATCAAAAAGCTGTGTTCGGAAATAGTAATTGGATATTTTTCAAGTCAGGATGCACATTCAAACTGGCCAACAAGTTCACGTACAGAGTGGGAGCCACGGAGAATCATCTCTCGAGTCCGGGAAAAGGGATATATGCAAATGCATGGATTATACTAATGGATGCGATCATACCAGCACTAATACACCGGATCCCATCAGAACTCTGATGTGAAGCGTGCTCGGGCGAGAGTAGTACTAGGATGGGTGACCTCCCGGGAAGTCCTCGTGTTGCATCCCTTTATTTTTTTTCCTCTCTTTTGTTTTTTTTTTCATTCAGAAAACGCGACTACTTACGGAACACCGTAACTTTTTGAGCGTGAGGACCTACTCGCCCCACAATACCTTTTCGGAAAGCCCCAAGAGAGTGTTCCGACTTGGCAATGGCACGTAGACCCATTGGCCAGTTTTCGACCCCAAATTTTAACGTTTGGAGGCTTTTTGGGGGCTTTTTGTGATCCGGACGAAAATACCGGATCAAAAATCTGTGTTCGAAAATAGTTGTAGGATATTTTTCAAATTAGGATGCATGTTCAAACTGGCAACCAAGTTCACGTACAGAGTGGGAGCCATGGAGAATCATCTCTCGAGTCCGTGAAAAAGGATATAGGCAAATGCATGGAACATACTAACGGATGCGATCATACCAGCACTAATGCACCGGATCCTTTCAGAACTCCGCAGTTGAGCGTGCTTGGGCGAGAGTAGTACTAGTATGGGTGACCTCCCGGGATGTCCTCGAGTTGCATCCTTTTATTTTGTTTCCTCTCTTTTGTTTTTTTTTCATTCAGAAAACGCGACTACTTACAGAACACCGTAACTTTTTGAGCGTGAGGACCTACTCGCCCCACAATACCTTTTCGGAAAGCCCCAAGAGAGCGTTCCGACGTGGCAATGGCGCGTAGAACCATTGGCCAGTTTTCAACCCCAAATTTTGACGTTTGGAGGCTTTTTGGGGGCATTTTGTGATCCGGACGAAAATACCGGATCAAAAATCTGTGTTCGGAAATAGTTGTCGGATATTTTTCAAATTAGGATGCACGTTAAAACTGGCAACCAAGTTCACGTACAGAGTGGGAGCCACGGAGAATCATCTCTCGAGTCCGGGAAAAAGGATATATGCAAATGCATGGAACATACTAACGGATGCGATCATACCAGCACTAATGTACCGGATCCCATCAGAACTCCGCAGTTGAGCGTGCTTGGGCGAGAGTAGTACTAGGATGGATTACCTCCCGGGAAGTCCTCGTGTTGCATCCTTTTATTTTTTTTCCTCTATTTTGTTTTTTTTTCATTCAGAAAACGTGACTACTTTCGGAACACCGTAACTTTTTGAGCGTGAGGACCTACTCGCCCCACAATACCTTTTCGGAAAGCCCCAAGAGAGCGTTCCGACGTGGCAATGGTACCAAGACCCATTGGCCAGTTTTTGACCCCAAATTTTGACGTTTGGAAGCTTTTTATGGGCTTTTTGTGATCCGGACGAAAATACCGGATCAAAAAGCTGTGTTCGGAAATAGTAATCGGATATTTTTCAAGTCAGGATGCACGTTCAAACTGGCCAACAAGTTCACGTACAGAGTGGGAGCCACGGAGAATCATTTCTCGAGTTCGGGAAAAGGGATATATGCAAATGCATGGATTATATTAATGGATGCGATCATACCAGCACTAATGCACCGGATCCCATCAGAACTCTGATGTGAAGCGTGCTCGGGCGAGAGTAGTACTAGGGTGAGTGACCTCCCGGGAAGTCCTCGTGTTGCATCCCTTTATTTTTTTTTCCTCTCTTTTGTTTTTTTTTCATTCAGAAAACGCGACTACTTACGGAACACCGTAACTTTTTGAGCGTGAGGACCTATGATATGTTTGCATTTTGCATCGTTTTAGCTTGCATAAATCATACGTTTTGACGTGTTAGTCACCCCGTTCTTGTTATTTATTCCGAGTTTTGCATACTTAGAGTGTTTTGCATTAGGTCCGCATACATCCTGCATATTTGGCTTGTTATAGGTACTTTCGGGTGATTTTGGAGAAGTTAGACCAGAAGCTGTCTGGGACATGCTGATCGAGTCCATACAGAGCAGTTGTGATCGAGTCCGTGCTGAGCAGAAGCTGTCTGGGACATTCTGATCGAGTCCGTGCAGGATACCCATGCAGACGTGATCGAGTCTGAGCAGGAGATGGAGCAGAAGCTCAGCTCGAGCACCCATGCTCGAGCTGTATGATCAAGCAGAGACAAAAGGTGGCGTCTTGAAGTTTCAGAACCCAGCTCGAGCCCCTGCTATCGAGTGGACTACTCAAGCTCATCTCAGAAAAATGCAGTCTTGATTTCGTCTGTTTGAGCACAGCACTCGACCAAGACTTAGCCGAGCTGGACCTTATCCTGCACATTTTTACTATTTTGCGCATGACGTTTTAGGGCTTTTAAGACTTAGTATAAATACCTAATGTTGGGTTAAGACTAAGGGGACTACGTTTTATCTCTAATATTTCGAGCTTTTCCTTGTGTTCTTCTCTGTTCTTAGTTTCCAGAACTTGTAATTTGATTTCTACTTGTTATTTTGAGTTTGTTCCTTCTGTTCTATCATTATCTCTATCTATTTCTATCATCTATGCAAGTTTTTATGATTTCTGGGTTTGTGTTCTTGATGTTCTTCATGAGTTTTGAGTAGTCATTAGGGTTCTTGAGGATGGGATAGATTAGGTGTAGAATCTTGGTCTTTCAGGTGGTTTAAGTGTAGATCGTTTGATTTCCCTTCTAAATCAGTGTTCT
Source organism: Boechera divaricarpa (assembly GCA_026770425.1). Lineage (NCBI taxonomy): Eukaryota > Viridiplantae > Streptophyta > Magnoliopsida > Brassicales > Brassicaceae > Boechera > Boechera divaricarpa. The sequence continues at coordinate 77,266 of JAMKOQ010000536.1, read as the reverse complement.
TAATGCTAGTTTCCTTCTGATCAATTGAAATTAGAACTTAGGTGTTTTTCCACCCAGAAGGTGTTTGATAAAATGCTTGAATGAACTGATGTTAGAGATTTGCATACCTAGCCTAAGGGATTAGTTGTCTAGGGTGTTTATCGACAATATTGAACTGATTCGTATTGCCTGCTAGGGTAGATTTCGCCAAGGGATTGGGTCTGGAACTGGTCTAGTTTGAGGTTACTTACCACGGGAGTGGACTTAACTGGTTTTGATGTTTGATGTCTAGGGAATAGCTTGATTGAGTTTTGTTAAACCACTTGAATAGGCTAAGAGGACACACTGAGTCGATTACCCCCATCCTTAGGAACTTCTCTTGCACTGTTGAATTTGCTGCCAGTCCTATACGCTGCTCTTTACCCCCATATGCTATTTCTGTTATTGCTTGGTTTCTGCTAGTTCTTGTTAGTCCCATACGGTATCTGTTTTAGTGTCCATTCTCAGTTTTTGTCTAGGTTGCTAGACCCCAATACGCTATTTGCTTGGCTTGACTTGAATTGCTTGATCGCGTCCTTTTTGGTTAATATCTTCACCCTTATGGATTGACACCTTACTACTACGACGAAAACTTGGTCTAGTAAGGAATTGACTTATATCAATTTGGCGCCGTTGCCGTTTGGGTGTTGTTTGTTACAATTAGGATTTCAAAATATTCTAGATCAAGTTCTTTTACAGTTCTTCGCTTACTAACTTGACTGTCTTTGCATTTTCAGGTACACATCCCCCTGCATGCAAACCAGATCAAGAGGAAGTCAGAACCTCCTCCGCCCCATCGACAATATTGACAGGTTACCACAACAGTTGCGAGCGCAGCGAGAAAACATCCAAGACCACCATCAGAATCCACTCGGTATGGAAGACCAACCACAGGTTCAAGACCCTCCTCCTGTGAGGAGACCCCGTTTGATAGGAGCAGGGGACGCCCCAAATACTCATACCAACAGACAAGGTATTGTCCCTCCCACGGTCCAGAACAACAATTTCGAGATCAAGAGCAGCTTGATCGCCATGGTGCAGAACAACAAGTTTCATGGCCTACCCATGGAAGACCCACTCGATCATCTTGACGAGTTTGATAGGCTCTGCAGCCTTACAAAGATCAATGGGGTCAGTGAAGATGGTTTCAAACTACGGCTCTTTCCCTTCTCTCTGGGTGACAGAGCCCATCACTGGGAAAAGACTCTACCCCATGGATCCATCACCTCATGGGACGACTGTAAGAAAGCCTTCCTGGCCAAATTCTTCTCCAACGCCAGGACAGCACGCTTGAGGAATGAATTTTCTGGATTCACTCAGAAGGACGGTGACAGCTTCAGTGAATGCTGGGATCGCTTCAAGGGCTACACTACTCAATGTCCTCACCACGGGTTCAGTAAGGAGTCCCTCCTTAGCACTCTCTACAGAGGCGTTCTCCCGAAGGTCCGCATGCTTCTCGATACCGCCAGTACTGGTAACTTCCTCAACCAAGATGTTGATGCTGGATGGGCACTTGTGGAGAATCTAGCCCAATTTGATGGTAACTACACTGCTGAGTATGATAGGAGTGTCCGGCCAAGTATTGGTCCAGATGATCAAACTCGGGCCATCAAGGCCTTGACTGCTAAGTTAGATCAACTACTACAGCAGAAGAAACAAGTCCACTTTGCTTCTGAGGATACAGTCTTCCAAGTCCAAGATGGGGAGGATGATGATATAGAGGAGGTCAGCTATGTGCAGAATCAGGGGCAGTACAATAAAGGTTTTATCAACTACAAGAACAACCCGAATCTGTCGTACAGGAGTACCAACGTTGCCAACCCTCAGGATCAAGTCTACCCACCTCAGCAACTACCCCCATCCAAGCCTTTTGTTCCCTACAATCAGCAACAGACCTTTGCCCCTAAACCGCACTTCCAGAGTCATCACCAACAACAGGGAGCCCCGTTTCCACCACCAGGATTTCAGTCTCACCACGTTCCGTCTTCTACTGCTCCAGATCAACAGACAAACACTTTGCTGCAGCAAATCCTACAGGGTCAAGCTGCTGGTGCACTCGAAACAGCCAAGAAGTTTGGTGAAATGAAAACACAGATGGACTACACCTATAATGATCTTAACAGCAAGATTGAGTCTCTGCAGTCCAAGATTCGTTCCATTGAGGGCAAGACAGCTTCACCCTCTCACCCTTCCCTACTCCCTGGTAAAGCAGTCCAAAACCCCAAAGAATATGCTCACATCAATGCCATAACTTTGCGGAATGGAAAAGAATTACCTGCGCGGGAAGGACCTCCTACAATCACTGAGGACAGTGAGGATCTAGATGGGAAGGATTTCATTTCAAAAAACGACCAAGACAAGAGTTCCATGCCTGCTGGGGCACCACAGCTCAACCAAAATGATCAAGACAGTCTACCTCCTGCACCTAAAGCTGTGATTTCAGAGGAAAAGAAGGCACCTTATGTCCCTCCTCCCTACAAGCCCAAATTGCCTTTCCCAAAGAGGTTTAAGAAGGACTTAATGGAGAAACATAAGCAAATCTTTGACAAGCATATCAAGGAATCTGAGATCCGGTTGCCTCTCATTGATGCTTTCTCCATGGTACCTGCTTATCAGAAGTTCTTGAAGGATGCAATAGCTGAGAAAGACAAGACAGTTCAGGGTATGGTTGTCCTATCAGAGGAGTGCAGTGCTATCATACAGAAGAGAGTCGTAAAGGAGAAGTTAGGTGACCCAGGTTCTTTCACTCTACCATGCTCTCTCGGTCCATTGGACCTCCCGGGAAGTCCTCGAGTTGCATCCTTTTATTTTTTTTCCTCTCTTTTGTTTTTTTTTTCATTCAGAAAACACGACTACTTACGGAACACCGTAACTTTTTGAGTTTGAGGAGCTACTCGCCCCACAATACCTTTTCGGAAAGCCCCAAGAGAGCGTTCCGACATGGCAATGGCACGAAGACCCATTGGCCAGTTTTCGACCCCAAATTTTGACGATATGAGGCTTTTTGGGTCTTTTTGTGATCCGGACGAAAATACCGGATCAAAAATCTGTGTTCGGAAATAGTTGTAGGATATTTTTCAAATTAGGATGCACGTTCAAACTGGCAACCAAGTTCACGTACAGAGTGGGAGCCACGGAGAATCATCTCTCGAGTCCGTGAAAAAGGATATATGCAAATGCATGGAACATATAAACGGATGCGATCATACCAGCACTAATGCACCAGATCCCATCAGAACTCTGCAGTTGAGCGTGCTTGGGCGAGAGTAGTACTAGGATGGGTGACCTCCCGGGAAGTCCTCGAGTTGCATCCTTTTATTTTTTTTCCTCTCTTTTGTTTTTTTTTTCTTTCAGAAAACGCGACTACTTACGGAACACCGTAACGTTTTGAGCGTGAGGACCTACTCGCCCCACAATACCTTTTCGGAAAGCCCCAAGAGAGCGTTCTGACGTGGCAATGGTACAAAGTCCATTGGCCAGTTTTCGACCCCAAATTTTGACGTTTGGAGGCTTTTTGGGGGCTTTTTGTGATCCGGACGAAAATACGGGATCAAAAATCTTTGTTCGGAAATAGTTGTCGTATATTTTTCAAGTCAGGATGCACGTTCAAACTTGCCAACAAGTTCATGTACAGAGTGGGACCCACGGTGAATCATCTCTCGAGTCCGGGAAAAAGGATATATGCGAATGCATGAAATATACTCACAGATACGATCATACCAGCACTAATACACCGGATCCCATCAGAACTCCATCGGTAAGCGTGCTTGGGCAAGAGTAATACTAGAATTGGTGACCTCCCGGGAAGTCCTCGTGTTGCATCCTTTTTTTTTATTTTCCTCTCTTTTGTTTTTTTTTCATTTAGAAAACGCGACTACTTACGGAACACCGTAACCTTTTGAGCGCGAGGACCTATTCACCCCAAGAGAGCCTTCCGACGTGGCAATGGTACGTAGACCCAAAGGCCAGTTTTCGATCCAAAATTTTGACGTTTGGAGGCTATACAGGGACTTTTTGTGATCCGGACGAAAATACCGGAACAAATATATGTGTTCCGAAATAGTTGTCGGATATTTTTCAAGTCAGGATGCACGTTCCAACTGGCCAACAAGTTCAGGTACAGAGTGGGACCCACGGTGAATCATCTCTCGAGTCCGGGAAAAAAGATATATGCGAATGCATGGAATATACTAACGGGTGCGATCATATCAGCACTAATATACTGGATCCCATCAGAACTCCGCAGGTAAGCGTGCTTGGGCGAGAGTAGTACTTGGATGGGTGACCTCCCGTTAAGTCCTCGTGTTGCATCTTTTTTTTTTTTTTCCTCTCTTTTGTTTTTTTTTTCATTCAGAAAACGCGACTACTTACGAAACACCGTAACCTTTTGAGAGTGAGGACCTATTCACCCCACAATACCTTTTCAGAAAGCCCCAAGAGAGCCTTCCGACGTGGCAATGATACATAGACCCATTAACTAGTTTTCGACCCCAAATTTTGACGTTTGGAGGCTTTTTGGGGGCTTTTTGTGATCAGGACGAAAATGCCTTATCAAAAATCTTTGTTCGGAAATAGTTATCGTATATTTTTCAAGTCAGGATGCACGTTCAAACTGGCCAACAAGTTCAGGTACAGAGTGGGACCCACGGTGAATCATCTCTCGAGTCCAGGAAAAAAGATATATGCGAATGCATGGAATATACTAACGGATGCGATCATACCAGCACTAATACACTGGATCCCATCTGAACTCCGCAGTGAAGCGTGTTTGGGCGAGAGTAGTACTAAGATGGGTGACCTCCCGGGAAGTCCACGTGTTGCATCTTTTTTTTTTTCCTCTCTTTTGTTTTTTTTTCATTCAGAAAACGCGACTACTTATGAAACACCGTAACCTTTTGAGCGTGATGGACCTATTCACCCCACAATACCTTTTCAGAAAGCCCCAAGAGAGCCTTCCGACGTGGCAATGATACATAGACCCATTAGCTAGTTTTCGACCCCAAATTTTGACGTTTGGAGGCTTTTTGGAGGCTTTTTGTGATCGGGACGAAAATACCTGATCAAAAATCTTTGTTCGGAAATAGTTGTCGTATATTCTTCAAGTCAGGATGTACGTTCAAACTGGCCAACAAGTTCATGTATAGAGTGGGACCCACGGTGAATCATCTCTCGAGTCCGGGAAAAAGGATATCTGCCAATGCATGAAATATACTGACGGATGCGATCATACCAGCACTAATACACCGGATCCCATCAGAACTCCGTAATTAAGCGTGCTTGGGCAAGAGTAGTACTATGATGGGTGACCTCCCGGGAAGTCCTCGTGTTGCATCCTTTTTTTTTCTTTTCCTCTCTTTTGTTTTTTTTTTCATTCAGAAAACGCGACTACTTACGAAACACCGTAACCTTTTGAACGTGAGGACCTATTCACCCCAAGAGAGCCTTCTGACGTGGCAATGGTACGTAGACCCAAAGGCCAGTTTTCGATCCCAAATTTTGACGTTTGGAGGCTATACGGGCACTTTTTGTGATCCGGACGAAAATATCGAAACAAATATATGTGTTCAAATGCATAGAATATACTAACCTATTCAACCCACAATACCTTCTCGGAAAGCCCCAAGAGAGCCTTCCGACGTGACATTGGTAAATAGACCCATTAGCTAGTTTTTGACCCCAAATTTTGACGTTCGGAGGCTTTTTGGGGGCTTTTTGTTATCCGGACGAAAATACCGGATTAAAAATCTTTGTTCGGAAATAGTTATCGTATATTTTTCAAGTCATAATGCACATTCAAACGGGCCAACAAGTTCATGTACAGAGTGGGCCCACGGTGAATCATCTCTCGAGTCCGGGAAAAAGGATATATGAGAATGCATAGAATATACTAACGGATGCGATCATACCAGCACTAATGCACCGGATCCCATCAGAACTCCGATGATAATCGTGCTCGGGCGAGAGTAGTACTAGGATGGGTGACCTCCCGGGAAGTCCTCGTGTTGCATCCCTTTATTTTTTTTCCTCTCTTTTGTTTTTTTTTTCATTCAGAAAACGCGACTACTTACGAAACACCGTAACCTTTTGAACGTGAGGACTTATTCACCCCACAATAACTTTTCGGAAAGCCCCAAGAGAGCCTTCCGACGTGGCAATGGTAAATACACCCATTGGCTAGTTTTCGACCGCAAATTTTGACGTTTGGAGGCTTTTTGGGGGCTTTTTGTTATCCGGACGAAAATACCGGATAAAAATCTGTGTTCGCAAATAGTTGTCGGATATTTTTCAAGTCAGGATGTACGTTCAAACTGGCCAACAAGTTCAGGTACAGAGTGGGACCCACGGTGAATCATCTCTCGAGTCTGGGAAAAAGGATATATGCGAATGCATGGAATATACTAACGGATGCGATCATACCAGCACTAATACACTGGATCCCATCAGAACTCCGCAGTTAAGCGTGCTTGGACGAGAGTAGTACTAGGATGGTGGGTGACCTCCCAGGAAGTCCTCGTGTTGCATCCTTATTTTTATTTTCCTCTCTTTTGTTTTCTTTTTCATTCAGAAAACGCGACTACTTACGAAACACCGTAACCTTTTGAACGTGAGTACCTATTCACCCCAAGAGAGCCTTCCGACGTGGCAATGGTACGTAGACCCAAATGCCAGTTTTCGATCCCAAATTTTGACGTTTGGAGGCTATACAGGGACTTTTTGTTATCCGGACGAAAATACCGAAACAAATATATATGTTCGGAAATTGTTGTCGGATATTTTTCAAGTCAGGATGCACGTTCAAACTGGCCAACAAGTTCAGGTACAGAGTGGGACCCACGGTGAATCATCTCTCGAGTCCGGGAAAAAAGATATATGCGAATGCATAGAATATACTAACGGATGCGATCATACCAGCACTAATAGACTAGATCCCATCAGAACTCTGCAGGTAAGCGTGCTTGGGCGAGAGTAGTACTTGGATGGGTGACCTCCCAGGAAGTCCTCGTGTAGCAACTTTTTTTTTTCTTCTCTTTTATTTTTTTTAATTCAGAAAACGCGACTACTTACGAAACACCGTAACCTTTTGAACGTGAGGACCTATTCACCCCACAATAACTTTTCAGAAAGCCCCAAGAGAGCCTTCCGACGTGGCAATGATACATAGACCCATTAGTTAGTTTTCGACCCTAAATTTTAACGTTTGGAGGCTTTTTGTGGGCTTTTTGTGATCCGGACGAAAATACCGGATCAAAAATCTTTTTTCGGAAATAGTTGTCGTATATTTTTCAAGTCAGGATGCACGTTCAAACTGGCCAACAAGTTCATGTACAGAGTGGGACCCACGGTGAATCATCTCTCGAGTCCGGGAAAAAGGATATATGAGAATGCATAGAATATACTAACGGATGCGATCATAGCAGCACTAATGCACCAGATCCCATCTGAACTCCGCAGTGAAGCGTGTTTGGGCGAGAGGAGTACTAGGATGGGTGACCTCCCGGGAAGTCCTAGTGTTGCATCTTTTTTTTTTTTCCTCTCTTTTGTTTTTTTTTCATTCAGAAAATGCGACTACTTACGAAACACCGTAACCTTTTGAATGTGAGGACTTATTCACCCCACAATAACTTTTCGGAAAGCCCCAAGAGAGCCTTCCGACGTGGCAATGGTACATAGACCCATTAGCTAGTTTTCGACCCCAAATTTTGACGTTTGTAGGCTTTTTTGGGGCTTTTTGTGATCCGGACGAAAATATCGGATCAAAAATCTGTGTTCGCAAATAGTTGTCGGATATTTTTCAAGTCAGGATGCACGTTCCAACTGGCCAACAAGTTCAGGTACAGAGTGGGACCCACGGTGAATCATCTCTCGAGTCCGGGAAAAAAGATATATGCGAATGCATGGAATATACTAACGGGTGCGATCATACCAGCACTAATATACTGGATCCCATCAGAACTCTGCAGGTAAGCGTGCTTGGGCGAGAGTAGTACCTGGATGGGTGACCTCCCGTTAAGTCCTCGTGTTGCATCTTTTTTTTTTTTCCTCTCTTTTGTTTTTTTTTTTCATTCAGAAAACGCGACTACTTACGAAACACCGTAACCTTTTGAGAGTGAGGACCTATTCACCCCACAATACCTTTTCAGAAAGCCCCAAGAGAGCCTTCCGACGTGGCAATGATACATAGACCCATTAACTAGTTTTCGACCCCAAATTTTGACGTTTGGAGGCTTTTTGGGGGCTTTTTGTGATCAGGACGAAAATGCCTAATCAAAAATCTTTGTTCGGAAATAGTTGTCGTATATTTTTCAAGTCAGGATGCACGTTCAAACTGGCCAACAAGTTCAGGTACAGAGTGGGACCCACGGTGAATCATCTCTCGAGTCCAGGAAAAAAGATATATGCGAATGCATGGAATATACTAACGGATGCGATCATATTAGCACTAATACACTGGATCCCATCTGAACTCCGCAGTGAAGCGTGTTTGGGCGAGAGTAGTACTAAGATGGGTGACCTCCCGGGAAGTCCACGTGTTGCATCTTTTTTTTTTTTCCTCTCTTTTGTTTTTTTTTTCATTCAGAAAACGCGACTACTTACGAAACACCGTAACCTTTTGAGCGTGATGGACCTATTCACCCCACAATACCTTTTCAGAAAGCCCCAAGAGAGCCTTCCGACGTGGCAATGATACATAGACCCATTAGCTAGTTTTCGACCCCAAATTTTGACGTTTGGAGGCTTTTTGGGGGCTTTTTGTGATCGGGACGAAAATACCTGATCAAAAATCTTTGTTCGGAAATAGTTGTCGTATATTCTTCAAGTCAGGATGTACGTTCAAACTGGCCAACAAGTTCATGTACAGAGTGGGACCCACGGTGAATCATCTCTCGAGTCCGGGAAAAAGGATATCTGCCAATGCATGAAATATACTGACGGATGCGATCATACCAGCACTAATACACCGGATCCCATCAGAACTCCGTAGTTAAGCGTGCTTGGGCAAGAGTAGGACTATGATGGGTGACCTCCCGGGAAGTCCTCGTGTTGCATCCTTTTTTTCTTTTCCTATCTTTTGTTTTTTTTCATTCAGAAAACGCGACTACTTACGAAACACCGTAACCTTTTGAACGTGAGGACCTATTCACAACAAGAGAGCCTTCCGACGTGGCAATGGTACGTAGACCCAAAGGCCAGTTTTCGATCCCAAATTTTGACGTTTGGAGGCTATACGGGCACTTTTTGTGATCCGGACGAAAATACCGAAACAAATATATGTGTTCGAATGCATAGAATATACTAACCTATTCAACCCACAATACCTTTTCGGAAAGCCCCAAGAGAGCCTTCCGACGTGACATTGGTAAATAGACCCATTAGCTAGTTTTTGACCCCAAATTTTGACGTTCGGAGTCTTTTTGGGGGCTTTTTGTTATCCGGACGAAAATACCGGATTAAAAATCTTTGTTCGGAAATAGTTGTCGTATATTTTTCAAGTCATAATGCACGTTCAAACGGGCCAACAAGTTCATGTACAGAGTGAGCCCACGGTGAATCATCTCTCGAGTCCGGGAAAAAGGATATATGAGAATGCATAGAATATACTAACGGATGCGATCATACCAGCACTAATGCACCGGATCCCATCAGAACTCCAATGATAATCGTGCTCGGGCGAGAGTAGTACTAGGATGGGTGACCTCCCGGGAAGTCCTCGTGTTGCATCCCTTTATTTTTTTTCCTCTCTTTTGTTTTTTTTTTCATTCAGAAAACGCGACTACTTATGAAACACCGTAACCTTTTGAACGTGAGGACTTATTCACCCCACAATAACTTTTCGGAAAGCCCCAAGAGAGCCTTCCGACGTGGCAATGGTAAATAGACCCATTGGCTAGTTTTCGACCGCAAATTTTGACGTTTGGAGGCTTTTTGGGGGCTTTTTGTTATCCGGACGAAAATACCGGATAAAAAATCTGTGTTCGCAAATAGTTGTCGGATATTTTTCAAGTCAGGATGTACGTTCAAACTGGCCAACAAGTTCAGGTATAGAGTGGGACCCACGGTGAATCATCTCTCGAGTCTGGGAAAAAGGATATATGCGAATGCATGGAATATACTAACGGATGCGATCATACCAGCACTAATACACTGGATCCCATCAGAACTCCGCAGTTAAGCGTGCTTGGACGAGAGTAGTACTAGGATGGTGGGTGACCTCCCAGGAAGTCCTCGTGTTGCATCCTTATTTTTATTTTCCTCTCTTTTGTTTTCTTTTTCATTCAGAAAACGCGACTACTTACGAAACACCGTAACCTTTTGAACGTGAGTACCTATTCACCCCAAGAGAGCCTTCCGACGTGGCAATGGTACATAGACCCAAAGGCCAGTTTTCGATCCCAAATTTTGACGTTTGGAGGCTATACGGGGACTTTTTGTTATCCGGACGAAAATACCGAAACAAATATATATGTTCGGAAATTGTTGTCGGATATTTTTCAAGTCAGGATGCAGGTTCAAACTGGCCAACAAGTTCAGGTACAGAGTGGGACCCACGGTGAATCATCTCTCGAGTCCGGGAAAAAAGATATATGCGAATGCATGGAATATACTAACGGGTGCGATCATACCAGCACTAATATACTGGATCCCATCAGAACTCCGCAGGTAAGCGTGCTTGGGCGAGAGTAGTACTTGGATGGGTGACCTCCCGTTAAGTCCACGTGTTGCATCTTTTTTTTTTTTTTCCTCTCTTTTGTTTTTTTTTTCATTCAGAAAACGCGACTACTTACGAAACACCGTAACCTTTTGAGCGTGATGGACCTATTCACCCCACAATACCTTTTCAGAAAGCCCCAAGAGAGCCTTCCGACGTGGCTATGATACATAGACCCATTAGCTAGTTTTCGACCCCAAATTTTGACGTTTGGAGGCTTTTTGGGGGCTTTTTGTGATCGGGACGAAAATACCTGATCAAAAATCTTTGTTCGGAAATAGTTGTCGTATATTCTTCAAGTCAGGATGTACGTTCAAACTGGCCAACAAGTTCATGTACAGAGTGGGACCCACGGTGAATCATCTCTCGAGTCCGGGAAAAAGGATATCTGCCAATGCATGAAATATACTGACGGATGCGATCATACCAGCACTAATACACCGGATCCCATCAGAACTCCGTAGTTAAGCGTGCTTGGGCAAGAGTAGTACTATGATGGGTGACCTCCCGGGAAGTCCTCGTGTTGCATCCTTTTTTTTTCTTTTCCTCTCTTTTGTTTTTTTTTTCATTCAGAAAACGCGACTACTTACGAAACACCGTAACCTTTTGAACGTGAGGACCTATTCACAACAAGAGAGCCTTCCGACGTGGCAATGGTACGTAGACCCAAAGGCCAGTTTTCGATCCCAAATTTTGACGTTTGGAGGCTATACGGGCACTTTTTGTGATCCGGACGAAAATACCGAAACAAATATATGTGTTCGAATGCATAGAATATACTAACCTATTCAACCCACAATACCTTTTCGGAAAGCCCCAAGAGAGCCTTCCGACGTGACATTGGTAAATAGACCATTAGCTAGTTTTTGACCCCAAATTTTGACGTTCGGAGGCTTTTTGGGGGCTTTTTGTTATCCGGACGAAAATACCGGATTAAAAATCTTTGTTCGGAAATAGTTGTCGTATATTTTTCAAGTCATAATGCACGTTCAAACGGGCCAACAAGTTCATGTACAGAGTGGGCCCACGGTGAATCATCTCTCGAGTCCGGGAAAAAGGATATATGAGAATGCATAGAATATACTAACGGATGCGATCATACCAGTACTAATGCACCGGATCCCATCAGAACTCCGATGATAATCGTGCTCGGGCGAGAGTAGTACTAGGATGGGTGACCTCCCGGGAAGTCCTCGTGTTGCATCCCTTTATTTATTTTCCTCTCTTTTGTTTTTTTTTTCATTCAGAAAACGCGACTACTTACGAAACACCGTAACCTTTTGAACGTGAGGACTTATTCACCCCACAATAACTTTTTTGAAAGCCCCAAGAGAGCCTTCCGACGTGGCAATGGTAAATAGACCCATTGGCTAGTTTTCGACCGCAAATTTTGACGTTTGGAGGCTTTTTGGGGGTTTTTCGTTATCCGGACGAAAATACCGGATAAAAAATCTGTGTTCGCAAATAGTTGTCGGATATTTTTCAAGTCAGGATGTACGTTCAAACTGGCCAACAAGTTCAGGTATAGAGTGGGACCCACGGTGAATCATCTCTCGAGTCTGGGAAAAAGGATATATGCGAATGCATGGAATATACTAACGGATGCGATCATACCAGCACTAATACACTGGATCCCATCAGAACTCCGCAGTTAAGCGTGCTTGGACGAGAGTAGTACTAGGATGGTGGGTGACCTCCCAGGAAGTCCTCGTGTTGCATCCTTATTTTTATTTTCCTCTCTTTTGTTTTCTTTTTCATTCAGAAAACGCGACTACTTACGAAACACCGTAACCTTTTGAACGTGAGTACCTATTCACCCCAAGAGAGCCTTCCGACGTGGCAATGGTACGTAGACCCAAAGGCCAGTTTTCGATCCCAAATTTTGACGTTTGGAGGCTATACGGGGACTTTTTGTTATCCGGACGAAAATACCGAAACAAATATATATGTTCGGAAATTGTTGTCGGATATTTTTCAAGTCAGGATGCAGGTTCAAACTGGCCAACAAGTTCAGGTACAGAGTGGGACCCACGGTGAATCATCTCTCGAGTCCGGAAAAGATATATGCGAATGCATGGAATATACTAAAGGGTGCGATCATACCAGCACTAATATACTGGATCCCATCAGAACTCCGCAGGTAAGCGTGCTTGGGCGAGAGTAGTACTTGGATGGGTGACCTCCCGTTAAGTCCTCGTGTTGCATCTTTTTATTTTTTTTTCCTCTCTTTTATTTTTTTTTTCATTCAGAAAACGCGACTACTTACGAAACACCGTAACCTTTTGAGAGTGAGGACCTATTCACCCCACAATACCTTTTCAGAAAGCCCCAAGAGAGCCTTCCGACGTGGCAATGATACATAGACCCATTAACTAGTTTTCGACCCCAAATTTTGACGTTTGGAGGCTTTTTGGGGGCTTTTTGTGATCGGGACGAAAATACCTGATCAAAAATCTTTGTTCGGAAATAGTTGTCGTATATTCTTCAAGTCAGGATGTACGTTCAAACTGGCCAACAAGTTCATGTACAGAGTGGGACCCACGGTGAATCATCTCTCGAGTCCGGGAAAAAGGATATCTGCCAATGCATGAAATATACTGACGGATGCGATCATACCAGCACTAATACACCGGATCCCATCAGAACTCCGTAGTTAAGCGTGCTTGGGCAAGAGTAGGACTATGATGGGTGACCTCCCGGGAAGTCCTCGTGTTGCATCCTTTTTTTTTCTTTTCCTATCTTTTGTTTTTTTTTTCATTCAGAAAACGCGACTACTTACGAAACACCGTAACCTTTTGAACGTGAGGACCTATTCACAACAAGAGAGCCTTCCGACGTGGCAATGGTACGTAGACCCAAAGGCCAGTTTTCGATCCCAAATTTTGACGTTTGGAGGCTATACGGGCACTTTTTGTGATCCGGACGAAAATACCGAAACAAATATATGTGTTCGAATGCATAGAATATACTAACCTATTCAACCCACAATACCTTTTCGGAAAGCCCCAAGAGAGCCTTCCGACGTGACATTGGTAAATAGACCCATTAGCTAGTTTTTGACCCCAAATTTTGACGTTCGGAGTCTTTTTGGGGGCTTTTTGTTATCCGGACGAAAATACCGGATTAAAAATCTTTGTTCGGAAATAGTTGTCGTATATTTTTCAAGTCATAATGCACGTTCAAACGGGCCAACAAGTTCATGTACAGAGTGAGCCCACGGTGAATCATCTCTCGAGTCCGGGAAAAAGGATATATGAGAATGCATAGAATATACTAACGGATGCGATCATACCAGCACTAATGCACCGGATCCCATCAGAACTCCAATGATAATCGTGCTCGGGCGAGAGTAGTACTAGGATGGGTGACCTCCCGGGAAGTCCTCGTGTTGCATCCCTTTATTTTTTTTCCTCTCTTTTGTTTTTTTTTTCATTCAGAAAACGCGACTACTTACGAAACACCGTAACCTTTTGAACGTGAGGACTTATTCACCCCACAATAACTTTTTGGAAAGCCCCAAGAGAGCCTTCCGACGTGGCAATGGTAAATAGACCCATTGGCTAGTTTTCGACCGCAAATTTTGACGTTTGGAGGCTTTTTGGGGGCTTTTTGTTATCCGGACGAAAATACCGGATAAAAAATCTGTGTTCGCAAATAGTTGTCGGATATTTTTCAAGTCAGGATGTACGTTCAAACTGGCCAACAAGTTCAGGTATAGAGTGGGACCCACGGTGAATCATCTCTCGAGTCTGGGAAAAAGGATATATGCGAATGCATGGAATATACTAACGGATGCGATCATACCAGCACTAATACACTGGATCCCATTAGAACTCCGCATGATTAAGCGTGCTTGGACGAGAGTAGTACTAGGATGGTGGGTGACCTCCCAGGAAGTCCTCGTGTTGCATCCTTATTTTTATTTTCCTCTCTTTGTTTTCTTTTTCATTCAGAAAACGCGACTACTTACGAAACACCGTAACCTTTTGAACGTGAGTACCTATTCACCCCAAGAGAGCCTTCCGACGTGGCAATGGTACATAGACCCAAAGGCCAGTTTTCGATCCCAAATTTTGACGTTTGGAGGCTATACGGGGACTTTTTGTTATCCGGACGAAAATACCGAAACAAATATATATGTTCGGAAATTGTTGTCGGATATTTTTCAAGTCAGGATGCAGGTTCAAACTGGCCAACAAGTTCAGGTACGAGTGGGACCCACGGTGAATCATCTCTCGAGTCCGGGAAAAAGATATATGCGAATGCATGGAATATACTAACGGGTGCGATCATACCAGCACTAATATACTGGATCCCATCAGAACTCCGCAGGTAAGCGTGCTTGGGCGAGAGTAGTACTTGGATGGGTGACCTCCCGTTAAGTCCCCGTGTTGCATCTTTTTTTTTTTTTTCCTCTCTTTTGTTTTTTTTTTCATTCATAAAACGCGACTACTTACGAAACACCGTAACCTTTTGAGCGTGATGGACCTATTCACCCCACAATACCTTTTCAGAAAGCCCCAAAAGAGCCTTCCGACGTGGCTATGATACATAGACCCATTAGCTAGTTTTCGACCCCAAATTTTGACTTTTGGAGGCTTGTTTTGGTCTTTTTGTGATCGGGACGAAAATACCTGATCAAAAATCTTTTTTCGGAAATAGTTGTCGTATATTCTTCAAGTCAGGATGTACGTTCAAACTGGCCAACAAGTTCATGTACAGAGTGGGACCCACGGTGAATCATCTCTCGAGTCCGGGAAAAAGGATATCTGCCAATGCATGAAATATACTGACGGATGCTATCATACCAGCACTAATACACCGGATCCCATCAGAACTCCGTAGTTAAGCGTGCTTGGGCAAGAGTAGTACTATGATGGGTGACCTCCCGGGAAGTCCTCGTGTTGCATCCTTTTTTTCTTTTCCTCTCTTTGTTTTTTTCATTCAGAAAACGCGACTACTTACGAAACACCGTAACCTTTTGAACGTGAGGACCTATTCACAACAAGAGAGCCTTCCGACGTGGCAATGGTACGTAGACCCAAAGGCCAGTTTTCGATCCCAAATTTTGACGTTTGGAGGCTATACGGGCACTTTTTGTGATCCGGACGAAAATACCGAAACAAATATATGTGTTCGAATGCATAGAATATACTAACCTATTCAACCCACAATACCTTTTCGGAAAGCCCCAAGAGAGCCTTCCGACGTGACATTGGTAAATAGACCATTAGCTAGTTTTTGACCCCAAATTTTGACGTTCGGAGGCTTTTTGGGGGCTTTTTGTTATCCGGACGAAAATACCGGATTAAAAATCTTTGTTCGGAAATAGTTGTCGTATATTTTTCAAGTCATAATGCACGTTCAAACGGGCCAACAAGTTCATGTACAGAGTGGGCCCACGGTGAATCATCTCTCGAGTCCGGGAAAAAGGATATATGAGAATGCATAGAATATACTAACGGATGCGATCATACCAGCACTAATGCACCGGATCCCATCAGAACTCCGATGATAATCGTGCTCGGGCGAGAGTAGTACTAGGATGGGTGACCTCCCGGGAAGTCCTCGTGTTGCATCCCTTTATTTATTTTCCTCTCTTTTGTTTTTTTTTTCATTCAGAAAACGCGACTACTTACGAAACACCGTAACCTTTTGAACGTGAGGACTTATTCACCCCACAATAACTTTTTGGAAAGCCCCAAGAGAGCCTTCCGACGTGGCAATGGTAAATAGACCCATTGGCTAGTTTTCGACCGCAAATTTTGACGTTTGGAGGCTTTTTGGGGGCTTTTCGTTATCCGGACGAAAATACCGGATAAAAAATCTGTGTTCGCAAATAGTTGTCGGATATTTTTCAAGTCAGGATGTACGTTCAAACTGGCCAACAAGTTCAGGTATAGAGTGGGACCCACGGTGAATCATCTCTCGAGTCTGGGAAAAAGGATATATGCGAATGCATGGAATATACTAACGGATGCGATCATACCAGCACTAATACACTGGATCCCATCAGAACTCCGCAGTTAAGCGTGCTTGGACGAGAGTAGTACTAGGATGGTGGGTGACCTCCCAGGAAGTCCTCGTGTTGCATCCTTATTTTTATTTTCCTCTCTTTTGTTTTCTTTTTCATTCAGAAAACGCGACTACTTACGAAACACCGTAACCTTTTGAACGTGAGTACCTATTCACCCCAAGAGAGCCTTCCGACGTGGCAATGGTACGTAGACCCAAAGGCCAGTTTTCGATCCCAAATTTTGACGTTTGGAGGCTATACGGGGACTTTTTGTTATCCGGACGAAAATACCGAAACAAATATATATGTTCGGAAATTGTTGTCGGATATTTTTCAAGTCAGGATGCAGGTTCAAACTGGCCAACAAGTTCAGGTACAGAGTGGGACCCACGGTGAATCATCTCTCGAGTCCGGGAAAAAAGATATATGCGAATGCATGGAATATACTAAAGGGTGCGATCATACCAGCACTAATATACTGGATCCCATCAGAACTCCGCAGGTAAGCGTGCTTGGGCGAGAGTAGTACTTGGATGGGTGACCTCCCGTTAAGTCCTCGTGTTGCATCTTTTTATTTTTTTTTCCTCTCTTTTATTTTTTTTTTCATTCAGAAAACGCGACTACTTACGAAACACCGTAACCTTTTGAGAGTGAGGACCTATTCACCCCACAATACCTTTTCAGAAAGCCCCAAGAGAGCCTTCCGACGTGGCAATGATACATAGACCCATTAACTAGTTTTCGACCCCAAATTTTGACGTTTGGAGGCTTTTTGGGGGCTTTTTGTGATCGGGACGAAAATACCTGATCAAAAATCTTTGTTCGGAAATAGTTGTCGTATATTCTTCAAGTCAGGATGTACGTTCAAACTGGCCAACAAGTTCATGTACAGAGTGGGACCCACGGTGAATCATCTCTCGAGTCCGGGAAAAAGGATATCTGCCAATGCATGAAATATACTGACGGATGCGATCATACCAGCACTAATACACCGGATCCCATCAGAACTCCGTAGTTAAGCGTGCTTGGGCAAGAGTAGTACTATGATGGGTGACCTCCCGGGAAGTCCTCGTGTTGCATCCTTTTTTTTCTTTTCCTCTCTTTTGTTTTTTTTTCATTTAGAAAACGCGACTACTTACGGAAAACCGTAACCTTTTTGACCTGAGGGCCCATTCCCAACAAGAGAGCCTTCCGACGTGGCAATGGTACGTAGACCCAAAGGCCAGTTTTCGATCCCAAATTTTGACGTTTGGAGGCTATACGGGCACTTTTTGTGATCCGGACGAAAATACCGAAACAAATATATGTGTTCGAATGCATAGAATATACTAACCTATTCAACCCACAATACCTTTTCGGAAAGCCCCAAGAGAGCCTTCCGACGTGACATTGGTAAATAGACCATTAGCTAGTTTTTGACCCCAAATTTTGACGTTCGGAGGCTTTTTGGGGCTTTTTGTTATCCGGACGAAAATACCGGATTAAAAATCTTTGTTCGGAAATAGTTGTCGTATATTTTTCAAGTCATAATGCACGTTCAAACGGGCCAACAAGTTCATGTACGAGTGGGCCCACGGTGAATCATCTCTCGAGTCCGGAAAAAGGATATATGAGAATGCATAGAATATACTAACGGATGCGATCATACCAGCACTAATGCACCGGATCCCATCAGAACTCCGATGATAATCGTGCTCGGGCGAGAGTAGTACTAGGATGGGTGACCTCCCGGGAAGTCCTCGTGTTGCATCCCTTTATTTTTTTTCCTCTCTTTTGTTTTTTTTTCATTCAGAAAACGCGACTACTTACGAAACACCGTAACCTTTTGAACGTGAGGACTTATTCACCCCACAATAACTTTTTGGAAAGCCCCAAGAGAGCCTTCCGACGTGGCAACGGTAAATAGACCCATTGGCTAGTTTTCGACCACAAATTTTGACGTTTGGAGGCTTTTTGGGGGCTTTTTGTTATCCGGACGAAAATACCGGATAAAAAATCTGTGTTCGCAAATAGTTGTCGGATATTTTTCAAGTCAGGATGTACGTTCAAACTGGCCAACAAGTTCAGGTATAGAGTGGGACCCACGGTGAATCATCTCTCGAGTCTGGGAAAAAGGATATATGCGAATGCATGGAATATACTAACGGATGCGATCATACCAGCACTAATACACTGGATCCCATCAGAACTCCGCAGTTAAGCGTGCTTGGACGAGTAGTACTAGGATGGTGGGTGACCTCCCGTGAAGTCCTCGTGTTGCATCCTTATTTTTATTTTCCTCTCTTTTGTTTTCTTTTTCATTCAGAAAACGCGACTACTTACGAAACACCGTAACCTTTTGAACGTGAGTACCTATTCACCCCAAGAGAGCCTTCCGACGTGGCAATGGTACGTAGACCCAAAGGCCAGTTTTCGATCCCAAATTTTGACGTTTGGAGGCTATACGGGGACTTTTGTTATCCGGACGAAAATATCGAAACAAATATATATGTTCGGAAATTGTTGTCGGATATTTTTCAAGTCAGGATGCAGAGTTCAAACTGGCCAACAAGTTCAGGTACAGAGTGGGACCCACGGTGAATCATCTCTCGAGTCCGGAAAAAGATATATGCGAATGCATGGAATATACTAAAGGGTGCGATCATACCAGCACTAATATACTGGATCCCATCAGAACTCCGCAGTAAGCGTGCTTGGGCGAGAGTAGTACTTGGATGGGTGACCTCCCGTTAAGTCCTCGTGTTCCATCTTTTTATTTTTTTCCTCTCTTTTATTTTTTTCATTCGAAAACGCGACTACTTACGAAACACCGTAACCTTTTGAGAGTGAGGACCTATTCACCCCACAATACCTTTTCAGAAAGCCCCAAGAGAGCCTTCCGACGTGGCAATGATACATAGACCCATTAACTAGTTTTCGACCCCAAATTTTGACGTTTGGAGGCTTTTTGGGGGCTTTTTGTGATCGGGACGAAAATATCTGATCAAAAATCTTTGTTCGGAAATAGTTGTCGTATATTCTTCAAGTCAGGATGTACGTTCAAACTGGCCAACAAGTTCATGTACAGAGTGGGACCCACGGTGAATCATCTCTCGAGTCCGGGAAAAAGGATATCTGCCAATGCATGAAATATACTGACGGATGCGATCATACCAGCACTAATACACCAGATCCCATCAGAACTCCGTAGTTAAGCGTGCTTGGGCAAGAGTAGTACTATGATGGGTGACCTCCCGGGAAGTCCTCGTGTTGCATCCTTTTTTTTCTTTTCCTCTCTTTTGTTTTTTTTTTCATTCAGAAAACGCGACTACTTACGAAACACCGTAACCTTTTGAACGTGAGGACCTATTCACCCCAAGAGAGCCTTCCGACGTGGCAATGGTACGTAGACCCAAAGGCCAGTTTTCGATCCCAAATTTTGACGTTTGGAGGCTATACGGGCACTTTTTGTGATCCGGACGAAAATACCGAAACAAATATATGTGTTCGAATGCATAGAATATACTAACCTATTCAACCCACAATACCTTTTCGGAAAGCCCCAAGAGAGCCTTCCGACGTGACATTGGACCCATTAGCTAGTTTTTGACCCCAAATTTTGACGTTCGGAGGCTTTTTGGGGGCTTTTTGTTATCCGGACGAAAATACCGGATTAAAAATCTTTGTTCGGAAATAGTTGTCGTATATTTTTCAAGTCATAATGCACGTTCAAACGGGCCAACAAGTTCATGTACAGAGTGGGCCCACGGTGAATCATCTCTCGAGTCCGGGAAAAAGGATATATGAGAATGCATAGAATATACTAACGGATGCGATCATACCAGCACTAATGCACCGGATCCCATCAGAACTCCGATGATAATCGTGCTCGGGTGAGAGTAGTACTAGGATGGGTGACCTCCCGGGAAGTCCTCGTGTTGCATCCCTTTATTTTTTTTCCTCTCTTTTGTTTTTTTTTTCATTCAGAAAACGCGACTACTTACGAAACACCGTAACCTTTTGAACGTGAGGACTTATTCACCCCACAATAACTTTTTGGAAAGCCCCAAGAGAGCCTTCCGACGTGGCAACGGTAAATAGACCCATTGGCTAGTTTTCGACCACAAATTTTGACGTTTGGAGGCTTTTTGGGGGCTTTTTGTTATCCGGACGAAAATACCGGATAAAAAATCTGTGTTCGCAAATAGTTGTCGGATATTTTTCAAGTCAGGATGTACGTTCAAACTGGCCAACAAGTTCAGGTATAGAGTGGGACCCACGGTGAATCATCTCTCGAGTCTGGGAAAAAGGATATATGCGAATGCATGGAATATACTAACGGATGCGATCATACCAGCACTAATACACTGGATCCCATCAGAACTCCGCAGTTAAGCGTGCTTGGACGAGAGTAGTACTAGGATGGTGGGTGACCTCCCAGGAAGTCCTCGTGTTGCATCCTTATTTTTATTTTCCTCTCTTTTGTTTTCTTTTTCATTCAGAAAACGCGACTACTTACGAAACACCGTAACCCTTTGAACGTGAGTACCTATTCACCCCAAGAGAGCCTTCCGACGTGGCAATGGTACGTAGACCCAAAGGCCAGTTTTCGATCCCAAATTTTGACGTTTGGAGGCTATACGGGGACTTTTTGTTATCCGGACGAAAATACCGAAATAAATATATATGTTCGGAAATTGTTGTCGGATATTTTTCAAGTCAGGATGCAGGTTCAAACTGGCCAACAAGTTCAGGTACAGAGTGGGACCCACGGTGAATCATCTCTCGAGTCCGGGAAAAAAGATATATGCGAATGCATGGAATATACTAAAGGGTGCGATCATACCAGCACTAATATACTGGATCCCATCAGAACTCCGCAGGTAAGCGTGCTTGGGCGAGAGTAGTACTTGGATGGGTGACCTCCCGTTAAGTCCTCGTGTTGCATCTTTTTATTTTTTTTCCTCTCTTTTATTTTTTTCATTCAGAAAACGCGACTACTTACGAAACACCGTAACCTTTTGAGAGTGAGGACCTATTCACCCCACAATACCTTTTCAGAAAGCCCCAAGAGAGCCTTCCGACGTGGCAATGATACATAGACCCATTAACTAGTTTTCGACCCCAAATTTTGACGTTTGGAGGCTTTTTGGGGCTTTTTGTGATCGGGACGAAAATACCTGATCAAAAATCTTTGTTCGGAAATAGTTGTCGTATATTCTTCAAGTCAGGATGTACGTTCAAACTGGCCAACAAGTTCATGTACAGTGGGACCCACGGTGAATCATCTCTCGAGTCCGGGAAAAGGATATCTCGCCAATGCATGAAATATACCGACGGATGCGATCATACCAGCACTAATACACCGGATCCCATCAGAACTCCGTAGTTAAGCGTGCTTGGGCAAGAGTAGTACTATGATGGGTGACCTCCCGGGAAGTCCTCGTGTTGCATCCTTTTTTTTCTTTTCCTCTCTTTTGTTTTTTTTTTCATTCAGAAAACGCGACTACTTACGAAACACCGTAACCTTTTGAACGTGAGGACCTATTCACCCCAAGAGAGCCTTCCGACGTGGCAATGGTACGTAGACCCAAAGGCCAGTTTTCGATCCCAAATTTTGACGTTTGGAGGCTATACGGGCACTTTTTGTGATCCGGACGAAAATACCGAAACAAATATATGTGTTCGAATGCATAGAATATACTAACCTATTCAACCCACAATACCTTTTCGGAAAGCCCCAAGAGAGCCTTCCGACGTGACATTGGTAAATAGACCCATTAGCTAGTTTTTGACCCCAAATTTTGACGTTCGGAGGCTTTTTGGGGGCTTTTTGTTATCCGGACGAAAATACCGGATTAAAAATCTTTGTTCAGAAATAGTTGTCGTATATTTTTCAAGTCATAATGCACGTTCAAACGGGCCAACAAGTTCATGTACAGAGTGGGCCCACGGTGAATCATCTCTCGAGTCCGGGAAAAAGGATATATGAGAATGCATAGAATATACTAACGGATGCGATCATACCAGCACTAATGCACCGGATCCCATCAAAACTCCGATGATAATCGTGCTCGGGCGAGAGTAGTACTAGGATGGGTGACCTCCCGGGAAGTCCTCGTGTTGCATCCCTTTATTTTTTTTCCTCTCTTTTGTTTTTTTTTTCATTCAGAAAACGCGACTACTTATGAAACACCGTAACCTTTTGAACGTGAGGACTTATTAACCCCACAATAACTTTTCGGAAAGCCCAAGAGAGCCTTCCGACGTGGCAACGGTAAATAGACCCATTGGCTAGTTTTCGACCGCAAATTTTGACGTTTGGAGGCTTTTTGGGGGCTTTTTGTTATCCGGACGAAAATACCGGATAAAAAATCTGTGTTCGCAAATAGTTGTCGGATATTTTTCAAGTCAGGATGTACGTTCAAACTGGCCAACAAGTTCAGGTATAGAGTGGGACCCACGGTGAATCATCTCTCGAGTCTGGGAAAAAGGATATATGCGAATGCATGGAATATACTAACGGATGCGATCATACCAGCACTAATACACTGGATCCCATCAGAACTCCGCAATTAAGCGTGCTTGGACGAGAGTAGTACTAGGATGGTGGGTGACCTCCCAGGAAGTCCTCGTGTTGCATCCTTATTTTTATTTTCCTCTCTTTTGTTTTCTTTTTCATTCAGAAAACGCGACTACTTACGAAACACCGTAACCTTTTGAACGTGAGTACCTATTCACCCCAAGAGAGCCTTCCGACGTGGCAATGGTACGTAGACCCAAAGGCCAGTTTTCGATCCCAAATTTTGACGTTTGGAGGCTATACGGGGACTTTTTGTTATCCGGACGAAAATACCGAAACAAATATATATGTTCGGAAATTGTTGTCGGATATTTTTCAAGTCAGGATGTGATATGCTCAAATTAATACCCCAGACTTAAACATTGTGTTCATTTTTTTAGAAAACAAAAATGAACACAATGTCAGTAACTACCTCCCCCAGACTTAAACAACACTGTCCCCAGTGTTTATCAAGCCTAGAGAAGGTGAAAGAAATCAAAGCACAAAACGAAATAGGTCAAGAACAAGAGGTGTTACCATAGAGCGGTGGTGTCGATCGATACCAAGGTGATGTCGATCGATACCAAGGTGGTGTCGATCGATACCAAGGTGGTGTCGATCGATACGGAACAAAAACGACCATCCTTCTTCCGACCTGATTCGCAAGACACAACAAAACACAAAAACAAAAACTCATATTTATAGACTTACCAGTGGGTTGCCTCCCACTAAGCACTTGTTTAATGTCACGCGCTTGACTTTGACTAAGATATCAGTCGGGACAAGGTGGAGGACTCACTCCGAGATAAGCTCCACAACCAGACATCTCCAGCTTCAAAGTTTTGCTCATCATATCCTCTTCTTTCTCTTTCATCTCCGTAGGAATGAGAACTCTAACCTTAGAGAAAGGTTTCGAGGTTCCCTTGCACTTCACCTTATATTCGATCGAATCTCCATCACACTTCGAGGAATCAAAGTGAAATTAGCAGCACCGTTGAACTTCTTGCTCGTCGCCTTCCTCTTTGCTGCCTTGGTCTTCTCCACAACTTTCTTGTGGTGTTGGGGGGTTCATTTGAAACATCTGCGACTTTTGGTTCATCATAAGACTCATCGAGCGGATCGATCATCGAGTCTCGCCGGAGGCAATGGTGATGCGCGAGACATGTTTGGGTGCTCCTCCGAAGGAATGGCATCGTAGAAGACGTCTCCGTCAATGCAAGAGAAAGAGATTCTCTTATTAGGCGTGTCCATGATCGCGCCAACAGTAGCCATAAATGGTCTTCCCAAAATCAAGGGCACCCTGGATCCTTGGCTCATCTCCACAACCTGAAAATCTGTAGGAATCGACAATCTCCTATTTTAACAGGTAAATCAAGAATTGTAGCGTAAGGGTGAGCTAGAAGAATCCGCGTATGTGAGAAGCGTGTTAGGAGATCTCATATCAGCTTTCAATCTCTCTGCAATCGCCCTCGACATGACGTTGACACTAGACCCTGAGTCAACGAGAGACTCCTTGAAGTTTACTCTAGAGATGGAGCATGGAACTGAGTATTTCCCTGGGTCTTCCCTCTTTGTCAACTGTCTCAGCGGTGGTGGTGTATCAGCAACGGGAGGTCCTGCAACCATTTTTTTTGACAAAAACTTGCTTCTAGCAGCCTCCCACTCCTCTCTTGTCAGCTTGGGAATAATAGGATAGGGCAACTTCGGCTTGTAAACCCTTTCTTCAACCATCTCTGTCCTTTTCTCAGTTATTGATTCAGCCTGCGAAGGGTATCGACCGATACCAGATGAGTGTCGATCGATACTGGAGTTTGGTATCGTCTCCGCAGGTTGGTGTCGATCGACACTGGTAGGGGTGTCGATCGATACTCGTGGAATCTCAGAATTCTTATCTCCATCTTCAGCAACCTTCGAATCTACAGCAGGTCTTGGGTAGTATCGATCGATACCAGGTGGGTATCGGTCGATACTAGTATTACTGGATATGGACATAGTCATCTCAGGCTCAAAATCCTCTTCTCTAGTGCTCGAGGTGATTGCATTGACATGTCCATGCTGTGGTTGAACTATCTTTCCCTTGACAGCTGCTGATGTCTGAGCTATTTGATTTTCCAGCATCTTCTGATGGATTTCGAGAGCGTCGATTCTCCCATTCAGATCAGTGTATAAATTATCCAGCTTTCTATTGAAATCCACAGTCATCTTTTCTTGTCCCTGCAGAATTTGTTCCAAGAGGATCTCGGAGAATGCGGTTGGTAAGATGAATTTCCGTATTGGCGAGTAAAATCACTGCTTTGAAGTGGTTTTTGGGCGAATTGAGTGGCACCAAAACCAGATTGGTTACCTCCAGACTTGTAACCACCTTGCTGATTGTTGTTGAAGCTTCGGTTGTTGTTGTAGCCAAATCGCTGACCCTGAAAACCAGAACCACCAATGTAGTTGATATGCTCAAATTAATACCCTAAAATGATACTAAAGCAGTTGCTGCAGTATATCAGGGGTCGAACACAAGAACTCAAGAAAATTCACACAATAGATGAAAGATGCAGATTGTGCTAAGCAAACAATAATTTATGAGAAAACAGATGATTGAATTAAACTTAGGTCGATTGATATGGAAGGAAACTAGGCTCAGGGAAATTCTCAGGAAATCAATGATAAACAACAATTAATCAATTAAGGTTCAATTCAATTAAGCGCCGTTCTTGAACTCAAACACGAAAGTATAGTTAACCAACTGTCGTTGCGAAAACTAACTAAGTCTAAAGTCTAAAATTCCAAATCTCTTTGCAAATCCTACACAGTAAACCAGCAATCAATTCAAGTTTGATATGTTCACAATTCGATTAAACCAAATCTCTTTGCAGATAATCCAATTGCTCACCCTAGGTTTTATCAGATTACTCAATTGCACTGTCGTGCCTAATCGATTAATCTAGGTTCTATATTCTAAGTGATCAGGTTAGAAATAGCTTTGAGAACAACCTATGGTGAAGAACTATTCAGATTTTGAACCCTAACAAATCAATTATCATAAATCAGAGAAATCCATATGAGAAAACCCTAAACCTAAAATGAGACTACTCAGACATGGTAGATGAAACAAATAACATAACTGAATAAATCATGAAATTAAACAAAAGAATAAAAACAAGGGTTCGGGATCTTCTCTATGATGAACAAAGTCTTGGATCCGTCTCCCTCACAAAAGCTCTCAAGAATCAAAGTTCAAAGTAAAGTCTGCTTAACCTAAAGACTAAGAGTTTGCTTAAATAGGTCTAAAAACACGAGCTGGGCCTCTTTGTAAATAAGGGAAAGTATTGGGCTTCTTTTGGCGAGAATTCTCGTCCTTGGATGTCTATCTCCGCGTCAGTTGCGTCGGTATCGATCGATACCAGAATGGTGTCGATCGATACTCATGCTTCAAAACTTCGTCGGTATCGATCGATACTGGGATGGTGTCGATCGATACTCAGGCTTCAAAACGGGTACTTTCTTCGGTTTGCTCCAAAAAGGCTCCAAATGTCTCCAAAATCTCCAATTTCGTCCCAAACGTGCTAAAACCTGAAAAGACTCTAAAATGATAGAAAAAGCACTAGAAAGACTCGATAAAACGACTTATATCATGGCTAAAAACGGGTAAAATCCATGATATATCAACTCCCCCAGACTTAGCCTTTTGCTTGCCCTCAAGCAAAACAGAAAACTAAGTGAGAGAAAGAGGTTTGAAAAACCTTAGAGATCCTGATCTGGTACCGAAATCGCTGTAATGATCCCTCTTCCCAAGCGCCCACTGTTGCCTGATCAGCTTCAGATCTAACCTCCATGTACTTCTCCATCGGAATTCCCAGCTTCCACAGACTTCACTCATGACCCCGCTAAGTGTTCATCCAAGCTTATCATCGCCAGTTTCATCGCTAAAATCAATGTCCACGAACTTTCTAGATTCTTAGGTCATATAATACCATAGCCAAGGAACAATTCATTCAACTTTTTCTTGGTATTTAACTCCCCCAGACTTATTTCACAACCAGTTCTTATTGATTTTTTTTTTTTTTTTTTTTTAACTGAATATACAAATCAAGGTTCGAGACAAGAGTATTGATAGTGTTAGCTACCGAATTCCCGGTTCTTACCCTCTCAATGTATCCAGTTCTTATTGATTCTCTTTTTTTAACTGCATATACAAATCAAGGTTCGAGACGCGAGTATTGATAGTGTTAGCTACCGAATTCCCGGTTCTTACCCTCTCAATGTATCCAGTTCTTATCACGGGGGAGATCTACCATTTCTTTCATACGCAATAGTTCCTTAGCTAGGTAATGAATGATGAATCAAGCTCTTTGGACATTTACCTTATTGATGAAGTGCAAAATTTGGCTAAAACTTGTGATGAAAACTTGTTGGAGACAATCCATGAATTCTGGCTGGCTGGTTTACCTCTGGCTTTTTCATTAGTCGAACTGGATATTGATCCTGTAACAATAGACACTCAAAAGCAAAACCAGCACATCAAAACCGAGCACAGTCAGGAATCTCTAAGTTGTTTTGACACGAAAATCATTTTTTTTTTTTTTTTTTTTTTTAAAATGAACACACAATGTCAGTAACTACCTCCCCCAGACTTAAACAACACTGTCCCCAGTGTATATCAAGCTTAGAGAAGGTGAAAGAAAATAAAATAAATGGAGAAAAATGGTAAGATGAAGAACGAGAGGTGTTACCACAGACGGGTGGTATCGATCGACACCAGGTTGGTATCGATCGATACCAGGCGAAAATCGAGATGAAAAACCTCTTTCTCTAACTGAATGAGCTGACCGTGTTAGATGATCCAAGTTAGAAACTGAGATACCATTCAAACACGAGTTAGAGACAACAAAAGATCATAACCATTAAACCACTTAGGTCACAACAAAAGAGAAACTGACATCAGTTCGTAACAAAACCAAAGGAAAAAGGAAAAAGAAAAACAAGTGAATCAGAGAGATGACTAATCCTCTGTAGCGTCGGAATCAGAGTCATAGGCAGCAGCAGCACCAGCTGTGCGTGATGGTCCAGCAGCGGTTGGTGCACGGGGCGAGCGAGGGGTCGGCAGAGTCATGCAGCTGCATCGAGAAATGGTGCTCCAGATCGCCTGAAGACTGTGAACGACGTACTGCTGAAATGGGTCCAGGTCCATGGTCGGCACAGGAGGAAAAGTAGCAGCAGGTGCAGGAGTAGGAGTCTGAGTCGGCGCGTCCTCGTCAGCAACAGGAGGACGGTCTCCCGAGGGTACACCACGGCGTCGAGTGGCTGGTGCTCGAGTCATGTCCGTCTGAGCAGGAGTGAACAGCAGCTTGGATGCATCTGAATCTATGTCCGTCAGATCTGTGTTGGGCAGCTGGACAAGGAAGTCCCCCTGAGAGGTGCTGAATACCCAACGTCGTCCTGGCTTAAGCCAGCGCAGATGCTCTAAATGCGACTCATCCATCACAGCTCGAGTAGAGACAATCGAACAGCTCGAAACATCAATCCCAAAATGAAGAAAAATGGGAGTGAGAAGGTTACCCACAGACTCTGACTTGGCGCGCCCTGAAATCTTGCCACTCTTGCCGCACGAGGTGAAAGGTTTCACCTTCAGTGACTCCAGGTGATGTGCGAATACTGCACCCAAGTTAACTGCAAGATCCAGCTCAGGCCATTCATACTCCTCATCATCAATAATGTCTCCAATGGCCATAGACATCACAATCAGCTCAGATACCCGCATCTTGTTGGGCTCCATCTTGCACATCAGCGTGTTGCTCAGAATCCGAGCTAGGCATCGCAAGACTGGGTGGCGGATATCCATCTGCGTCGTCGTCCAAAACTTCTGGCAGCATTTTAGAGGGGTCAAGATCGATCTGCCCTCTTTTTTGGTCCGGATGTTTTTGAAGGATAGAGATCGACCGATCCCATGGGGGACCGATCGATCCTGCGGGGTCAATTTTTGTCGGTAGATTTTTAGGGGTCGAGATCGATCGATCGATCGTTAAAGGTCATTTTTGGTCTGGAAAATTTTAAAAGGTCAAAATCGATCGATCCGTAAGGATCATTTTCTATCGTCATGGGAGATCGATCGATCCTGAGGGTAGACCGATCGATCCGTGGGTGGGATGATCGATCCTCGTTCTGATGGTTGAGCCTTTAGAATATAAGATTACTTGATTGTATAGTTCCCTGAGGTCTAAGTAAAGAACGTTTGGACCGATTCAAATCAAAAATTTTAAAAATTCCGAATTGTTATCGTTTTCCACGCGCTTTCGTTTTCGTGCTCGGGATGGGGTGTCGCACCCTAGAACTTTTATCTCTGACCATAATGCTAAATTTTTAGGACATTTTTAGAGAACTTTATGGAAAAGTTTCGAACAAAGCCCTTATTTTCAACTACTTGTCATCTACAAACGGAAGTGGTAAACCGTACTTTTCTACTTTACTTCGAGCCACACTTGGTCTAAATCTAAAAACTTGGCTTGATTGTTTACCATTTGTCGAGTTTTCCTATAACCATGCTAGGCACTCTACTAGTAACCTCTCTCCCTTTGAGATTGTAAACGGTTCTAGGCCCTTAGCACCGATGGATTTGTCCCCAATTCCACAGACCGAACAAATCAACATCGATGGAGTTCGTGAAAAAGATGCATAAGCAAGTCTGAGCCAAAATTCTTAAGAAGACTGAAAATATCAAAGAACGTGTAGACAAGGGCCGGAAGCAAGTAATCTTTCAGCCCGGAGATTGGGTTTGGATCCACATGCGTGCGGAGAGGTTCCCACAAAAGCGAAGTTCGAAGATAGCACCTAGAGGTGACAGACCATTTAGAGTTTTAGAAAGGATCAATGACAATGCGTATAAGCTGGAGCGTCCAGGTGAGTTCAACATATCACATAACTTTAATGTTGATGATATTAAGCTTATGTCTTAGACGAACAAGTTTTGAGGGCAAAACCTTCTAAAAAAATGGGAATGATGCGGACATCGACCCTATACCCGAACCAGCAAGTAAAGACCCAAGTGTGGAACCAAGAGAAGGACCAATGACACGATCACGAACACGAGAAGGTCCCATGACATGAGCTAAAACAAGGAGATTAAGCTTCGAACCAAGCAAAGACCACAGATCAGACGGTGAGAGCATCGAAGAGCGATAACCAAGGGCCGGATCAAAAAGCGAACAAAGAACACCATATCAAGATTCCAGAAGCAGAAGGGCCCATAACAAGAACTAAGACCAAGAAGCTAGCAGAATAACTCAATATCGCAACACAAGCCCTACTCAAAGAGATCGAAGATGTCACGGACAAAGAACCGGCCACGGGCCAAGAATCTTCTAATCTCTCGGCCAAATCAGGTAAAAATTGTGTTTAATTATTTTTGTCTCCTTGTAGGTAAACAGCCTCTGCCTAGCGGTTCTAGCAAGCCTCCAATGTGTCTAGTTCGAGTCCTAGTAAAGTCTTTTAGTTATTTTTATATTATTTTTATGTCTTTTTAGACACTTTTCTTATAAGAGAACTACTTTTTGTTCTCATTGAAAGTGTGCGTTGTTTGAGTCTTTTTCTTTTACAAGTCTTGTTGTTTTGAGTCAGAACCCTATGATTGTAGCCGAATGGACTATTATGAAGTCCCATGGCTGTGTATTTTTTTGGCTACCTTACTATCAATAAAGATGCAAGTTTTGTAAAACTTAAACACTCGGGACCACGTTTAAACTTAAAATCTTGTTCTTTGTGTGATTCACAAGGACCACGATTCTCAAGCTGTATCAAGGAGCCTCTCATACTTTTTATGGTGCTTATCAATCCAGCATCGCGCCATCTACATGGTTTCACAAGAGGAGCTTCGAGCTACTTGTCTAGTCATCCATACCGTTCGGCCGCGAGTTGTCCAAGAAGAAGAGCTTCGAGCTAACTCTTGTCCATCATCAGATCCCAACCAAAGACTCCACCCCTGAGTCTTCTATTAGGTCAAGGCAATCTTGATCAACATGATACAAGGCAGCAAGTTCCATAGACTGCCCATGGAGAACCCACTTGATCATCTATATCAATTTGATAAGCTGTGCGCAACTGTGAATATTAATGGAGTTTCAGAAGACACTCGAAAGTTGCGTTTATTTTCGTTCTCTTTGGGTGATAAAGTGAATCAGTGGTTGAAGAGTCTACCACATAGGTCGATTCTAACATGGTGTCAGTGTAGGAAGGTGTTCCTCGCTAAGTTTTTCTCCAACTCCCGGACAGCTCGTCTCCGTAACGAGATTTTGAGCTTTTTGTAGAAGGAATCCAAAAGTTTTGGGGAAACATGGGAGCCATTCAAGAGGTACACTACTTAATATCCACACCATGGTTTTAGTGAGGATTCGCTGCTGAGCACCCTCTAGAGAGGAGTCTTGCCAAAATACCGAGTGCTTCTTGACATGGCAAGCAACAGTAACTTTTTGGGATAAAATGCTGAACACGGTATGATGTTAATGAAGAATTTGGCTCAAAGTGATGCCAACTGTGGAGAGGATTATGATAGGAAATATCGAAATGCTGATGATGGTGTTGACAAGACGAGATCGGATATTAAGGCGCTAAATGATAAGTTGGACAAGGTGTTGCAAGCGACGAAGCGACACGTGCACTTTGTTGATGAGATGGATGCTACTAAGGGAAATGTTGAGGAGGATGCTAGTGAAGAGAATCAATATGAGGTTAGCTTTGTAAGAGGATATAGATAAGGTGGTGGTTTCGACTCAAATTTTCGAAACCACCCGAATATTTCATACAGAAACACCAATGTTAAGAACCCACAAGATCAAGCGTACCCACCCATGAGACCATCAGCTCCTTCATTTCAACATGGAGGTTTCAGACCAAGCAATCATCTCAACAAGCCGTCTTACGCACCACAACAGTTTCAAGGACAAGGATGATCCAATTTTCAACAACCGAAAGAGGAAAAGTACGAAGGCATGTTACGAGCTTAATAGCAAATTTGACAGGCTCGCATCCTGCATTAATGTGTTAGAGACTTAAACCACACAAGTTGTTTCTTCTACTCAAAGACCCCAAAGAATGCTTCCCGGTAAGCCGAAAATGAATCCTAAAGAGTTTTTCAACATCATCTCACTGAGGAACGGGAAGAGATTAGATGAGAACGCATCAAAAAGTACTTCGACAAGCCATATCGGACCAGTGCATCGACCAAATCAAGTCGATACTTTTTCCATCGGACCTTTGCATCAATGGGTAAGGATCGATACACTTGCTAGGCGAAATCAAGAACCTATGCATTGGCCAAATGGGGTTGATGTTCATGCCATCGGAGGACCCCATCGGCCAAACCGAACTGATGCACTTGCTGGGCCAAATTCCAGACCTCAGTCTCAACCAAATCAGGTCGATAAAAGCAGTATCAGACCTCAGCATCCACCCATCCTAGTCAATGCTCTTATTGGAGATGCCGAAGCCACTTCTTCGAAGATGAAACAATAACACAACAGCCTACATGAAAGCGACTCACATGATTATGATACAAAAAGGAGTTGTAGTATCATCATTAACCATCAAAGGAGGCCAATATTCATCAACCCTAACAACAAAAAGAGGTTCCAAATGCTAGTCGAGTGTATCCCGAAGATGAATTCCTTTAAGGATGCGTGGAAAAGGTATCCCTTAAAGGAATACTTCGAAGGAACTGATGAGACGATTCAAGACGTGGAACAACTTTTCAGAGGAGCTTGCTTCTCAAGGAACTCTCATCTAAGATGTCCACACTAACCAATAAGGAGATATGACACGACATGGTTCTTCAAACGAATAGGCACGGAGAAGCTTTATGAGTTCACTCGTCTTGTTAGATCGCTTCCGGATGATATTACGTTCGAGCAAGCTCTTTTCAAGTATAACCTTGACCTCTACTTCAACAAAACTAGGGAGACCATTGAGGAAGTAAAGGAATTTTACATAGAGGCGCGACTTAAAGAACCCGTCAGAGCAATTCTCAAGAGAGATGATCCTGACCTATACAAGGTACAACGCTCGATCCTTGGTCGTTATAGGTAGTAAAGAAGTGAACCGAGGGTGTGAAGCTACCACTTTTAACGTCCGCGTCTCATGGAAACCTGTCCTAAGGAAAGAAAATGGGCGATCGATAGAAAAATAAAATGATACTCTAGAAAAGTAAGGAGAAATCGATCGACCTTGAAGTGAGAAAAGGAAGAAGAAAGAAATTGTACTAAGACGGTCTTGAGAATAAAAAGAGGAGTCGAAAATAAGAAGTCTAAGTTCGAAGGAGGAGCTGTTTGAGTTAAGGTGAGTTGCTATGCTTATGGTGAAGTACATGAAGTACGTTAGAGATCATTCCGCCTCCACTGAGACAAAAAGCATTAGCACAACAATGGCACAAGGTACATGTTCACTCTCCTTATCTTTATAGTTATTTTTAGGATTACTTCAGTATGCTTAGCTTTTGTTTGCTTGAGGACAGGCAAAAGATAAATGTGAGGGAGTTGATAGCACTCATATTTACATACTTTTGTGCATGCATTTAGCTTAGTATTATGCATTCTTACATTCATTTAGTATCGTTTTAGTGCATTTGCATATGTTTATGTGTTTCTAAGTACTTGGAGCTAAACCTTGATGTTTAGAGTGTTTTAAGAGCCTACTAAAGCCTATGGAATTGTTGGAGTCATTTCTTCGATCATGTACCTTCCGAGAAAGATTTTGTAAAGTCTTACGAGCTGAGCATCGACCCTAGCATCGACTAGATGGGGTCGGTACACTTCCTGTGCCAATTCCTGGACCTATGCATCGACCTGTTGTGGTCGATGCTAGCAGAAAAAGAGTGACCATCGACCCAGAGCATCGACCGGTCGTGGTCGAAGCTACCCTGAGAAAAATAGAAATTTTGATGATGTGGCAATCAAAGACGAAGGCAACTTGGCATATTCGAGTTTTAGGCTTCTAGAAAAATTATGGGCTCGACTTGTTTGCTCCTAAAAACTCTAGGACTATATAAACACATGTAATCTCATTCATAAACAAGTTTTGAATCTTCTTTTGTGCCTTAACATTAATATCAATCAAAATAGTATTTTATCTCTGAGATTGCATCAGCCATTTCTGGTCGATGCTCTGGGTCGATGTACTTTTCTGAGATTGCATCTGGCTTGTCTGGTCAATGTACTGGTCGGTGCTACTTGCCTAGACAGTTTTCTGGATTTGCATCGACTTGATCTAGTCGATACATAAGGTCGATGTTCGCTTGTGCAGCTCTAAGGAAACCTTCCATGATCGTTTGTGATCCATAGCAAGTAACTCTAACATTCCCTTAAGCAGTTAGTACTCTTAAACACTCCTGACACTCCAAACACTAGTGTTTTTCACCAAGTACCTAGAATCATACAAATGTATGCAAATGCACTAAAGTAGTTCTAAATGATAGTTAGAATGCATAATACTAAGCTATATGAATGCATAAAAGTATGCAAATATGAGCTCTATCACGCCACGAGAGAGGGTTGAGGCCTCAGATCTGCATATTAGGGAGTATTAACTATGGTCGATATGTTTGTTACTTGATAGATGAGCGTACTGCTTGTCTAGCTCTGATCAAGTTAGGTTAACGCCTTAGGAGTGCATCGTCACAAAAGTGGGTTGTACTCTGGAAATAAATCTATTAAGAACTTCGTAATTCGCCAAACAAGTGTTTGGGAAACTTAGTAATCGATGATGGGATTGTGTGCAATGCATGAAAGTTGCCACGAGAGTGGGTCTGACATAGTGACTACCATGCCACAAGAGTGGACTAGTCTACCACTGAAATCCCTAGGTTGACAAACAATTACATATAGGTTATAGAACATGAATTTTAGACATAGATTTCCTGAAATCCTTTATTATCACCATGATCTCGCAGCTTCCAAATGAGGCAAATGCAGAATCTATCGTGTTGGAAAAATCATAACTTTTGATCCAGAGTAGCTATTGACCTGATTCTAGCTCTCACGGATTTGTATTTGAGTCAAGATTCCAGAACAGGTCTCCTCGTCACTCGGTTCTTCTTGGTCTAGCCGGAATCCTCTGACGAGTGCATAGTGGTCCAAATCAGGCAGATTTGGGTCTGTTTGTCTTGTATAAGCCATAACTTCTTCGCTTGAGCTGAGTTTGGGTTGATTCCACTTCGAGGTGCTCCTTAGCAATTGTTGGTGATGCTTCAGAAGCTAGGGCTACATCATTCCCTCCCTCTTCAGGAGGTTTTGTCCTCAAAACAGATTTTCCTCGAGACTGGATCCGTGGGAAATGTTTGAGTAGGTCTGGAGGTTCCTCCTTCATCAGCATTGAGTGGGGAACGCCATGTATTTGATTCCAAGGTGGATCTCCACCAACATCTCTTATTTTGCCTTTTATTTCTCCCTTATGTTCTCCTTGGATTTGGGATTGTTGGTGTGGATCAGGAGGTTCCTCTTTGATTTATAGAGTCGTGGTAATTTCGAATTCAAATGGACGCTCCTCCCTTGTCATATAGCTCCATCCTTCGCCTCTATAAGGAGACCAAGCCTTTCGAGTTCACCACACCACTTTTCATTTGCTCTCAAAGAAATTTCTGAAAATGATCAGCCAAATACGCTCCACCATGCCTAGAAGATCCTACAAAGGAGAGTCCGGTGATCGCCCATCTGCTGAGGCCGTGGCTAGACACTTTCAGAAGCTACGAGGACCGGTTTCTACGCCAATAGAACCGATGGAGATTGATGAAGTTAAGCTCGAGCCACCAGCTCGAGTCCATGGCTCGGGCCACTAGCTCGAGTCCGTGGCTCGAGCCACCAGCTCGAGTCCGTGGTTCGAGCCGACGAAAAAAAGCAAAGGCAGAGGAGTTACCTGAAGACCAGCTCGACCGCACCACTCGAGTCAACCGGTCGAGCCAGAGGGACGATGATGATGCACTCGACCGTCCCACTCGAGCCAAGGGGTCGAGCCAGAGAAAGAAGTCAGCGGCTGAAGAGTTCTCGCGGGACAAACGTGCAATCTATCATGGAAAGAAACCGGAGGAACCTAGTGCGTTTGATCATGGCAGCAGAGGTGATAGAGATGAGACCAAAGTAGCCACCAAGCAACCCGGAAAGGCTAAGCAGGAGCCTTCTGAGGAGGAATGTCTTGCCATCTTCCTTGACAGAGGTTTTGCGGGAACACGGTATCCGCACCGGGAGACATGTGCAAAACTCGGAATTGCCAAGGATGTGGAGTACTTGTACCGAGTCAGCGGCCTGGGCACATTCATGAGAATTTAGTTTGAAGCTTACCAGGAGGAGACATGCCATTTCCTATCCTCACTCTCGGTACATTTCTATAAGGATGAGCCAGAGTATGAATCAGATGGAGGTCCGGGATTTATCACTTTCACATGTAGAGGGTCGTTTCACTCCCTCACCATAAGGGAGCTGGAAAACTTGTATGGTTTCCCGAGTGGAATGGGATCGACACAAGACATCGACAGCACCGAGCTACAAGCCCTCTAGTCCACCATTGGAGACGACAAACCTTACTCGTCATCCCGCACCAAGGCTTCTCAGATCAGAAGTCCCGTGCTAAGGTACTTCCACAAAGCCATCGCAAGCACTATATTCGCTAGGCACGTTACCAGAAACATCAATGACGGCGAGATGCAGATGCTAGATGTAGCATTGCAGGATGTTCTGGACTACACAAGGGATGGACGAGAGCTGCTGGGGGACAGGGGAGACACAAGCTTAGCCTTCGTTCTGTTGAGTTAGTTGATATGGTACAACATGGTTTCTGTTTAAATGATTGTTAAGGGGAATGATAGATTTGAATGCATGTCTAGGTTGAGATTTGATTGAACTTGTGCTGCGAAGAGTATGGCTAACGTTTTTAAGTAAAGTTCATATACTTTGCATTCTAGAACTAGCAACTTGGACATTGAGACAATCTATTATATCAGCATGCTTTGGTTCTGAGTCCCCACTTTCAACCCTCTTCTCCATTCTTATTCTTTTGTTTGCTTGAGGGCAAGCAAGGACTAAGTTTAGGGGAGTTGATATGCTTGCATTTTGCATGGTTTTAGCTTACATAATTCATACATTTAGACGTGTTATTCACCCTGTTCTTGTCATTTATTCCTAGTTTTGCATACTTAGAGTGTTTTGCATGAGGTTTGCATACATCCTGCATATTTGGCTTGTTACAGGGTACTTTCGAGTGATTTTGGAGAAATTAGGTTCGAAGCTGTCTAGGACATCAGACTCGACCTGGATGCTCTAGCAGACGTGATCGAGTAGAAGCTCAGCTCGAGCACCCATGCTCGAGCTGTATGATCGAGCTGAGGTCAAAGACAGTCTTGAAGATTTCTGGCCGAGCTCGAGCACCCATGCTCGAGCTCCATGATCGAGCCCATCATAAAAGAGGAGTCTTGGAATTTTTCTGTCCAGCTCGAGCCCATACAATCGAGTCACCTGCTCGAGCTCAACACATAAAAATGCAATCTTGATTTCATCCAGCTCGAGCACACCACTCGACCAGAATGGTCGAGCTGGACCATATCCTGCACGTTTTTACCATTTTGTCCATGACGTTTTAGGGTTTTTAAGATTTAGTACAAATACCTAATGGGGGATTAAGACTAAGGAGAGTTGGTTTTTAGCCCTAACTTTCTAGTTCTCTTTTTGTTCTTCATCTGTTCTTGCTTCCTGGATGCTGTATCTTTGATTCTACTGAGTATTTGTGTTTGAACCTTTCTATTCTACCTCTTCTCTTCCTTATCTCCTTACTTATGCAAGTTATTTTGATTTTTGGGTTTGTGATTATGTTGTTCTTCATGTGTTTTGAGTAGTCATTAGGGTTCTTGAGGATAGGATAGATTAGGTGTGAACTCTTAGTCTCTTAGGTGGTTCAAGTGTTTATTGTTTGATTTCCCTTCTAAATCAGTGTTCTTAATGCTAATTTCTCTCTGATCAATTGAGATTAGAACTTAGGTGTTTTTCCACCCAAAAGGTGTTTGATAAAATGCTTGACTGAACTGATGTTAGAGATTTGCATACCTAGCCTAAGGGATTAGTTGTCTAGGGTGTTTATTGACAATATTGAACTGAATCTTAATGCCTGCTAGGGTAGATTTCGCCAAGGGATTGGGTCTGGAACTGGTCTAGCTTGAGGTTACTTATCACGGGAGTGGACTTAACTGGTTGTGATGTTTGATGTCTAGGGAATAGCTTGATTGAGTTTTGTTAGACCACCTGTGTAGGCTAAGAGGACACACTGAGTCGATTATCCCATCCTTAGGAACTTCTCTTGCATTGATTGAATTTTCTGTTAGTCCTATACGCCGTTCTGATATTTCTCATTTTCTGTTAGTTCCTGCTAGTCCTAGACAGTATCTCTTTTAACTCTTATTTCCAGTTTCTGTCTAAGTCACTAGTCACTAGTCCCATTCCAGTTCCTGCTTGTCTTGAATTGCTTGATCTCATCCTTTTTGGTTAATATCTTCACCCTTATGGATTGACACCTTACTATACTACAACGAAACTTTGGTCTAGTAAGGAATTGACCTATATCAGCAATGTCATAATAAAGTTTGATATATTGAAACTTACCCCACTTATGGGCATATTTATCCCCTTAATTCACTTTGGTTGTTTTCAACATTTCATGAACATATTTTCCTCCTTCTCGATTCTTATGAGTTATCGATGTTTTCAATGGAAGGTCACGAAATATCGAAACGCAATGTCATAATAAAGTTTGATATATTTAAACATACACCACTTATGAGCATATTTATCCCCATAATTCACTTTGGTGGTTTTAACCATTTCATGAACTTATTTTCCTCCTTCTCGATTCTTATAAGTTATCGTTGTTTTTAGTGGAAGGTCACAAAATCTGAAAACGCAATGTCATAATAAAGTTTGATATATTTAAACATACACCACTTATGAGCATATTTATCCCCTTAATTCACTTTGGTGTTTTTAACCATTTCATGAACTTATTTTCCTCCTTCTCGATTCTTATGAGTTATCGTTGTTTACAATGGAAGGTCACAAAATCTAAAAACGCAATGTCATAATAAAGTTTGATATATTTAAACATACACCACTTATGAGCATATTTATCCCCTTAATTCACTTTGGTGTTTTTAACCATTTCATGAACTTATTTTCCTCCTTCTCGATTCTTATGAGTTGTCGTTGTTTTCAATGGAAGGTCACGAAATCTCAAAACGCAATGTCATAATAAAGTTTGATATATTGAAACTTACACCGCTTATGGGCATATTTATCCCCTTAATTCACTTTGGTTGTTTTCAACATTTCATGAACATATTTTCCTCCTTCTCGATTCTTATGAGTTATCGCTGTTTTCAATGGAAGGTCACGAAATATCGAAACGCAATGTCATAATAAAGTTTGATATATTTAAACATACACCACTTATGAGCATATTTATCCCCATAATTCACTTTGGTGGTTTTAACCATTTCATGAACTTATTTTCCTCCTTCTCGATTCTTATAAGTTGTCGTTGTTTTTAGTGGAAGGTCACAAAATCTGAAAACGCAATGTCATAATAAATTTTGATATATTTAAACATACACCACTTATGAGCATATTTATCCCCTTAATTCACTTTGGTGTTTTTAACCATTTCATGAACTTATTTTCCTCCTTCTCGATTCTTATGAGTTATCGTTGTTTTCAATGGAAGGTCACGAAATATCGAAACGCAATGTCATAATAAAGTTTGATATATTTAAACATACACCACTTATGAGCATATTTATCCCCTTAATTCACTTTGGTGGTTTTAACCATTTCATGAACTTATTTTCCTCCTTCTCGATTCTTATAAGTTGTCGTTGTTTTTAGTGGAAGGTCACAAAATCTAAAAACGCAATGTCATAATAAATTTTGATATATTTAAACATACACCACTTATGAGCATATTTATCCCCTTAATTCACTTTGGTGTTTTTAACCATTTCATGAACTTATTTTCCTCCTTCTCGATTCTTATAAGTTGACGTTGTTTTCAGTGGAAGGTCACGAAATCTGAAAACGCAATGTCATAATAAAGTTTGATATATTTAAACATACACCACTTACGAGCATATTTATCCCCTTAATTCACTTTGGTATTTTTAACCATTTCATGAACTTATTTTCCTCCTTCTCGATTCTTATGAGTTGTCGTTGTTTTCAATGGAAGGTCACGAAATCTCAAAACGCAATGTCATAATAAAGTTTGATATATTGAAACTTACACCGCTTATGGGCATATTTATCCCCTTAATTCACTTTGGTTGTTTTCAACATTTCATGAACATATTTTCCTCCTTCTCGATTCTTATGAGTTATCGATGTTTTCAATGGAAGGTCACGAAATATCGAAACGCAATGTCATAATAAATTTTGATATATTTAAACATACACCACTTATGAGCATATTTATCCCCATAATTCACTTTGGTTGTTTTCAACATTTCATGAACATATTTTCCTCCTTCTCGATTCTTATGAGTTATCGCTGTTTTCAATGGAAGGTCACGAAATATCGAAACGCAATGTCATAATAAAGTTTGATATATTTAAACATACACCACTTATGAGCATATTTATCCCCATAATTCACTTTGGTGGTTTTAACCATTTCATGAACTTATTTTCCTCCTTCTCGATTCTTATAAGTTGTCGTTGTTTTTAGTGGAAGGTCACAAAATCTGAAAACGCAATGTCATAATAAATTTTGATATATTTAAACATACACCACTTATGAGCATATTTATCCCTTTAATTCACTTTGGTGTTTTTAACCATTTCATGAACTTATTTTCCTCCTTCTCGATTCTTATGAGTTATCGTTGTTTTCAATGGAACGTCACGAAATCTCGAAACGCAATGTCACAACAAAGTTTGATATATTGAAACATACACCACTTATGAGCATATTTATCCCCTTAATTCACTTGGGTGGTTTTCAACATTTCATGAACTTATTTTTGTCCTTTTCGATTCTTATGAGTTGTCGTTGTTTTCAATGGAAGGTCACGAAATCTCAAAACGCAATGTCATAATAAAGTTTGATATATTGAAACTTACACCGCTTATGGGCATATTTATCCCCTTAATTCACTTTGGTTGTTTTCAACATTTCATGAACATATTTTCCTCCTTCTCGATTCTTATGAGTTATCGATGTTTTCAATGGAAGGTCACGAAATATCGAAACGCAATGTCATAATAAAGTTTGATATATTTAAACATACACCACTTATGAGCATATTTATCCCCATAATTCACTTTGGTGGTTTTAACCATTTCATGAACTTATTTTCCTCCTTCTCGATTCTTATAAGTTGTCGTTGTTTTTAGTGGAAGGTCACAAAATCTAAAAACGCAATGTCATAATAAATTTTGATATATTTAAACATACACCACTTATGAGCATATTTATCCCCTTAATTCACTTTGGTGTTTTTAACCATTTCATGAACTTATTTTCCTCCTTCTCGATTCTTATGAGTTATCGTTGTTTTCAATGGAACGTCACGAAATCTCGAAACGCAATGTCACAACAAAGTTTGATATATTGAAACATACACCACTTATGAGCATATTTATCCCCTTAATTCACTTTGGTGGTTTTCAACATTTCATGAACTTATTTTCGTCCTTTTCGATTCTTATGAGTTGTCGTTGTTTTCAATGGAAGGTCACGAAATCTCAAAACGCAATGTCATAATAAAGTTTGATATATTGAAACTTACACCGCTTATGGGCATATTTATCCCCTTAATTCACTTTGGTTGTTTTCAACATTTCATGAACATATTTTCCTCCTTCTCGATTCTTATGAGTTATCGATGTTTTCAATGGAAGGTCACGAAATATCGAAACGCAATGTCATAATAAATTTTGATATATTTAAACATACACCACTTATGAGCATATTTATCCCCATAATTCACTTTGGTTGTTTTCAACATTTCATGAACATATTTTCCTCCTTCTCGATTCTTATGAGTTATCGATGTTTTCAATGGAAGGTCACGAAATATCGAAACGCAATGTCATAATAAAGTTTGATATATTTAAACATACACCACTTATGAGCATATTTATCCCCTTAATTCACTTTGGTGGTTTTAACCATTTCATGAACTTATTTTCCTCCTTCTCGATTCTTATAAGTTGTCGTTGTTTTTAGTGGAAGGTCACAAAATCTAAAAACGCAATGTCATAAGAAATTTTGATATATTTAAACATACACCACTTATGAGCATATTTATCCCCTTAATTCACTTTGGTGTTTTTAACCATTTCATGAACTTATTTTCCTCCTTCCCGATTCTTATGAGTTATCGTTGTTTTCAATGGAAGGTCACGAAATCTCAAAACGCAATGTCATAATAAAGTTTGATATATTGAAACTTACACCGCTTATGAGCATATTTATCCCCATAATTCACTTTGCTGGTTTTAACCATTTCATGAACTTATTTTCCTCCTTCTCGATTCTTATGAGTTATCGCTGTTTTCAATGGAAGGTCACGAAATCTCGAAACGCAATGTCATAATAAAGTTTGATATATTTAAACATACACCACTTATGAGCATATTTATCCCCTTAATTCACTTTGGTGGTTTTAACCATTTCATGAACTTATTTTCCTCCTTCTCGATTCTTATAAGTTGTCGTTGTTTTCAGTGGAAGGTCACGAAATCTGAAAACGCAATGTCATAATAAAGTTTGATATATTTAAACATACACCACTTATGAGCATATTTATCCCCTTAATTCACTTTGGTGGTTTTAACCATTTCATGAACTTATTTTCCTCCTTCTCGATTCTTATAAGTTGTCGTTGTTTTCAGTGGAAGGTCACGAAATCTCAAAACGCAATGTCATAATAAAGTTTGATATATTGAAACTTACACCGCTTATGGGCATATTTATCCCCTTAATTCACTTTGGTTGTTTTCAACATTTCATGAACATATTTTCCTCCTTCTCGATTCTTATAAGTTATCGATGTTTTCAATGGAAGGTCACGAAATATCGAAACGCAATGTCATAATAAATTTTGATATATTTAAACATACACCACTTATGAGCATATTTATCCCCATAATTCACTTTGGTTGTTTTCAACATTTCATGAACTTATTTTCGTCCTTTTCGATTCTTATGAGTTGTCGTTGTTTTCAATGGAAGGTCACGAAATATCGAAATGCAATGTCATAATAAAGTTTGATATATTTAAACATACAGCACTTATGAGCATATTTATCCCCTTAATTCACTTTGGTGGTTTTAACCATTTCATGAACTTATTTTCCTCCTTCTCGATTCTTATAAGTTGTCGTTGTTTTTAGTGGAAGGTCACAAAATCTAAAAACGCAATGTCATAAGAAATTTTGATATATTTAAACATACACCACTTATGAGCATATTTATCCCCTTAATTCACTTTGGTGTTTTTAACCATTTCATGAACTTATTTTCCTCCTTCTCGATTCTTATGAGTTATCGTTGTTTTCAATGGAAGGTCACGAAATCTCGAAACGCAATGTCATAACAAAGTTTGATATATTGAAACATACACCACTTATGAGCATATTTATCCCCTTAATTCACTTTGGTGGTTTTCAACATTTCATGAACTTATTTTCGTCCTTTTCGATTCTTATGAGTTGTCGTTGTTTTCAATGGAAGGTCACAAAATATCAAAACGCAATGTCATA
Source organism: Boechera divaricarpa (assembly GCA_026770425.1). Taxonomy (NCBI): domain Eukaryota; kingdom Viridiplantae; phylum Streptophyta; class Magnoliopsida; order Brassicales; family Brassicaceae; genus Boechera; species Boechera divaricarpa. Next base: position 33,218 of record JAMKOQ010000536.1, on the reverse strand, counting down.
ATAAAGTTTGATATATTTAAACATACACCACTTATGAGCATATTTATCCCCTTAATTCACTTTGGTTGTTTTCAACATTTCATGAACATATTTTCCTCCTTCTCGATTCTTATGAGTTATCGATGTTTTCAATGGAAGGTCACGAAATATCGAAACGCAATGTCATAATAAAGTTTGATATATTTAAACATACACCACTTATGAGCATATTTATCCCCATAATTCACTTTGGTGGTTTTAACCATTTCATGAACTTATTTTCCTCCTTCTCGATTCTTATAAGTTGTCGTTGTTTTTAGTGGAAGGTCACAAAATCTAAAAACGCAATGTCATAATAAATTTTGATATATTTAAACATACACCACTTATGAGCATATTTATCCCCTTAATTCACTTTGGTGTTTTTAACCATTTCATGAACTTATTTTCCTCCTTCTCGATTCTTATGAGTTATCGTTGTTTTCAATGGAACGTCACGAAATCTCGAAACGCAATGTCACAACAAAGTTTGATATATTGAAACATACACCACTTATGAGCATATTTATCCCCTTAATTCACTTTGGTGGTTTTCAACATTTCATGAACTTATTTTCGTCCTTTTCGATTCTTATGAGTTGTCGTTGTTTTCAATGGAAGGTCACGAAATCTCAAAACGCAATGTCATAATAAAGTTTGATATATTGAAACTTACACCGCTTATGGGCATATTTATCCCCTTAATTCACTTTGGTTGTTTTCAACATTTCATGAACATATTTTCCTCCTTCTCGATTCTTATGAGTTATCGATGTTTTCAATGGAAGGTCACGAAATATCGAAACGCAATGTCATAATAAATTTTGATATATTTAAACATACACCACTTATGAGCATATTTATCCCCATAATTCACTTTGGTTGTTTTCAACATTTCATGAACATATTTTCCTCCTTCTCGATTCTTATGAGTTGTCGTTGTTTTCAATGGAAGGTCACGAAATATCGAAACGCAATGTCATAATAAAGTTTGATATATTTAAACATACACCACTTATGAGCATATTTATCCCCTTAATTCACTTTGGTGGTTTTAACCATTTCATGAACTTATTTTCCTCCTTCTCGATTCTTATAAGTTGTCGTTGTTTTTAGTGGAAGGTCTCAAAATCTAAAAACGCAATGTCATAATAAATTTTGATATATTTAAACATACACCACTTATGAGCATATTTATCCCCTTAATTCACTTTGGTGTGTTTAACCATTTCATGAACTTATTTTCCTCCTTCTCGATTCTTATGAGTTGTCGTTGTTTTCAATGGAAGGTCACGAAATCTCAAAACGCAATGTCATAATAAAGTTTGATATATTGAAACTTACTCCGCTTATGGGCATATTTATCCCCTTAATTCACTTTGGTTGTTTTCAACATTTCATGAACATATTTTCCTCCTTCTCGATTCTTATGAGTTATCGTTGTTTTCAATGGAAGGTCACGAAATATCAAAACGCAATGTCATAATAAAGTTTGATATATTTAAACATACACCACTTATGAGCATATTTATCCCCATAATTCACTTTGGTGGTTTTAACCATTTCATGAACTTATTTTCCTCCTTCTCGATTCTTATGAGTTATCGCTGTTTTCAATGGAAGGTCACGAAATATCGAAACGCAATGTCATAATAAAGTTTGATATATTTAAACATACACCACTTATGAGCATATTTATCCCCATAATTCACTTTGGTGGTTTTAACCATTTCATGAACTTATTTTCCTCCTTCTCGATTCTTATGAGTTATCGTTGTTTTCAATGGAAGGTCACGAAATCTCGAAACGCAATGTCATAATAAAGTTTGATATATTGAAACATACACCGCTTATGGGCATATTTATCCCCTTAATTCACTTTGGTTGTTTTCAACATTTCATGAACATATTTTCCTCCTTCTCGATTCTTATGAGTTATCGATGTTTTCAATGGAAGGTCACGAAATATCGAAACGCAATGTCATAATAAATTTTGATATATTTAAACATACACCACTTATGAGCATATTTATCCCCATAATTCACTTTGGTTGTTTTCAACATTTCATGAACATATTTTCCTCTTTCTCGATTCTTATGAGTTGTCGTTGTTTTCAATGGAAGGTCACGAAATATCGAAACGCAATGTCATAATAAAGTTTGATATATTTAAACATACACCACTTATGAGCATATTTATCCCCTTAATTCACTTTGGTGGTTTTAACCATTTCATGAACTTATTTTCCTCCTTCTCGATTCTTATAAGTTGTCGTTGTTTTTAGTGGAAGGTCACAAAATCTAAAAACGCAATGTCATAAGAAATTTTGATATATTTAAACATACACCACTTATGAGCATATTTATCCCCTTAATTCACTTTGGTGTTTTTAACCATTTCATGAACTTATTTTCCTCCTTCTCGATTCTTATGAGTTATCGTTGTTTTCAATGGAAGGTCACGAAATCTCGAAACGCAATGTCATAACAAAGTTTGATATATTGAAACATACACCACTTATGAGCATATTTATCCCCTTAATTCACTTTGGTGGTTTTCAACATTTCATGAACTTATTTTCGTCCTTTTCGATTCTTATGAGTTGTCGTTGTTTTCAATGGAAGGTCACGAAATATCAAAACGCAATGTCATAATAAAGTTTGATATATTGAAACTTACTCCGCTTATGGGCATATTTATCCCCTTAATTCACTTTGTTTGTTTTCAACATTTCATGAACATATTTTCCTCCTTCTCGATTCTTATGAGTTATCGATGTTTTCAATGGAAGGTCACGAAATATCGAAACGCAATGTCATAATAAAGTTTGATATATTTAAACATACACCACTTATGAGCATATTTATCCCCTTAATTCACTTTGGTTGTTTTCAACATTTCATGAACTTATTTTCCTCCTTCTCGATTCTTATGAGTTATCGCTGTTTTCAATGGAAGGTCACGAAATATCAAAACGCAATGTCATAATAAAGTTTGATATATTTAAACATACACCACTTATGAGCATATTTATCCCCTTAATTCACTTTGGTGTTTTTAACCATTTCATGAACTTATTTTCCTCCTTCTCGATTCTTATGAGTTATCGCTGTTTTCAATGGAAGGTCACGAAATATCGAAACGCAATGTCATAATAAATTTTGATATATTTAAACATACTCCACTTATGAGCATATTTATCCCCATAATTCACTTTGGTTGTTTTCAACATTTCATGAACATATTTTCCTCTTTCTCGATTCTTATGAGTGGTCGTTGTTATCAATGGACGGTCACGAAATATCGAAACGCAATTTCATAATAAAGTTTGATATATTTAAACATACACCACTTATGAGCATATTTATCCCCTTAATTCACTTTGGTGGTTTTCAACCATTTCATGAACTTATTTTCCTCCTTCTCGATTCTTATGAGTTATCGTTGTTTTCAATGGAAGGTCACGAAATCTCGAAACGCAATGTCATAATAAAGTTTGATATATTGAAACATACACCACTTATGAGCATATTTATCCCCTTAATTCACTTTGGTGGTTTTCAACATTTCATGAACTTATTTTCCTCCTTCTCGATTCTTATGAGTTATCGTTGTTTTCAATGGAAGGTCACGAAATCTCGAAACGCAATGTCATAATAAAGTTTCATATATTTAAACATACACCACTTATGAGCATATTTATCCCCATAATTCACTTTGGTGGTTTGAACCATTTCATGAACTTATTTTCCTCCTTCTCGATTCTTATGAGTTATCGTTGTTTTCAATGGAAGGTCACGAAATCTCGAAACGCAATGTCATAATAAAGTTTGATATATTTAAACATACACCACTTATGAGCATATTTATCCCCTTAATTCACTTTGGTTGTTTTCAACATTTCATGAACATATTTTCCTCCTTCTCGATTCTTATGAGTTATCGCTGTTTTCAATGGAAGGTCACGAAATATCGAAACGCAATGTCATAATAAAGTTTGATATATTTAAACATACACCACTTATGAGCATATTTATCCCCTTAATTCACTTTGGTGGTTTTCAACATTTCATGAACATATTTTCCTCCTCGATTCTTATGAGTTATCGTTGTTTTCAATGGAAGGTCACGAAATATCGAAACGCAATGTCATAATAAAGTTTCATATATTTAAACATACACCACTTATGAGCATATTTATCCCCATAATTCACTTTGGTGGTTTGAACCATTTCATGAACTTATTTTCCTCCTTCTCGATTCTTATGAGTTATCGTTGTTTTCAATGGAAGGTCACGAAATCTCAAAAAGCAATGTCATAATAAAGTTTGATATATTGAAACTTACACCACTTATGAGCATATTTATCCCCTTAATTCACTTTGGTTGTTTTCAACATTTCATGAACATATTTTCCTCCTTCTCGATTCTTATGAGTTATCGATGTTTTCAATGGAAGGTCACGAAATATCGAAACGCAATGTCATAATAAAGTTTGATATATTTAAACATACACCACTTATGAGCATATTTATCCCCTTAATTCACTTTGGTGGTTTTCAACATTTCATGAACTTATTTTCCTCCTTCTCGATTCTTATGAGTTATCGTTGTTTTCAATGGAAGGTCACGAAATATCGAAACGCAATGTCATAATAAATTTTGATATATTTAAACATACACCACTTATGAGCATATTTATCCCCATAATTCACTTTGGTTGTTTTCAACATTTCATGAACATATTTTCCTCTTTCTCGATTCTTATGAGTTGTCGTTGTTTTCAATGGAAGGTCACGAAATATCGAAACGCAATGTCATAATAAAGTTTGATATATTTAAACATACACCACTTATGAGCATATTTATCCCCTTAATTCACTTTGGTGGTTTTAACCATTTCATGAACTTATTTTCCTCCTTCTCGATTCTTATAAGTTGTCGTTGTTTTTAGTGGAAGGTCACAAAATCTAAAAACGCAATGTCATAAGAAATTTTGATATATTTAAACATACACCACTTATGAGCATATTTATCCCCATAATACACTTTGCTTGTTTTCAACATTTCATGAACATATTTTCCTCTTTCTCGATTCTTATGAGTTGTCGTTGTTTTCAATGGAAGGTCACGAAATATCGAAACGCAATGTCATAATAAAGTTTGATATATTTAAACATACACCACTTATGAGCATATTTATCCCCTTAATTCACTTTGGTGGTTTTAACCATTTCATGAACTTATTTTCCTCCTTCTCGATTCTTATAAGTTGTCGTTGTTTTTAGTGGAAGGTCACAAAATCTAAAAACGCAATGTCATAAGAAATTTTGATATATTGAAACTTACACCGCTTATGGGCATATTTATCCCCTTAATTCACTTTGGTGGTTTTCAACATTTCATGAACTTATTTTCGTCTTTTTCGATTCTTATGAGTTGTCGTTGTTTTCAATGGAAGGTCACGAAATATCGAAACGCAATGTCATAATAAAGTTTGATATATTTAAACATACAACACTTATGAGCATATTTATCCCCTTAATTCACTTTGGTGTTTTTAACCATTTCATGAACTTATTTTCTTCCTTCCCGATTCTTATGAGTTATCGTTGTTTTCAATGGAAGGTCACGAAATCTCAAAACGCAATGTCATAATAAAGTTTGATATATTTAAACATCCACCACTTATGAGCATATTTATCCCCATAATTCACTTTGGTTGTTTTCATAATTTCATGAACATATTTTCCTCCTTCTCGATTCTTATGAGTTATCGATGTTTTCAATGGAAGGTCACGAAATATCGAAATGCAATGTCATAATAAAGTTTGATATATTTAAACATACACCACTTATGAGCATATTTATCCCCTTAATTCACTTTGGTGGTTTTCAACATTTCATGAACTTATTTTCCTCCTTCTCGATTCTTATGAGTTATCGCTGTTTTCAATGGAAGGTCACGAAATATCGAAACGCAATGTCATAATAAAGTTTGATATATTTAAACATACACCACTTATGAGCATATTTATCCCCTTAATTCACTTTGGTGGTTTTCACCATTTCATGAACTTATTTTCCTCCTTCTCGATTCTTATGAGTTATCGTTGTTTTCAATGGAAGGTCACGAAATCTCGAAACGCAATGTCACAACAAAGTTTGATATATTGAAACATACACCACTTATGAGCATATTTATCCCCTTAATTCACTTTGGTGGTTTTCAACATTTCATGAACTTATTTTCCTCATTATCGATTCTTATGAGTTATAGCTGTTTTCAATGGAAGGTCACGAAATATCGAAACGCAATGTCATAATAAAGTTTGATATATTTAAACATACACCACTTATGAGCATATTTATCCCCTTAATTCACTTTGGTGTTTTTAACCATTTCAAGAACTTATTTTCCTCCTTCTCGATTCTTATAAGTTGTCGTTGTTTTCAGTGTAAGGTCACGAAATCTGAAAACGCAATGTCATAATAAAGTTTGAAATATTTAAACATACACCACTTATGAGCATATTTATCCCCTTAATTCACTTTGGTGGTTTTCAACATTTCATGAACTTATTTTCCTCATTATCGATTCTTATGAGTTATAGCTGTTTTCAATGGAAGGTCACGAAATATCGAAACGCAATGTCATAATAAAGTTTGATATATTGAAACATACACCACTTATGAGCATATTTATCCCCTTAATTCACTTTGGTTGTTTTCAACATTTCATGAACATATTTTCCTCCTTCTCGATTCTTATGAGTTATCGATGTTTTCAATGGAAGGTCACGAAATATCGAAACGCAATGTCATAATAAATTTTGATATATTTAAACATACACCACTTATGAGCATATTTATCCCCATAATTCACTTTGGTTGTTTTCAACATTTCATGAACATATTTTCCTCCTTCTCGATTCTTATGAGTTATCGTTGTTTTCAATGGAAGGTCACGAAATATCGAAACGCAATGTCATAATAAAGTTTGATATATTTAAACATACACCACTTATGAGCATATTTATCCCCTTAATTCACTTTGGTGGTTTTCAACATTTCATGAACTTATTTTCGTCCTTTTCGATTCTTATGAGTTGTCGTTGTTTTCAATGGAAGGTCACGAAATCTCAAAACGCAATGTCATAATAAAGTTTGATATATTTAAACATACACCACTTATGAGCATATTTATCCCCATAATTCACTTTGGTGGTTTTAACCATTTCATGAACTTATTTTCCTCCTTCTCGATTCTTATGAGTTATCGTTGTTTTCAATGGAAGGTCACGAAATCTCGAAACGCAATGTCATAATAAAGTTTGATATATTGAAACTTACACCGCTTATGGGCATATTTATCCCCTTAATTCACTTTGGTTGTTTTCAACATTTCATGAACATATTTTCCTCCTTCTCGATTCTTATAAGTTATCGATGTTTTCAATGGAAGGTCACGAAATCTCAAAACGCAATGTCATAATAAAGTTTGATATATTGAAACTTACACCGCTTATGGGCATATTTATCCCCTTAATTCACTTTGGTTGTTTTCAACATTTCATGAACATATTTTCCTCCTTCTCGATTCTTATGAGTTATCGATGTTTTCAATGGAAGGTCACGAAATATCAAAACGCAATGTCATAATAAAGTTTGATATATTTAAACATACACCACTTATGAGCATATTTATCCCTTTAATTCACTTTGGTGTTTTTAACCATTTCATGAACTTATTTTCCTCCTTCTCGATTCTTATGAGTTATCGTTGTTTTCAATGGAACGTCACGAAATCTCAAAACGCAATGTTACAACAAAGTTTGATATATTGAAACATACACCACTTATGAGCATATTTATCCCCTTAATTCACTTTGGTTTGGTTTTCAACCATTTCATGAACTATGGAGTTTTTCCTCCTTCTCGATTCTTATGAGTTATGCGTTGTTACTTCAATGGAAAGTGTCACGTAAATCTCAAAACGCAATGTCATAATAAAGTTTGATATATTGAAACATACACACACTTATGGGCATATTTATCCCCTTAATTCACTTTGATTGTTTTCAACATTTCATGAACTTATTTTCCTCCTCTTCTCGCATTCTTATGAGTCGCTATCGATGCTATTGTTTTCAATGGAAGGTGCACGCAAAATCTCGAAACGCAATGTTTCATAATCAAATTTTGGACATATATTACTTTAAACATACACTCACTTATGAGCATATTACTTATCCCCCTTTCTTTAATTCCCAGCACAGTTTGGTCAAGTTTTCTAAAGCCATTTCATGAACATATTTTTCCTCCTTCTCGATTCTTATGCAGTTATCGATGTTATTCCAATGGAAGGTCACGAAATCTCGAAACGCAATGTCATAATTAAAGTTTCGATATATTTAAACATACACCACTTATGAGCATATTTATCCCACTTTTAATTCCTTTTTGGTGGTTTTAACCATTTCATGAACTATTTTCCTCCTTCTCGATTCTTATGGAGTTATTTCTCGCTGTTTTCAATGGAAGGTCACGAAATCTGAAAGACGCAATGTCATAAAAATAATAAAGTTTGATATATTTAAACATACACCGCTTATGAGCATATTTATCCCCTTAATTCACTTTGGTGTTTTCAACATTTCATGAACTTAGTTTTTCCGATCCTTTTCGATTCTTATGAGTTATCAGTTGTTTTCAATGGAAGGTCACGAAATCTCGAAACGCAATGTCATAATAAAGTTTGATATATTGAAACATACACCACTTATGAGCATATTGTATCCCCTTAATTCAATTGGGTTGTTTTCAACATTTCATGAACATATTTTCCTCCTTCTTCGATTCTTATGAGCTTATCGTTGTTTTCAATGGAAGGTCACGAAATATCGAAACGCAATGTCATTAATAAAGTTTGATATATTTAAACATACACCTAACTTATGAGCATATTTATCCCCTTAATTCACTTTGGTTGTTTTCAACATTTCATGAACATATTCTTCCTCCTTCTCGATACCCTCCTTATGAGCTTATGCCGCTGAATTTTCAATGGAAGGTCACGAGAAATATCGAAACGCAATGTCGCATAATAAAGCTTTGATATATTTAAACATACACCCACTTATGAGCATATTTTATCCCACTTAATTCACTTTGGTGGTTTTCAACCAATTTCATGAACTTATTTCCTCTCCTCCTTCTCGATTCTTATAAGCTTATCGCTTGCTTTCAGTGGAAGGTCACGAAATCTGAAAACGCAATGTCATAATAAAGTTTCGATATATTTAAACATACACCACTTATGAGCATATTTATCCCTTTAATTCCACTTTGGTGGTTTTTCAACCATTTCATGAACTTATTTTTCCTCCTTCTCGATTCTTATGAGAAGCCTATCAGGGCTGTTTTCAATGAAGCGTCACGAAATCTCGAAAACGCAATGTCAAGTAATAAAGTTTGGATATATTGAAACATACACCACTTATGAGCATATTTATCCCCTTAATTCACTTTGGTGGTTTTCAACATTCTCATTGAACTCTATTTTCCTCCTTTTTCGATTCTTATGAGTTATGCGTCCATGTTTTCAAAAAGCCACTGGGGAAGGTCACGAAATCTCAAAACGCAATGTCATACAATAAAGTTTGATATATTTAAAACATACACCCACTATATGGAGGCATATTTATCCCCTTAATTCACTTTTGGGTTGTTTTCAATCCATTTCATGAACATATTTTCCTCCTTCTCGATTCTTATGAGTTATTGCTAAGGTTGCTTTTTCAATGGAAGATCACGAAATATCGAAACGCAACTGCTCATATATGTTAAATTTTTGATATATTTAAACATACACCACTTATGAGCATATTTATCCCCTTAATTCACTTTTTGGTTGTTTTTAACCATTTCATGAACTTATTTTCCTCCTTTCCTCGATTCTTATGAGTTATCAGTTGCTTTTCAATGGAAGGTCACGAAATCTCGAAACTTTAGCAATGTCACAACAAAGTTTGGATATATTTAAACATACACCACTTATGAGCATATTTATCCCCTTAATTCACTTTGGTGGTTTTCAACATTTCCCTTTCATGAACTTATTTTCCTCCTTTTCGATTCTTATGAGTTATCGTTGTTTTCAGTGGGAAGGTCACGAAATCTGAAAACGCAATGTCATAATATTACTACAAGTTTGATATATTTAAACATATACACCACTTATGAGCATATTTCATCCCCTTAATTCATTCTTCTAGTGGTTTTCAACCATTTCATGAACTTATTTTCCTCCTTCTATCGATTCTTATGAGTTATCGTTGTTTTCAATGGAAGGAAAATGTCACGAAATCTCGAAACGCAATGTCATAATAAATTTTTGATATATTTAAACATACACCACTTATGCAGCATATTTATCCCCTTAATTCACTTTGGTGGTTTTCAACATTTCATGAACTTATTTTCCTCTTTCTCGATTCTTACGAGTTAGTCGTTGTTTTCAGCTGAAGGTCAAGATAAATCTCGAAACGCAATGTCATAATAAAAGTTTGATATATTTAAACATACACCACTTATGAAAGTATGCTATTTATCCCCTCTTAATTCACTTTGGTGGTTTTTAACAATTTCATGAACTTATTTTCCTCCTTCTCGATTCTTATGAGCTTATCGTTGTTTTCAAGTGTAAGGTCACGAAATCTCGAAACGTTAGTCAATGTCATAATAAAGTTTGATATATTTAAACATACACCACTTATGAGTGATATTTATCCCCTTAATTCACTTTGGTGGTTTTCAACATTTCTTGCTGAACTTATTTTCCGTCCTTCTCGATTCTTATGAGTTATCAGTTGTTACTTCAATGGAAGGTCACGAAATCTCAAAACGTATCAATGTCGGGCAATAATAAAGTTTGATATATTTAAACATACACCTACTCTATGAAATATTACATATCCTCTCTTAATTCACTTTGGTGGTTTTCAACCATTTCATGAACTTATTTTCCTGCTTTTCGATTCTTATGAGTCGTCGTTGTAGCAGCTTTTCAATGGAAGGGTCATTCGAAATCTCAAAACGCAATGCTCATAATAAAGTTTGATATAAGTATTTAAACATACACCACTTTATGGCAGCATATTTATCCCCTTAATTTCACTTTGGTGTTTTTAACATTTCATGAACTTATTTTCCTCCTTCTCGATTCTTATGAGTTATCGTTGTTTTCAATGGAAGGTCACGAAATCTCAAACGCAATGTCATAATAAAGTTTGATATATTGAAACATACTACCACTTATGAGCATATTTATCCCCTTGCCAATTCACCTCTTGGTGGTTTTCAATCCATTTCATGCGAACTTATTTTCTTCTCCTTCTCGATTCTTATGAGTTATCAAGTTCGTTTTTCAATGGTAAGGTCACGAAATCTGAAAACGCCAGGAATGTCACACATTAAAGTTTGATATATTTAAACATACACCACTTATGAGCATAATTATCCCCATAATTCACTTTGGTTGTTTTTAACAATTTCATGAACTTATTTTCCTCCTTCCCGATTCTTATAAGTCAGTCATTAAGCTGCAATGGAAGGTCACGAAATCTAAAAACGCAATGTCATAATAAAGTTTGATATATTTAAACATACACCACTTATGAGCATATTTATCCCTTTAATTCACTTTGGTGTTTTTAACCATTTCATGAACTTATTTTCCTCCTTCTCGATTCTTATCAGTTATCGTTGTTTTCAATGGAAGGTCACGAAATCTCGAAACACAATGTCACAACAAAGATTGATATATTGAAACATACACCGTTTATGGGCATATTTATCCCCTTAATTCACTTTGAGTGGTTTTCAACATTTCATGAACTACTATTCTTTTCGATTCTTATGAGTTTGCCGTTGTTTTGCAGCTTGGAAGGTCACGAAATCTCAAAACGCAATGTCATAATAAAGTTTGATATATTGAAACTTACACCGCGTTTATGGGCATATTTATCCCCTTAATTCACTTTCTGGGTTGTTTTCAACATTTCATGAACATATTTTCCTCCTTCTCGATTCTTATGGAGTTATCGATGTTTTCACGGAAGGTCACGAAATATCGAAACGCAATGTCATAATAAATTTTGATATATTTAAACATACACCACTTATGAGCATATTTATCCCCATAATTCACTTTTGGTTGTTTTCTAACATTTCATGAACATATTTTCCTCCTTCTCGATTCTTATGAGTTATCCCTGTTTTCAATGGAAGGTCACGAAATATCGAAACGCAATGTCATAATAAAGTTTGATATATTTAAACATACACCACTTATGAGCATATTTATCCCCATAATTCACTCTTGGTTTGGTTTTCAACAATTTCCATGAACTTATTTTCCTCCTTCTCGATTCTTATGAGTCGTCGTTGTTTAAATGGAAGGTCACGAAATCTGAAAACGCAATGTCATAATAAAGTTTGATATATTTAAACATACACCACTTATGAGCATATTTATCCCCTTAATTCACTTTGGTTGTTTTCAACATTTCATGAACTTATTTTCCTCCTCGATTCTTAGCGGAGTTATCGCTGTTTTCAAATGGAAGGTCACGAAATCTCGAAACGCAATGTCATAATAAAGTTTGATATATTGAAACATACACTCACTTATGAGCATATTTATCCCCTTAATTCACTTTGGTGGTTTTCAACATTTCATGAACTTATTTTCCTCCTTCTCGATTCTTATGAGTTATCGCGTTGTTAATTCAATAAAGGTCACGAAATCTCAAAACGCAATGTTACCAACAAAGTTTGATATATTGAAACATACACCACTTTAATGAGCATATTTATCCCCTTAATTCACTTTGGTAGTTTTCAAACCATTTCATGAACTTATTTTCCTCCTTCTCGATTCTTATGAGTTATCAGTTGTTTTCAATGCGAAGGTCAACATTAAATCTGAAAACGCAATGTCATAATAAAGTTTGATATATTTAAACATACACCACTTATGAGCATATTTATCCCCTTAATGGTCACTTTGGTGGTTTTCAACCATTTCATGAACTTATTTTCCTCCTTTTCCTCGATTTCCTTATGAGTTATCGTTGTTTTCAAATTGGAAGGTCACGAAATCTCGAAAACGCAATGTCATAATAAAGTTTTGATATATTTAAACATACACCACTTATGAGCATATTTATCCCCTTAATTCACTTTGGTGGTTTTCAACATTTCATGAACTTATTTTCCTCCTTCTCGATTCTTATGAGTTATCGGTTGTTTTCAATGGAAGGTCACGAAATCTCGAAACGCAATGTCATAATAAAGTTTGATATATTGAAAGATACACCACTTATGAGCATATTTATCCCCTTAATTCACTTTGGTGTTTTCAACATTTCATGAACTTATTTTCCTTATCGATTCTTATGAGTTATCGTTGTTTTCAATGGAAGGTCACGAAATACTGAAAACGCAATGTCATAATAAAGTTTGATATATTTAAACATACACCACTTATGAGCATATTTATCCCCTTAATTCACTTTGGTTGTTTTCAACCATTTCATGAACATATATTTTCCTCCTTCTCGATTCTTATGGAGTTATCGTTGTTTTCAATGGAAGGTCACGAAATATCGAAACGCAGAATGTCATCATAAAGTTTGATATATTTAAACATACACCACTTATGAGCATATTTATCCCCCCTTAATTCACTTTGGTGGTTTTCAACATCTTCATGAACTTATTTTCCTCCTTCGATTCTTATGAGTCACGTCATTGTTTTCAATGGAAGGTCACGAAATCTCAAAACGCAATGTCATAATAAAGTTTGGATATATTGGAAATCTCATACACCACTTATGGGCATATTTATCCCCTTAATTCACTTTGGTTGTTTTCAACATTTCATGAACTTTATTTTCCTCCTTCTCGATTCTTATGAGTTATCGCTGTTTTCAATGGAAGGTCACGAAATCTCGAAACGCAATGTCATAATAAAGTTTGATATATTGACAACATACACCACTTATTGAGCATATTTATCCCCTTAATTTCACTTTGGTGGTGCTTTTCAACCAATTTCATGAACTTATTTTCCTCCTTCTCGATTCTTATGAGTCATTACTGTTTTCAATGGGGAAGGTCACGAAATCTGAAAACTAAATGTCTATAATAAAGTTTTGGATATATTGAAACATACACCACTTATGAGCATATTTATCCCCTTAATTCACTTTGGTGTTTTTCAAGCATTTCATGAACTTATTTTCCTCCTTTCTCGATTCTATATGAGTTATCGTTGTTTTCAATGGAAGGTCAGCCGAAATCTCAAAACGCAATGTTCATAATAAAGTCTATGATATATTTAAACATACAATTCACTTATGAGCATATTTATCCCCTTAATTCACTTTGGTGGTTTTCAATCACCATTTCATGTTAAAACTTATATTTCTCCTCCTTCTTCGATTCTTATAAGTTATCGTTAGTTTTCAATGGAAGGTCACGAAATCTGAAAACGCAATGTCATAATAAAGCTTTGATATATTTAAACATAGACACCACTTATGAGCATATTTATCCCTTAATTCACTTTGGTGCTTTTCAAACTATTTCCATGAACTTATTTTCCTCCTTCTCGATTCTTATGAGTTATCGTTGTTTTCAATGGGAAGGTCACGAAATCTCAAAACGCAAATGTCACAAATAAAGTTTGATATGATTGAAACATACACCACTTCTATGAGCATATTTATCCCCTTAATTCACTTTTTTGGTGGTTTTCAACATTTCATGAACTTATTTTCCTTCCTTTCTGATTCTTATGAGTTATCATTGTTTTCATAATAGAAGGTCACGAAATCTCTCAAAACGCGAATGTCATAAACTAAAGTTTGATATATTTAAACATACACCACTTATGGAGCATATTTATCCCCTATATATTCACTTTGGTGGTTTTCAACATTTGCATGGAACATATTTTTCCTCCTTCTCGATTCTTATGAGTTATCGGCGCATTTTCAATGGAAGGTCATTCTAAATATCGAAAAATGCAATGTCATAATAAAGTGCTTGATATATTTAAACATACACCCACTTATGAGCATATTTATCCCCTTTAATTCACTTTGGTTGTTTTCAACCATTTCATGAACTTATTTTCCTCCTTCTCGATTCTTAATGTGAGTTATCGTTGTTTTCAATGGCCAAGGTCACGAAATCTCGAAACGCAATGGTCACAACAAAGTTTGATATATTAAAACATACAATTCACTTCGCATGAGCATATTTATCCCCATAATTCACTTCTGGGTGGTTTTCAACATTTCATGAACTTATTTTCCTCCTTCTCGATTCTTATATTGCCAAGTTATCGTATGTTTTCAATGGAAAGGTCACGAAATCTCAAAACGCAATGTCATATAATAAAGTTTGATATATTTAAACATACACCACTTATGAGCATATTTATCCCCATAATTCACTTTGGTTGTTTTCAACCATTTCATGAACTTATTTTCCTCCTTCTCGATTCTTTATATGAGTTATCGTTGTTTTCAATGGAAGCGTAACAAGAAATACTGGAAACGCAATGTCTATAATAAAAAGTTTGATATATTTAAACATACACCACTTATGAGCATATTTATCTCCCATAATTCTACTTTTGTGTTTTTAACCTATTTCATGAACTTTATTCTTTCCTCCTTCTCGATTTTTTATATGTAGCTTATCGTTCGTTTTCAATCAAGGTCACGTATAATCTCGAAACGCAATGTCACAACACAAAGTTTGATATATTGAAACATATTTTCACCACTTATGAGTGCATATTTATCCCCTTAATTCACTTTGTCATGGTTTTCAACATTTCACATGAACTTATTTTCGTCTCTTTTCGATTCTTATGAGTTAGTCAAGTTAGTTTTGTTAATGGAAGGTCACGAAATCTCGTAAAACGCAATGTCATAATAAAAGTTTGATATATTGAAACTTACACCGCTATATGGGCATATTTATCCCCTTAATTCACTTTGGTTGTTTTCAACATTTCATGAACATATTTTCCTCCTTCTCGCATTCTTATGAGTTATCGATGTTTTCAATGGAAGGTCACCAAACATCGAAACGCAATGTCATAATAAATTTTGATATATTTAAAACATACTACAATTCACTTATGAGCATATTTATCCCCATAATCTGCACTTTGGTTGTTTTCCAACCATTTCATGAACATATTTTCCTCCTTCTCGATTCTTATGAGTTATCGATGTTTTCAATGCGAAGGTCACGAAATATCGAAAAACGCAATGTCATAATAAATTTTGATATATTTAAACATATGTACCACTTCATGAGCATATTTATCCCCATAATTCACTTTATTTGTTTTCAATATTTCAAATAGAACTTATTTTCCTCCTTCTCGATTCTTGCTTTAGCTTATCGCTGTTTTAAATGGAAGGTCACGAAACATCGAAACGCAATGGTCATTAATAAAGTTCGATATATTTAAAACATACACCACTTAATGTAAGCATATTTATCCCCATAATTCACTATGGTGGTTTTCAACATTTCATGAACTTATTTTCCTTCCTCTTCGATTCTTATGAAAGCACGCTCATTAGTTTTCAATATAAGGTCACGAACATCTCAAAACGCAATGTCATAATAAAGTTTGATATATGTAAATATATAACGATTATGGGCATATTGATTTTCCATAATTCACTTTTAAGTTTGTTTTTAACCATTTCATGAACTTATTTTCCCTCCTTCTCGATTCTCCTATGAGTTATCAAAGTTTTCAATGGAAGGTCACTAAATCTCGAAATGCTATAGTCAACATAAACAACAGCTTTGATATATTGAAACATACACCACTTATGAGCATATTTACTCCCCTTAATTCACTTTGATGTTTTCTTCGCATTTCATGTTAACTTTATATTTCGCCTTCTCTTTTCATCTTCAAAGACATCGCCGTTTTCTATGGAAGGGTCGTGAAATTCCTCGAAATGCAATGTTGTACATAAATAAATTTCTGATATATTTAAACATACACCACTTAATATATTATTTAATCCTCATAATTCACTTTTGTGGTTTTAACCATTTCATGAACTTATTTTCCTCCTTCTCGATTCTTATGAGTCATCGTATGCTTTCAGCAATGTAAGGTCAAAGCTAGAATTCTCGAAAACGTTAATGTTGAAATAATATAAAGTTTGAATATATTTAAACATACACCACTTATGAGCATATTTATGACTTTAATTCACTTTGGTAGTTTTAAACATTTCATGAACTTATTTTCCTCCTTCTCGATTCTTATGAGATATCGTTATCATTTCAATCACAGGTCACGAAATCTCAAAACGCAATGTCATAATAAAGTTTGATATATTTAAACATGCCACCACTTATGTGGCACTTCTGACCTTAATTTCTCATGGTTATTTTCAACATTTCATGAACATATTTTCTGTCCTTCTCGATTCTTATGAAGCATAGTCATCATTGTTTTCACTGGAAGGCTAACAAAATCTACAAAACACGCAATGTCATATTAAAGTTTGACATGTTAAAACATATTCCACTTATCGGCTTATTTATCCCCATAATTCACTTTGCTTGTTTTTCAACATTATCATATAAGAACATATATTTTCCTCCGTCTCGATTCTTATGAGTTATCGCTTGTTTTCAATGGAAGGTCACGAAATATCGAAACGAATACACATGTCATAATAAAGTTTGATATATTTAAACATCACACCACTTATGAGCATATTTATCCCCATAATTCACTTTGGTTGTTTTCAACATTTTCATGATCCAATTTTCCTCCTTCTTCATTCTTAGTGAGTTATCACATTTTCAAATTCGCGGAAGGTCACTAAATCTCGAAACTAATGCACAGAATAATAAAGTTTGATATATTGAAACATACACCACTTATGGGCATATTTATCCTCCTTAATTCACTTTGGTGTTGTGTTTTCAACCATTTCATGAACATATTTTTCCTCCTTCTCGATTCTTAAGAGTTATCGCTGCTGTTTTCAATGGAAGGTCACGAAATATCAAAACGCAATGTCATAATAAAGTTTGATATATTTAAACATACACCACTTATGAGCATATTTATCCCCATAATTCACTTTGGTGGTTTTAACCATTTCATGAACTTATTTTCCTCCTTCTCGATTCTTATAAGTTGTCGTTGTTTTCAGTGGAAGGTCACGAAATCTCAAAACGCAATGTCATAATAAAGTTTGATATATTTAAACTTACACCACTTATGAGCATATTTATCCCCTTAATTCACTTTGGTTGTTTTCAACATTTCATGAACATATTTTCCTCCTTCTCGATTCTTATGAGTTATCGATGTTTTCAATGGAAGGTCACGAAATATCGAAACGCAATGTCATAATAAAGTTTGATATATTGAAACATACACCCCTTATGAGCATATTTATCCCCATAATTCACTTTTGGTGTTTTTAACCATTTCATGAACTTATTTTCCTCCTTCTCGATTCTTATGAGTTATCGCTGCTTTTCAATGGAAGGTCACGAAATCTCAAAACGCAATGTCATAATAAAGTTTGCCATATATTGAAACATACACCACTTATTGAAGATATTTATCCCCTTAATTCACTTTGGTGGTTTTCAACATTTCATGAACTTATTTTCCTCCTTTTCGATTCTTATGGCTTAGTCGGCTGCTGTTTTCAATGGAAGGTCACGAAATATCGAAAACGCAATGTCATAATAAAGTTTGATATATTTAAACATACACCACTTATGAGCATATTTATCCCCATAATTCACTTTGCTGTTTTCAACATTTCATGAACATATTTTCCTCCTTCTCGATTCTTATGAGTTATCGTTGTTTTCAATGGAAGGATCAATAAATCTCGAAACGCAATGTCATAATAAAGTTTGATATATTTAAACATACACCACTTATGAGCATATTTATCCCCTTAATTCACTTTGGCGTAAGGTTTTCAACCATTTCATGAACTTATTTTCCTCCTTCTCGATTCTTATGAGTTATCATTAAGTTTTCAATGGAAGGTCACGAAATCTCAAAAACACAATGTCATAATAAAGTTTGATATATTAAAACATACACCACTTATGAGCATATTTATCCCCTTAATTCACTTTGGTGGTTTTCAACATTTCATGAACTTATTTTCCTCCTTCTCGATTCTTATGAGTTATCAGTTGTTTTTAATGGGAAGGTCACGAAATCTAAAAAAACGCAATGTCATAATAAAGTTTGATATATTTAAACATACACCACTTATCATATTTATCCCTTAATTCACTTTGGTGGTTTTAACCATTTCATGAACTTATTTTCCTCCTTCTCGATTCTTATGAGCTTATCGTTGTTTTCAATGGAAGGTCACGAAATCTGAAAATGCAATGTCATAATAAAGTTTGATATATTTAAACATACACCACTTATGAGCATATTTATCCCCTTAATTCACTTTGGTTGTTTTCAACCATTTCATGAACTTATTTTCCTCCTTCTCGATTCTCCCATGAGTTAATCGATGTTTTCAATGGAAGGTCACGAAATATCAAAACGCAATGTCATAACAAATGTTTGATATATTGAAAACATACACCACTTATGAGCATATTTATCCCCTTAATTCACTTTGGTTGTTTTCAACATTTCATGAACATATTTTCCTCCTTTTCTCGATTCTTATGAGTTATCGTTGTTTTCACTGGAAGGTCACGAAATCTCAAAAACGCAATGTCATAATAAAGTTTGATATATTTAAACATACACCACTTATGAGCATATTTATCCCCTTAATTCACTTTGGTTGTTTCAACATTTCATGAACTTATTTTCCTCCTTCTCGATTCTTATGAGTTATCGATTGTTTTCAATGGAAGGTCACGAATGAAATCTGAAACGCAATGTCATAATAAAGTTTGATATATTTAAACATACACCACTTATGAGCATATTTATCCCCATAATTCACTTTGGTGGTTTTAACCATTTCATGAACTTATTTTCCTCCTTCTCGATTCTTATGAGTTATGTTGTTGTTTTCAATGGAAGGTCACGAAATCTCGAAACGCAATATTGTCAAGATAACAAAGTTTGATATATTGAAACATACACCACTTATGAGCATATTTATCCCCTTAATTCACTTTGGTGGTTTTCAACATTTCATGAACATATTTTCGTCCTTTTCGATTCTTATGAGTTGTCGTTGTTTTCAATGGAAGGTCACGAAATCTCAAAACGCAATGTCATAATAAATTTTGATATATTGAAACTTACACCGCTTATGGGCATATTTATCCCCTTAATTCACTTTGGTGTTTTTAACCATCTCATGAACTTATTTTCCTCCTTCTCGATTCTTATGAGTTATCGATGTTTTCAATGGAAGGTCACGAAATATCGAAACGCAATGTCATAATAAATTTTGATATATTTAAACATACACCACTTATGAGCATATTTATCCCCATAATTCACTTTGGTGGTTTTAACCATTTCATGAACTTATTTTCCTCCTTCTCGATTCTTATGAGTTATCGTTGTTGTCAATGGAAGGTCACGAAATCTTGAAACGCAATGTCATAATAAAGTTTGATATATTTAAACATACACCACTTATGAGCATATTTATCCCCATAATTCACTTTGGTTTGTTTTCAACATTTCATGAACATATTTTCCTCCTTCTCGCATTCTTATGAGTTATCGCTGTTTTCAATGGAAGGTCACGAAATATCGAAACGCAATGTCATAATAAAGTTTGATATATTTAAACATCCACCACTTATGAGCATATTTATCCCCATAATTCACTTTGGTTGTTTTCAACATTTCATGAACATATTTTCCACCTTCTCGATTCTTATGAATTATCGCTGTTTTTAATGGATGGTCACGAAATATCAAAACGCAATGTCATAATAAAGTTTGATATATTTAAACATACACCACTTATGAGCATATTTATCCCCATAATTCACTTTGGTTGTGTTCAACATTTCATGAACATATTTTCCTCCTTCTCGATTCTTATGAGTTATCGGTGTTTTCAATGGAAGGTCACGAAATCTCGAAACGCAATGTCACAACAAAGTTTGATATATTGAAACATACACCACTTATGTGCATATTTATCCCCTTAATTCACTTTGGTGGTTTTCAACATTTCATGAACTTATTTTCGTCCTTTTCGATTCTTATGAGTTGTCGTTGTTTTCAATGGAAGGTCACGAAATCTCAAAACGCAATGTCATAATAAAGTTTCATATATTTAAACATACACCACTTATGAGCATATTTATCCCCATAATTCACTTTGGTGGTTTTAACCATTTCATGAACTTATTTTCCTCCTTCTCGATTCTTATAAGTTGTCGTTGTTTTCAGTGGACGGTGACGAAATCTGAAAACGCAATGTCATAATAAAGTTTGATATATTTAAACATACACCACTTATGAGCATATTTATCCCCTTAATTCACTTTGGTGGTTTTGACCATTTCATGAACATATTTTCCTCCTTCTCGATTCTTATGAGTTATCGCTGTTTTCAATGGAAGGTCACGAAATATCAAAACGCAATGTCATAATAAAGTTTGATATATTTAAACATACACCACTTATGAGCATATTTATCCCCTTAATTCACTTTGGTGTTTTTAACCATTTCAGTAACTTATTTTCCTCCTTCTCGATTCTTATTAGTTATCGTTGTTTTCAATGGAAGGTCACGAAATATCGAAACGCAATGTCATAATAAATTTTGATATATTTAAACATACACCACTTATGCGCATATTTATCCCCATAATTCACTTTGGTTGTTTTCAACATTTCATGAACATATTTTCCTCCTTCTCGATTCTTATGAGTTATCGCTGTTTTCAATGGAAGGTCACGAAATCTGAAAACGCAATGTCATAATAAAGTTTGATATATTTAAACATACACCACTTATGAGCATATTTATCCCCTTAATTCACTTTGGTTGTTTTCAACATTTCATGAACTTATTTTCTTCCTTCTCGATTCTTATGAGTTATCGTTGTTTTCAATGGAAGGTCACGAAATCTCGAAACGCAATGTCACAACAAAGTTTGATATATTGAAACATACACCACTTATGAGCATATTTATCCCCTTAATTCACTTTGAGTTTCTTATGAGTTGTCATTGTCTTCAATGGAAGGTCACGAAATCTCAAAACGCAATGTCATAATAAAGTTTGATATTTTGAAACTTACACCGCTTATGGGCATATTTATCCCCTTAATTCACTTTGGTTGTTTTCAACATTTCATGAACATATTTTCCTCCTTCTCGATTCTTATGAGTTATCGCTGTTTTCAATGGAAGGTCACGAAATATCGAAACGCAATGTCATAATAAAGTTTGATATATTTAAACATACACCACTTATGAGCATATTTATCCCCATAATTCACTTTGTTTGTTTTCAACATTTCATGAACATATTTTCCTCCTTCTCGATTCTTATGAGTTATCGATGTTTTCAATGGAAGGTCACGAAATATCGAAACGCAATGTCATAATAAATTTTGATATATTTAAACATACACCACTTATGCGCATATTTATCCCCATAATTCACTTTGGTTGTTTTCAACATTTCATGAACATATTTTCCTCCTTCTCGATTCTTATGAGTTATCGCTGTTTTCAATGGAAGGTCACGAAATCTGAAAACGCAATGTCATAATAAAGTTTGATATATTTAAACATACACCACTTATGAGCATATTTATCCCCTTAATTCACTTTGGTTGTTTTCAACATTTCATGAACTTATTTTCTTCCTTCTCGATTCTTATGAGTTATCGATGTTTTCAATGGAAGGTCACGAAATATCAAAACGCAATGTCATAATAAATTTTGATATATTTAAACATACACCACTTATGAGCATATTTATCCCCTTAATTCACTTTGGTTGTTTTCAACATTTCATGAACATATTTTTCTCCTTCTCGATTCTTATGAGTTATCGATGTTTTCAATCGAAGGTCACGAAATATCGAAACGCAATGTCATAATAAATTTTGATATATTTAAACATACACCACTTATGAGCATATTTATCCCCTTAATTCACTTTGGTGGTTTTCAACATTTCATGAACATATTTTCCTCCTTCTCGATTCTTATGAGTTATCGCTGTTTTCAATGGAAGGTCACGAAATCTGAAAATGCAATGTCATAATAAAGTTTGATATATTTAAACATACACCACTTATGAGCATATTTATCCCCTTAATTCATTTTGGTGGTTTTCAACATTTCATGAACTTATTTTCGTCCTTCTTGATTCTTATGAGTTATCGATGTTTTCAATGGAAGGTCACGAAATCTCAAAACGCAATGTCATAATAAATTTTGATATATTTAAACATACACCGCTTATGGGCATATTTATCCCCATAATTCACTTTGGTTGTTTTCAACATTTCATGAACATATTTTCCTCCTTCTCGATTCTTATGAGTTATCGTTGTTTTCAATGGAAGGTCACGAAATCTCGAAAACGCAATGTCATAATAAAGTTTGATATATTTAAACATACACCACTTATGAGCATATTTATCCCCTTAATTCACTTTGGTGTTTTTAACCATTTCATGAACTTATTTTCCTCCTTCTCGATTCTTTTGAGTTATCGTTGTTTTCAATGGAAGGTCACGAAATCTCGAAACGCAATGTCATAATAAAGTTTGATATATTGAAACATACACCACTTATGAGCATATTTATCCCCTTAATTCACTTTGGTGGTTTTCAACATTTCATGAACATATTTTCCTCCTTCTCGATTCTTATGAGTTATCCCTGTTTTCAATGGAATTTCACTGAATCTCCAACCGCAATGTCATAATAAAGTTTGATATATTTAAACATACACCACTTATGAGCATATTTATCCCCTTAATTCACTTTGGTGGTTTTAACCATTTCATGAACTTATTTTCCTCCTTCTCGATTCTTATAAGTTGTCGTTGTTTTCAATGGAAGGTCACGAAATCTCAAAACGCAATGTCACAACAAAGTTTGATATATTGAAACATACACCACATATGAGCATATTTATCGCCTTAATTCACTTTGGTGGTTTTCAACATTTCATGAACTTATTTTCGTCCTTTTCGATTCTTATGAGTTGTCGTTGTTTTCAATGGAAGGTCACGAAATCTCAAAACGCAATGTCATAATAAAATTTGATTTATTGAAGCTTACACCGCTTATGGGCATATTTATCCCTTTAATTCACTTTTGTTGTTTTCAACATTTCATGAACAGATTTTTCTCCTTCTCGATTCTTATAATTTATCGTTGTTTTCAATGGAAGGTCACGAAATCTCAAAACGCAATGTCATAATAAAATTTGATTTATTGAAGCTTACACCGCTTATGGGCATATTTATCCCTTTAATTCACTTTTGTTGTTTTCAACATTTCATGAACAGATTTTTCTCCTTCTCGATTCTTATAATTTATCGTTGTTTTCAATGGAAGGTCACAAAATCTCGAAACGCAATGTCATAATAAAGTTTGATATATTTAAACATACACCACTTATGAGCATATTTATCCCCATAATTCACTTTGGTGTTTTTAACCATTTCATGAACTTATTTTCCTCCTTCTCGATTCTTATAAGTTATCGTTGTTTTCAGTGGATGGTCACGAAATCTGAAAACGCAACGTCAGAATAAAGTTTGATATATTTAAAACGTACACCACTTATGAGCATATTTATCCCCTTAATTCACTTTGGTTGTTTTCAACATTTCATGAACTTATTTTCGTCCTTTTCGATTCTTATGAGTTGTCGTTGTTTTCAATGGAAGGTCACGAAATCTCAAAACGCAATGTCATAATAAAGTTTGATATATTTAAACATACACCACTTATGAGCATATTTATCCCCTTAATTCACTTTGGTGGTTTTAACCATTTCATGAACTTATTTTCCTCCTTCTCGATTCTTATAAGTTATCGTTGTTTTCAGTGGAAGGTCACGAAATCTGAAAACTCAATGTCATAATAAAGTTTGATATATTTAAACATACACCACTTATGAGCATATTTATCCCCTTAATTCACTTTGGTGGTTTTAACCATTTCATGAACTTATTTTCCTCCTTCTCGATTCTTATGAGTTATCGTTGTTTTCAATGGAAGGTCACGAAATCTCGAAACGCAATGTCATAATAAATTTTGATATATTTAAACATACACCACTTATGCGCATATTTATCCCCATAATTCACTTTGGTTGTTTTCAACATTTCATGAACTTATTTTCCTCCTTCTCGATTCTTATGAGTTATCGCTGTTTTCAATGGAAGGTCACGAAATCTCAAAACGCAATGTCATAATAAAGTTTGATATATTTAAACATACACCACTTATGCGCATATTTATCCCCTTAATTCACTTTGGTTGTTTTCAACATTTCATGAACATATTTTCCTCCTTCTCGATTCTTATGAGTTATCGCTGTTTTCAATGGAAGGTCACGAAATCTGAAAACGCAATGTCATAATAAATTTTGATATATTTAAACATACACCACTTATGAGCATATTTATCCCCATAATTCACTTTGGTTGTTTTCAACATTTCATGAACTTATTTTCCTCCTTCTCGATTCTTATAAGTTGTCGTTGTTTTCAGT
Source organism: Boechera divaricarpa (assembly GCA_026770425.1). NCBI lineage: Eukaryota > Viridiplantae > Streptophyta > Magnoliopsida > Brassicales > Brassicaceae > Boechera > Boechera divaricarpa. Next base: position 7,394 of record JAMKOQ010000536.1, on the reverse strand, counting down.
GGAAGGTCACGAAATCTGAAAATGCAATGTCATAATAAAGTTTGATATATTTAAACATACACCACTTATGAGCATATTTATCCCCTTAATTCACTTTGGTGGTTTTCAACATTTCATGAACTTATTTTCGTCCTTTTCGATTCTTATGAGTTGTCGTTGTTTTCAATGGAAGGTCACGAAATCTCAAAACGCAATGTCATAATAAAGTTTGATATATTTAAACATACACCACTTATGAGCATATTTATCCCCATAATTCACTTTGGTGGTTTTAACCATTTCATGAACTTATTTTCCTCCTTCTCGATTCTTATAAGTTGTCGTTGTTTTCAGTGGAAGGTCACGAAATCTGAAAACGCAATGTCATAATAAAGTTTGATATATTTAAACATACACCACTTATGAGCATATTTATCCCCTTAATTCACTTTGGTGTTTTTAACCATTTCATGAACTTATTTTCCTCCTTCTCGATTCTTATGAGTTATCGTTGTTTTCAATTGAAGATCACGAAATCTCGAAACGCAATGTCACAACAAAGTTTGATATATTGAAACATACACCACTTATGTGCATATTTATCCCCTTAATTCACTTTGGCGGTTTTCAACATTTCATGAACTTATTTTCGTCCTTTTCGATTCTTATGAGTTGTCGTTGTTTTCAATGGAAGGTCACGAAATCTCAAAACACAATGTCATAATAAAGTTTGATATGTTGAAACTTACACCGCTTATGGGCTTATTTATCCCCTTAATTCACTTTGGTTGTTTTCAACATTTCATGAACATATTTTCCTCCTTCTCGATTCTTATGAGTTATCGCTGTTTTCAATGGAAGGTCACGAAATATCGAAACGCAATGTCATAATAAATTTTGATATATTTAAACATACACCACTTATGAGCATATTTATCCCCATAATTCACTTTGGTTGTTTTCAACATTTCATGAACATAATTTCCTCCTTCTCGATTCTTATGAGTTATCGCTGTTTTCAATGGAAGGTCACGAAATATCAAAACGCAATGTCATAATAAAGTTTGATATATTTAAACATACACCACTTATGAGCATATTTATCCCCATAATTCACTTTGGTTGTTTTAACCATTTCATGAACTTATTTTCCTCCTTCTCGATTCTTATAAGTTGTCGTTGTTTTTAGTGGAAGGTCACAAAATCTGAAAACGCAATGTCATAATAAATTTTGATATATTTAAACATACACCACTTATGAGCATATTTATCCCCTTAATTCACTTTGGTGTTTTTAACCATTTCATGAACTTATTTTCCTCCTTCTCGATTCTTATGAGTTATCGTTGTTTTCAATGGAAGGTCACGAAATCTCGAAACGCAATGTCACAACAAAGTTTGATATATTGAAACATACACCACTTATGAGCATATTTATCCCCTTAATTCACTTTGGTGGTTTTCAACATTTCATGAACTTATTTTCGTCCTTTTCGATTCTTATGAGTTGTCGTTGTTTTCAATGGAAGGTCACGAAATCTGAAAACGCAATGTCATAATAAAGTTTGATATATTTAAACATACACCACTTATGAGCATATTTATCCCCTTAATTCACTTTGGTGTTTTTAACCATTTCATGAACTTATTTTCCTCCTTCTCGATTCTTATGAGTTATCGTTGTTTTCAATTGAAGATCACGAAATCTCGAAACGCAATGTCACAACAAAGTTTGATATATTGAAACATACACCACTTATGTGCATATTTATCCCCTTAATTCACTTTGGCGGTTTTCAACATTTCATGAACTTATTTTCGTCCTTTTCGATTCTTATGAGTTGTCGTTGTTTTCAATGGAAGGTCACGAAATCTCAAAACACAATGTCATAATAAAGTTTGATATGTTGAAACTTACACCGCTTATGGGCTTATTTATCCCCTTAATTCACTTTGGTTGTTTTCAACATTTCATGAACATATTTTCCTCCTTCTCGATTCTTATGAGTTATCGCTGTTTTCAATGGAAGGTCACGAAATATCGAAACGCAATGTCATAATAAATTTTGATATATTTAAACATACACCACTTATGAGCATATTTATCCCCATAATTCACTTTGGTTGTTTTCAACATTTCATGAACTTATTTTCCTCCTTCTCGATTCTTATGAGTTATCGCTGTTTTCAATGGAAGGTCACGAAATATCAAAACGCAATGTCATAATAAAGTTTGATATATTTAAACATACACCACTTATGAGCATATTTATCCCCATAATTCACTTTGGTGGTTTTAACCATTTCATGAACTTATTTTCCTCCTTCTCGATTCTTATGAGTTGTCGTTGTTTTCAGTGGAATGTCACGAAATCTGAAAACGCAATGTCATAATAAAGTTTGATATATTTAAACATACACCACTTATGAGCATATTTATCCCCTTAATTCACTTTGGTGTTTTTAACCATTTCATGAACTTATTTTCCTCCTTCTCGATTCTTATGAGTTATCGTTGTTTTCAATGGAAGGTCACGAAATCTCGAAACGCAATGTCATAATAAAGTTTGATATATTTAAACATACACCACTTATGAGCATATTTATCCCCATAATTCACTTTGGTGGTTTTAACCATTTCATGAACTTATTTTCCTCCTTCTCGATTCTTATGAGTTGTCGTTGTTTTCAATGGAAGGTCACGAAATCTGAAAACGCAATGTCATAATAAAGTTTGATATATTTAAACATACACCACTTATGAGCATATTTATCCCCTTAATTCACTTTGGTGTTTTTAACCATTTCATGAACTTATTTTCCTCCTTCTCGATTCTTATGAGTTATCGTTGTTTTCAATTGAAGATCACGAAATCTCGAAACGCAATGTCACAACAAAGTTTGATATATTGAAACATACACCACTTATGTGCATATTTATCCCCTTAATTCACTTTGGCGGTTTTCAACATTTCATGAACTTATTTTCGTCCTTTTCGATTCTTATGAGTTGTCGTTGTTTTCAATGGAAGGTCACGAAATCTCAAAACACAATGTCATAATAAAGTTTGATATGTTGAAACTTACACCGCTTATGGGCTTATTTATCCCCTTAATTCACTTTGGTTGTTTTCAACATTTCATGAACATATTTTCCTCCTTCTCGATTCTTATGAGTTATCGCTGTTTTCAATGGAAGGTCACGAAATATCGAAACGCAATGTCATAATAAATTTTGATATATTTAAACATACACCACTTATGAGCATATTTATCCCCATAATTCACTTTGGTTGTTTTCAACATTTCATGAACATAATTTCCTCCTTCTCGATTCTTATGAGTTATCGCTGTTTTCAATGGAAGGTCACGAAATATCGAAACGCAATGTCATAATAAAGTTTGATATATTTAAACATACACCACTTATGAGCATATTTATCCCCATAATTCACTTTGGTGGTTTTAACCATTTCATGAACTTATTTTCCTCCTTCTCGATTCTTATAAGTTGTCGTTGTTTTCAGTGGAAGGTCACGAAATCTGAAAACGCAATGTCATAATAAAGTTTGATATATTTAAACATACACCACTTATGAGCATATTTATCCCCTTAATTCACTTTGGTGTTTTTAACCATTTCATGAACTTATTTTCCTCCTTCTCGATTCTTATGAGTTATCGTTGTTTTCAATTGAAGATCACGAAATCTCGAAACGCAATGTCACAACAAAGTTTGATATATTGAAACATACACCACTTATGTGCATATTTATCCCCTTAATTCACTTTGGCGGTTTTCAACATTTCATGAACTTATTTTCGTCCTTTTCGATTCTTATGAGTTGTCGTTGTTTTCAATGGAAGGTCACGAAATCTCAAAACACAATGTCATAATAAAGTTTGATATATTGAAACTTACACCACTTATGAGCATATTTATCCCCTTAATTCACTTTGGTTGTTTTCAACATTTCATGAACATATTTTCCTCCTTCTCGATTCTTATGAGTTATCGCTGTTTTCAATGGAAGGTCACGAAATATCGAAACGCAATGTCATAATAAATTTTGATATATTTAAACATACACCACTTATGAGCATATTTATCCCCATAATTCACTTTGGTTGTTTTCAACATTTCATGAACATATTTTCCTCCTTCTCGATTCTTATGAGTTGTCGTTGTTTTCAATGGAAGGTCACGAAATATCGAAACGCAATGTCATAATAAAGTTTGATATATTTAAACATACACCACTTATGAGCATATTTATCCCCATAATTCACTTTGGTGGTTTTAACCATTTCATGAACTTATTTTCGTCCTTTTCGATTCTTATGAGTTGTCGTTGTTTTCAATGGAAGGTCACGAAATCTGAAAACGCAATGTCATAATAAAGTTTGATATATTTAAACATACACCACTTATGAGCATATTTATCCCCTTAATTCACTTTGGTGTTTTTAACCATTTCATGAACTTATTTTCCTCCTTCTCGATTCTTATGAGTTATCGTTGTTTTCAATTGAAAATCACGAAATCTCGAAACGCAATGTCACAACAAAGTTTGATATATTGAAACATACACCACTTATGTGCATATTTATCCCCTTAATTCACTTTGGCGGTTTTCAACATTTCATGAACTTATTTTCGTCCTTTTCGATTCTTATGAGTTGTCGTTGTTTTCAATGGAAGGTCACGAAATCTCAAAACACAATGTCATAATAAAGTTTGATATGTTGAAACTTACACCGCTTATGGGCTTATTTATCCCCTTAATTCACTTTGGTTGTTTTCAACATTTCATGAACATATTTTCCTCCTTCTCGATTCTTATGAGTTATCGCTGTTTTCAATGGAAGGTCACGAAATATCGAAACGCAATGTCATAATAAAGTTTGATATATTTAAACATACACCACTTATGAGCATATTTATCCCCATAATTCACTTTGGTTGTTTTCAACATTTCATGAACTTATTTTCCTCCTTCTCGATTCTTATGAGTTATCGCTGTTTTCAATGGAAGGTCACGAAATATCAAAACGCAATGTCATAATAAAGTTTGATATATTTAAACATACACCACTTATGAGCATATTTATCCCCATAATTCACTTTGGTGGTTTTAACCATTTCATGAACTTATTTTCCTCCTTCTCGATTCTTATGAGTTATCGTTGTTTTCAATGGAAGGTCACGAAATCTGAAAACGCAATGTCATAATAAAGTTTGATATATTTAAACATACACCACTTATGAGCATATTTATCCCCTTAATTCACTTTGGTGTTTTTAACCATTTCATGAACTTATTTTCCTCCTTCTCGATTCTTATGAGTTATCGTTGTTTTCAATGGAAGGTCACGAAATCTCAAAACGCAATGTCATAATAAAGTTTGATATATTTAAACATACACCACTTATGAGCATATTTATCCCCATAATTCACTTTGGTTGTTTTCAACATTTCATGAACTTATTTTCCTCCTTCTCGATTCTTATAAGTTGTCGTTGTTTTCAGTGGAATGTCACGAAATCTGAAAACGCAATGTCATAATAAAGTTTGATATATTTAAACATACACCACTTATGAGCATATTTATCCCCATAATTCACTTTGGTTGTTTTAACCATTTCATGAACTTATTTTCCTCCTTCTCGATTCTTATAAGTTATCGCTGTTTTCAATGGAAGGTCACGAAATCTGAAAACGCAATGTCATAATAAATTTTGATATATTTAAACATACACCACTTATGAGCATATTTAACCCCATAATTCACTTTGGTGGTTTTAACCATTTCATGAACTTATTTTCCTCCTTCTCGATTCTTATAAGTTGTCGTTGTTTTCAATTGAAAATCACGAAATCTGAAAACGCAATGTCATAATAAAGTTTGATATATTGAAACATACACCACTTATGTGCATATTTATCCCCTTAATTCACTTTGGCGGTTTTCAACATTTCATGAACTTATTTTCCTCCTTCTCGATTCTTATGAGTTATCGTTGTTTTCAATTGAAAATCACGAAATCTCGAAATGCAATGTCACAACAAAGTTTGATATATTGAAACATACACCACTTATGTACATATTTATCCCCTTAATTCACTTTGGCGGTTTTCAACATTTCATGAACTTATTGATATAGGTCAATTTCTTACTAGACCAAAGTTTCGTTGTAGTATAGTAAGGTGTCAATCCATAAGTGTGAAGATATTAACCAAAAAGGATGAGATCAAAACCATTCAAGTCAAGCCAAACAAATGGTGAATGGGACTAGTGACCTAGACAGAAACTGGAAAGAAGAGTTAAAAGAGATACTGTCTAGGACTAGCAGGAACTAACAGAAAATGAGAAATATCAGAACGGCGTATAGGGCTAGACGAGAAATCAATCAATGCAAGAGAAGTTCCTAAGGATGGGGTAATCGATTCAGTGCCTCCTCTTAGCCTACCCAGGTGGTCTAACAAAACTCAATCAAGCTATTCCCTAGACATCAAACATCACAACCAGTTAAGTCCACTCCCGTGATAAGTAACCTCAAGCTAGACCAGTTCCAGACCCAACTCCCTTGGCGAAATCTACCACTAAGCGTGGCAATAAGACCCACTGCAATACCTGTCAATAAACACCCTTCCTAGACATCATCTAATCCCTTAGAGCTAGGAATGCAGAATCTCTAACATCAAATCTGTCATTCAAGCATTTTATCAAACACCTTCTTTACGGGTGGAAAAACACCTAAGATCTAATCTCGAATTGGACATCGAGGAGAGAAATTAGCATTAAGAACACCTGATTTAGAAGGAATTAAAAACAATCAACTGCTTAAACCACTTAGAGAGACTAAGATTCTACACACCTAATCTATCCCATCCTCAAGAACCACTAATGACTACTCAAAACACATGAAGGACAACATAATCACAAACCCAAAATCAAAATAATAATCTTGCATAAGTAAGGGTGAGATAAGGAAGAGAAGAGAGGTAGAATAGAAAGGTTCAAAACACAAATTACTCGGTAGAATCAAAGATACAAAGCATCCGAGGGAAGCAAGAAAAAGATAGAAGCAAACAAAAAGAGAACTAGAGAAGGGTTAGGGCTAAGAAAACCAAACTCTCCTCGGTCTTAATCCCCCATTAAGTTATTTATACTAAATGCTTAAAAACTCACTAAAACGTCCATGGACGAAAATGGTAAGCGACGCGGTGATAAGGTCCAGCTCGATTTCCATCGTAGGTCGGAAATAAGTGGTGTGCTTCGAAAGCTGGATGAAATCAAGATTTGCATTTTTGTGTGTTGAGCTCGAGAATCCCTACTCGATCTCTCATTTGTGGGCTCGGAGCCGGGTCTCGAAAACTCCAAGACTCCTCTCTTTTTCTTTGAGCTCGATC
>JAMKOQ010000270.1:0-58143 GCA_026770425.1 Boechera divaricarpa | reverse complement strand
TGATATTTTGAATCTTACACCAATTATGTGCATATTTATCCCTTTATATCAGTTTAGTGTTTTCAACATTTCATAAACTTATTTTCCTCCTTCTCGATTCTTATGAGTTATCGCTGTTTTCAATGGAAGCTCACGAAATCTCGAAACGCAATGTCATTACAAAGTTTGATATATTGAAACTTACACCACGTATGAGCATATTTATCTCATTAATTCACTTTGGTGGTTTTCAACATTTCATAAACTTATTTTCCTCCTTCTCGATTCTTATGAGTTATCGCTGTTTTCAATGGAAGCTCACGAAATCTCGAAACGCAATGTCATTACAAAGTTTGATATATTGAAACTTACACCACGTATGAGCATATTTATCTCATTAATTCACTTTGGTGGTTTTCAACATTTCATAAACTTATTTTCCTCCTTCTCGATTCTTATGAGTTATCGCTGTTTTCAATGGAAGCTCACGAAATCTCGAAACGCAATGTCATTACAAAGTTTGATATATTGAAACTTACACCACGTATGAGCATATTTATCTCATTAATTCACTTTGGTGGTTTTCAACATTTCATAAACTTATTTTCCTCCTTCTCGATTCTTATGAGTTATCGCTGTTTTCAATGGAAGCTCACGAAATGTCGAAACGCAATGTCATTACAAAGTTTGATATATTGAAACTTACACCATATGAGCATATTTATCTCATTAATTCACTTTGGTGGTTTTCAACATTTCATAAACTTATTTTCCTCCTTCTCGATTCTTATGAGTTATCGCTGTTTTCAATGGAAGCTCTCGAAATCTCGAAACGCAATGTCATTACAAAGTTTGATATATTGAAACTTACACCACGTATGAGCATATTTATCTCATTAATTCACTTTGGTGGTTTTCAACATTTCATAAACTTATTTTCCTCCTTCTCGATTCTTATGAGTTATCGCTGTTTTGAATGGAAGGTCACGAAATTTCGAAACGCAATGTCAGAATAAAGTTTGATATTTTGAATCTTACACCAATTATGTGCATATTTACCCCCTTAATTCAATTTGGTGGTTTTCAATATTTCATGAACTTATTTTCCTCCTTCTCGATTCTTATGAGTTATCGCTGTTTTCAATGGAAGCTCACGAAATCTCGAAACGCAATGTCATTACAAAGTTTGATATATTGAAACTTACACCACGTATGAGCATATTTATCTCATTAATTCACTTTGGTGGTTTTCAACATTTCATAAACTTATTTTCCTCCTTCTCGATTCTTATGAGTTATCGCTGTTTTCAATGGAAGCTCACGAAATCTCGAAACGCAATGTCATTACAAAGTTTGATATATTGAAACTTACACCACGTATGAGCATATTTATCTCATTAATTCACTTTAGTGGTTTTCAACATTTCATAAACTTATTTTCCTCCTTCTCGATTCTTATGAGTTATCGCTGTTTTCAATGGAAGCTCACGAAATCTCGAAACGCAATGTCATTACAAAGTTTGATATATTGAAACTTACACCACGTATGAGCATATTTATCAAATTAATTCACTTTGGTGGTTTTGAACATTTCATAAACTTATTTTCCTCCTTCTCGATTCTTATGAGTTATCGCTATTTTCGATGGAAGGTCACGAAATTTCGAAACGCAATGTCAGAATAAAGTTTGATATTTTGAAACTTACACCAATTATGTGCATATTTATCCCTTTATATCAGTTTAGTGTTTTCAACATTTCATAAACTTATTTTCCTCCTTCTCGATTCTTATGAGTTATCGCTGTTTTCAATGGAAGCTCACGAAATCTCGAAACGCAATGTCATTACAAAGTTTGATATATTGAAACTTACACCACGTATGAGCATATTTATCTCATTAATTCACTTTGGTGGTTTTCAACATTTCATAAACTTATTTTCCTCCTTCTCGATTCTTATGAGTTATCGCTGTTTTCAATGGAAGGTCACGAAATTTCGAAACGCAATGTCAGAATAAAGTTTGATATTTTGAAACTTACACCAATTATGTGCATATTTATCCCTTTATATCAGTTTAGTGTTTTCAACATTTCATAAACTTATTTTCCTCCTTCTCGATTCTTATGAGTTATCGCTGTTTTCAATGGAAGCTCACGAAATCTCGAAACGCAATGTCATTACAAAGTTTGATATATTGAAACTTACACCACGTATGAGCATATTTATCTCATTAATTCACTTTGGTGGTTTTCAACATTTCATAAACTTATTTTCCTCCTTCTCGATTCTTATGAGTTATCGCTGTTTTCAATGGAAGGTCACGAAATTTCGAAACGCAATGTCAGAATAAAGTTTGATATTTTGAATCTTACACCAATTATGTGCATATTTATCCCTTTATATCAGTTTAGTGTTTTCAACATTTCATAAACTTATTTTCCTCCTTCTCGATTCTTATGAGTTATCGCTGTTTTCAATGGAAGCTCACGAAATCTCGAAACGCAATGTCATTACAAAGTTTGATATATTGAAACTTACACCACGTATGAGCATATTTATCTCATTAATTCACTTTGGTGGTTTTCAACATTTCATAAACTTATTTTCCTCCTTCTCGATTCTTATGAGTTATCGCTGTTTTCAATGGAAGCTCACGAAATCTCGAAACGCAATGTCATTACAAAGTTTGATATATTGAAACTTACACCAATTATGTGCATATTTATCTCATTAATTCACTTTGGTGGTTTTCAACATTTCATAAACTTATTTTCCTCCTTCTCGATTCTTATGAGTTATCGCTGTTTTCAATGGAAGCTCACGAAATCTCGAAACGCAATGTCATTACAAAGTTTGATATATTGAAACTTACACCACGTATGAGCATATTTATCTCATTAATTCACTTTGGTGGTTTTCAACATTTCATAAACTTATTTTCCTCCTTCTCGATTCTTATGAGTTATCGCTGTTTTCAATGGAAGCTCACGAAATCTCGAAACGCAATGTCATTACAAAGTTTGATATATTGAAACTTACACCACGTATGAGCATATTTATCTCATTAATTCACTTTGGTGGTTTTCAACATTTCATAAACTTATTTTCCTCCTTCTCGATTCTTATGAGTTATCGCTGTTTTCAATGGAAGCTCACGAAATCTCGAAACGCAATGTCATTACAAAGTTTGATATATTGAAACTTACACCACGTATGAGCATATTTATCAAATTAATTCACTTTGGTGGTTTTGAACATTTCATAAACTTATTTTCCTCCTTCTCGATTCTTATGAGTTATCGCTATTTTCGATGGAAGGTCACGAAATTTCGAAACGCAATGTCATTACAAAGTTTGATATTTTGAAACTTACACCAATTATGTGCATATTTATCCCTTTATATCAGTTTAGTGTTTTCAACATTTCATAAACTTATTTTCCTCCTTCTCGATTCTTATGAGTTATCGCTGTTTTCAATGGAAGCTCACGAAATCTCGAAACGCAATGTCATTACAAAGTTTGATATATTGAAACTTACACCACGTATGAGCATATTTATCTCATTAATTCACTTTGGTGGTTTTCAACATTTCATAAACTTATTTTCCTCCTTCTCGATTCTTATGAGTTATCGCTGTTTTCAATGGAAGCTCACGAAATCTCGAAACGCAATGTCATTACAAAGTTTGATATATTGAAACTTACACCACGTATGAGCATATTTATCAAATTAATTCACTTTGGTGGTTTTGAACATTTCATAAACTTATTTTCCTCCTTCTCGATTCTTATGAGTTATCGCTATTTTCGATGGAAGGTCACGAAATTTCGAAACGCAATGTCAGAATAAAGTTTGATATTTTGAAACTTACACCAATTATGTGCATATTTATCCCTTTATATCAGTTTAGTGTTTTCAACATTTCATAAACTTATTTTCCTCCTTCTCGATTCTTATGAGTTATCGCTGTTTTCAATGGAAGCTCACGAAATCTCGAAACGCAATGTCATTACAAAGTTTGATATATTGAAACTTACACCACGTATGAGCATATTTATCTCATTAATTCACTTTGGTGGTTTTCAACATTTCATAAACTTATTTTCCTCCTTCTCGATTCTTATGAGTTATCGCTGTTTTCAATGGAAGCTCACGAAATCTCGAAACGCAATGTCATTACAAAGTTTGATATATTGAAACTTACACCACGTATGAGCATATTTATCTCATTAATTCACTTTGGTGGTTTTCAACATTTCATAAACTTATTTTCCTCCTTCTCGATTCTTATGAGTTATCGCTGTTTTCAATGGAAGCTCACGAAATCTCGAAACGCAATGTCATTACAAAGTTTGATATATTGAAACTTACACCACGTATGAGCATATTTATCAAATTAATTCACTTTGGTGGTTTTGAACATTTCATAAACTTATTTTCCTCCTTCTCGATTCTTATGAGTTATCGTCATGTAGGGAAAGAATGTAGATCTCCGAAGTCGCCGAACCCATAAAAAAAAAAAAGTTTGAGATGTTGAAACTTACACCAATTATGTGCATATTTATCCCTTTATATCAGTTTAGTGTTTTCAACATTTCATAAACTTATTTTCCTCCTTCTCGATTCTTATGAGTTATCGCTGTTTTCAATGGAAGCTCACGAAATCTCGAAACGCAATGTCATTACAAAGTTTGATATATTGAAACTTACACCACGTATGAGCATATTTATCTCATTAATTCACTTTGGTGGTTTTCAACATTTCATAAACTTATTTTCCTCCTTCTCGATTCTTATGAGTTATCGCTGTTTTCAATGGAAGGTCACGAAATTTCGAAACGCAATGTCAGAATAAAGTTTGATATTTTGAATCTTACACCAATTATGTGCATATTTATCCCTTTATATCAGTTTAGTGTTTTCAACATTTCATAAACTTATTTTCCTCCTTCTCGATTCTTATGAGTTATCGCTGTTTTCAATGGAAGCTCACGAAATCTCGAAACGCAATGTCATTACAAAGTTTGATATATTGAAACTTACACCACGTATGAGCATATTTATCTCATTAATTCACTTTGGTGGTTTTCAACATTTCATAAACTTATTTTCCTCCTTCTCGATTCTTATGAGTTATCGCTGTTTTCAATGGAAGCTCACGAAATCTCGAAACGCAATGTCATTACAAAGTTTGATATATTGAAACTTACACCACGTATGAGCATATTTATCTCATTAATTCACTTTGGTGGTTTTCAACATTTCATAAACTTATTTTCCTCCTTCTCGATTCTTATGAGTTATCGCTGTTTTCAATGGAAGCTCACGAAATCTCGAAACGCAATGTCATTACAAAGTTTGATATATTGAAACTTACACCACGTATGAGCATATTTATCTCATTAATTCACTTTGGTGGTTTTCAACATTTCATAAACTTATTTTCCTCCTTCTCGATTCTTATGAGTTATCGCTGTTTTCAATGGAAGCTCACGAAATCTCGAAACGCAATGTCATTACAAAGTTTGATATATTGAAACTTACACCACGTATGAGCATATTTATCTCATTAATTCACTTTGGTGGTTTTCAACATTTCATAAACTTATTTTCCTCCTTCTCGATTCTTATGAGTTATCGCTGTTTTCAATGGAAGCTCACGAAATCTCGAAACGCAATGTCATTACAAAGTTTGATATATTGAAACTTACACCACGTATGAGCATATTTATCTCATTAATTCACTTTGGTGGTTTTCAACATTTCATAAACTTATTTTCCTCCTTCTCGATTCTTATGAGTTATCGCTGTTTTCAATGGAAGCTCACGAAATCTCGAAACGCAATGTCATTACAAAGTTTGATATATTGAAACTTACACCACGTATGAGCATATTTATCTCATTAATTCACTTTGGTGGTTTTCAACATTTCATAAACTTATTTTCCTCCTTCTCGATTCTTATGAGTTATCGCTGTTTTCAATGGAAGCTCACGAAATCTCGAAACGCAATGTCATTACAAAGTTTGATATATTGAAACTTACACCACGTATGAGCATATTTATCTCATTAATTCACTTTGGTGGTTTTCAACATTTCATAAACTTATTTTCCTCCTTCTCGATTCTTATGAGTTATCGCTGTTTTCAATGGAAGGTCACGAAATTTCGAAACGCAATGTCAGAATAAAGTTTGATATTTTGAATCTTACACCAATTATGTGCATATATATTCGTTTATGGAAGTTGTGTAGATCTCAGAGTTCATAAACTTATTTTCCTCCTTCTCGATTCTTATGAGTTATCGCTGTTTTCAATGGAAGCTCACGAAATCTCGAAACGCAATGTCATTACAAAGTTTGATATATTGAAACTTACACCACGTATGAGCATATTTATCTCATTAATTCACTTTGGTGGTTTTCAACATTTCATAAACTTATTTTCCTCCTTCTCGATTCTTATGAGTTATCGCTGTTTTCAATGGAAGGTCACGAAATTTCGAAACGCAATGTCAGAATAAAGTTTGATATTTTGAATCTTACACCAATTATGTGCATATTTATCCCTTTATATCAGTTTAGTGTTTTCAACATTTCATAAACTTATTTTCCTCCTTCTCGATTCTTATGAGTTATCGCTGTTTTCAATGGAAGCTCACGAAATCTCGAAACGCAATGTCATTACAAAGTTTGATATATTGAAACTTACACCACGTATGAGCATATTTATCTCATTAATTCACTTTGGTGGTTTTCAACATTTCATAAACTTATTTTCCTCCTTCTCGATTCTTATGAGTTATCGCTGTTTTCAATGGAAGGTCACGAAATTTCGAAACGCAATGTCAGAATAAAGTTTGATATTTTGAATCTTACACCAATTATGTGCATATTTATCCCTTTATATCAGTTTAGTGTTTTCAACATTTCATAAACTTATTTTCCTCCTTCTCGATTCTTATGAGTTATCGCTGTTTTCAATGGAAGCTCACGAAATCTCGAAACGCAATGTCATTACAAAGTTTGATATATTGAAACTTACACCACGTATGAGCATATTTATCTCATTAATTCACTTTGGTGGTTTTCAACATTTCATAAACTTATTTTCCTCCTTCTCGATTCTTATGAGTTATCGCTGTTTTCAATGGAAGGTCACGAAATTTCGAAACGCAATGTCAGAATAAAGTTTGATATTTTGAATCTTACACCAATTATGTGCATATTTATCCCTTTATATCAGTTTAGTGTTTTCAACATTTCATAAACTTATTTTCCTCCTTCTCGATTCTTATGAGTTATCGCTGTTTTCAATGGAAGCTCACGAAATCTCGAAACGCAATGTCATTACAAAGTTTGATATATTGAAACTTACACCACGTATGAGCATATTTATCTCATTAATTCACTTTGGTGGTTTTCAACATTTCATAAACTTATTTTCCTCCTTCTCGATTCTTATGAGTTATCGCTGTTTTCAATGGAAGCTGGCAAGATTTTAGATCGCAGTGTTCTTACTAAGTTTAATATATTGAAACTTACACCACGTATGAGCATATTTATCTCATTAATTCACTTTGGTGGTTTTCAACATTTCATAAACTTATTTTCCTCCTTCTCGATTCTTATGAGTTATCGCTGTTTTCAATGGAAGCTCACGAAATCTCGAAACGCAATGTCATTACAAAGTTTGATATATTGAAACTTACACCACGTATGAGCATATTTATCAAATTAATTCACTTTGGTGGTTTTGAACATTTCATAAACTTATTTTCCTCCTTCTCGATTCTTATGAGTTATCGCTGTTTTCAATGGAAGCTCACGAAATCTCGAAACGCAATGTCATTACAAAGTTTGATATATTGAAACTTACACCAATTATGAGCATATTTATCCCTTTATATCAGTTTAGTGTTTTCAACATTTCATAAACTTATTTTCCTCCTTCTCGATTCTTATGAGTTATCGCTGTTTTCAATGGAAGCTCACGAAATCTCGAAACGCAATGTCATTACAAAGTTTGATATATTGAAACTTACACCACGTATGAGCATATTTATCTCATTAATTCACTTTGGTGGTTTTCAACATTTCATAAACTTATTTTCCTCCTTCTCGATTCTTATGAGTTATCGCTGTTTTCAATGGAAGCTCACGAAATCTCGAAACGCAATGTCATTATAAAGTTTGATATATTGAAACTTACACCAATTATGTGCATATTTATCTCATTAATTCACTTTGGTGGTTTTCAACATTTCATAAACTTATTTTCCTCCTTCTCGATTCTTATGAGTTATCGCTGTTTTCAATGGAAGCTCACGAAATCTCGAAACGCAATGTCATTACAAAGTTTGATATATTGAAACTTACACCACGTATGAGCATATTTATCTCATTAATTCACTTTGGTGGTTTTCAACATTTCATAAACTTATTTTCCTCCTTCTCGATTCTTATGAGTTATCGCTGTTTTCAATGGAAGGTCACGAAATTTCGAAACGCAATGTCAGAATAAAGTTTGATATTTTGAATCTTACACCAATTATGTGCATATTTATCCCTTTATATCAGTTTAGTGTTTTCAACATTTCATAAACTTATTTTCCTCCTTCTCGATTCTTATGAGTTATCGCTGTTTTCAATGGAAGCTCACGAAATCTCGAAACGCAATGTCATTACAAAGTTTGATATATTGAAACTTACACCACGTATGAGCATATTTATCTCATTAATTCACTTTGGTGGTTTTCAACATTTCATAAACTTATTTTCCTCCTTCTCGATTCTTATGAGTTATCGCTGTTTTCAATGGAAGGTCACGAAATTTCGAAACGCAATGTCAGAATAAAGTTTGATATTTTGAATCTTACACCAATTATGTGCATATTTATCCCTTTATATCAGTTTAGTGTTTTCAACATTTCATAAACTTATTTTCCTCCTTCTCGATTCTTATGAGTTATCGCTGTTTTCAATGGAAGCTCACGAAATCTCGAAACGCAATGTCATTACAAAGTTTGATATATTGAAACTTACACCACGTATGAGCATATTTATCTCATTAATTCACTTTGGTGGTTTTCAACATTTCATAAACTTATTTTCCTCCTTCTCGATTCTTATGAGTTATCGCTGTTTTCAATGGAAGCTCACGAAATCTCGAAACGCAATGTCATTACAAAGTTTGATATATTGAAACTTACACCACGTATGAGCATATTTATCTCATTAATTCACTTTGGTGGTTTTCAACATTTCATAAACTTATTTTCCTCCTTCTCGATTCTTATGAGTTATCGCTGTTTTCAATGGAAGCTCACGAAATCTCGAAACGCAATGTCATTACAAAGTTTGATATATTGAAACTTACACCACGTATGAGTATATTTATCAAATTAATTCACTTTGGTGGTTTTCAACATTTCATAAACTTATTTTCCTCCTTCTCGATTCTTATGAGTTATCGCTGTTTTCGATGGAAGGTCACGAAATTTCGAAACGCAATGTCGGAATAAAGTTTGATATTTTGAAACTTACACCAATTATGTGCATATTTATCCCTTTATATCAGTTTAGTGTTTTCAACATTTCATAAACTTATTTTCCTCCTTCTCGATTCTTATGAGTTATCGCTGTTTTCAATGGAAGCTCACGAAATCTCGAAACGCAATGTCATTACAAAGTTTGATATATTGAAACTTACACCACGTATGAGCATATTTATCTCATTAATTCACTTTGGTGGTTTTCAACATTTCATAAACTTATTTTCCTCCTTCTCGATTCTTATGAGTTATCGCTGTTTTCAATGGAAGGTCACGAAATTTCGAAACGCAATGTCAGAATAAAGTTTGATATTTTGAATCTTACACCAATTATGTGCATATTTATCCCTTTATATCAGTTTAGTGTTTTCAACATTTCATAAACTTATTTTCCTCCTTCTCGATTCTTATGAGTTATCGCTGTTTTCAATGGAAGCTCACGAAATCTCGAAACGCAATGTCATTACAAAGTTTGATATATTGAAACTTACACCACGTATGAGCATATTTATCTCATTAATTCACTTTGGTGGTTTTCAACATTTCATAAACTTATTTTCCTCCTTCTCGATTCTTATGAGTTATCGCTGTTTTCAATGGAAGGTCACGAAATTTCGAAACGCAATGTCAGAATAAAGTTTGATATTTTGAATCTTACACCAATTATGTGCATATTTATCCCTTTATATCAGTTTAGTGTTTTCAACATTTCATAAACTTATTTTCCTCCTTCTCGATTCTTATGAGTTATCGCTGTTTTCAATGGAAGCTCACGAAATCTCGAAACGCAATGTCATTACAAAGTTTGATATATTGAAACTTACACCACGTATGAGCATATTTATCTCATTAATTCACTTTGGTGGTTTTCAACATTTCATAAACTTATTTTCCTCCTTCTCGATTCTTATGAGTTATCGCTGTTTTCAATGGAAGCTCACGAAATCTCGAAACGCAATGTCATTACAAAGTTTGATATTTTGAATCTTACACCACGTATGAGCATATTTTTTTCCTTTATTTCCGTTTATTGTTTTCAACATTTCATAAACTTATTTTCCTCCTTCTCGATTCTTATGAGTTATCGCTGTTTTCAATGGAAGCTCACGAAATCTCGAAACGCAATGTCATTACAAAGTTTGATATATTGAAACTTACACCACGTATGAGCATATTTATCTCATTAATTCACTTTGGTGGTTTTCAACATTTCATAAACTTATTTTCCTCCTTCTCGATTCTTATGAGTTATCGCTGTTTTCAATGGAAGGTCACGAAATTTAGATAGGCAGTGTGTCGTGAAGGGTAGAAGTTTTGATCCCTACACCAGCCATGTGCATATTTATCCCTTTATATCAGTTTAGTGTTTTCAACATTTCATAAACTTATTTTCCTCCTTCTCGATTCTTATGAGTTATCGCTGTTTTCAATGGAAGCTCACGAAATCTCGAAACGCAATGTCATTACAAAGTTTGATATATTGAAACTTACACCACGTATGAGCATATTTATCTCATTAATTCACTTTGGTGGTTTTCAACATTTCATAAACTTATTTTCCTCCTTCTCGATTCTTATGAGTTATCGCTGTTTTCAATGGAAGGTCACGAAATTTCGAAACGCAATGTCAGAATAAAGTTTGATATTTTGAATCTTACACCAATTATGTGCATATTTATCCCTTTATATCAGTTTAGTGTTTTCAACATTTCATAAACTTATTTTCCTCCTTCTCGATTCTTATGAGTTATCGCTGTTTTCAATGGAAGCTCACGAAATCTCGAAACGCAATGTCATTACAAAGTTTGATATATTGAAACTTACACCACGTATGAGCATATTTATCTCATTAATTCACTTTGGTGGTTTTCAACATTTCATAAACTTATTTTCCTCCTTCTCGATTCTTATGAGTTATCGCTGTTTTCAATGGAAGGTCACGAAATTTCGAAACGCAATGTCAGAATAAAGTTTGATATTTTGAATCTTACACCAATTATGTGCATATTTATCCCTTTATATCAGTTTAGTGTTTTCAACATTTCATAAACTTATTTTCCTCCTTCTCGATTCTTATGAGTTATCGCTGTTTTCAATGGAAGCTCACGAAATCTCGAAACGCAATGTCATTACAAAGTTTGATATATTGAAACTTACACCACGTATGAGCATATTTATCTCATTAATTCACTTTGGTGGTTTTCAACATTTCATAAACTTATTTTCCTCCTTCTCGATTCTTATGAGTTATCGCTGTTTTCAATGGAAGGTCACGAAATTTCGAAACGCAATGTCATTACAAAGTTTGATATTTTGAAACTTACACCAATTATGTGCATATTTATCCCTTTATATCAGTTTAGTGTTTTCAACATTTCATAAACTTATTTTCCTCCTTCTCGATTCTTATGAGTTATCGCTGTTTTCAATGGAAGCTCACGAAATCTCGAAACGCAATGTCATTACAAAGTTTGATATATTGAAACTTACACCACGTATGAGCATATTTATCTCATTAATTCACTTTGGTGGTTTTCAACATTTCATAAACTTATTTTCCTCCTTCTCGATTCTTATGAGTTATCGCTGTTTTCAATGGAAGCTCACGAAATCTCGAAACGCAATGTCATTACAAAGTTTGATATATTGAAACTTACACCACGTATGAGCATATTTATCTCATTAATTCACTTTGGTGGTTTTCAACATTTCATAAACTTATTTTCCTCCTTCTCGATTCTTATGAGTTATCGCTGTTTTCAATGGAAGCTCACGAAATCTCGAAACGCAATGTCATTACAAAGTTTGATATATTGAAACTTACACCACGTATGAGCATATTTATCTCATTAATTCACTTTGGTGGTTTTCAACATTTCATAAACTTATTTTCCTCCTTCTCGATTCTTATGAGTTATCGCTGTTTTCAATGGAAGGTCACGAAATTTCGAAACGCAATGTCATTATAAAGTTTGATATTTTGAAACTTACACCAATTATGTGCATATTTATCCCTTTATATCAGTTTAGTGTTTTCAACATTTCATAAACTTATTTTCCTCCTTCTCGATTCTTATGAGTTATCGCTGTTTTCAATGGAAGCTCACGAAATCTCGAAACGCAATGTCATTACAAAGTTTGATATATTGAAACTTACACCACGTATGAGCATATTTATCTCATTAATTCACTTTGGTGGTTTTCAACATTTCATAAACTTATTTTCCTCCTTCTCGATTCTTATGAGTTATCGCTGTTTTCAATGGAAGGTCACGAAATTTCGAAACGCAATGTCAGAATAAAGTTTGATATTTTGAATCTTACACCAATTATGTGCATATTTATCCCTTTATATCAGTTTAGTGTTTTCAACATTTCATAAACTTATTTTCCTCCTTCTCGATTCTTATGAGTTATCGCTGTTTTCAATGGAAGCTCACGAAATCTCGAAACGCAATGTCATTACAAAGTTTGATATATTGAAACTTACACCACGTATGAGCATATTTATCTCATTAATTCACTTTGGTGGTTTTCAACATTTCATAAACTTATTTTCCTCCTTCTCGATTCTTATGAGTTATCGCTGTTTTCAATGGAAGGTCACGAAATTTCGAAACGCAATGTCAGAATAAAGTTTGATATTTTGAATCTTACACCAATTATGTGCATATTTATCCCTTTATATCAGTTTAGTGTTTTCAACATTTCATAAACTTATTTTCCTCCTTCTCGATTCTTATGAGTTATCGCTGTTTTCAATGGAAGCTCACGAAATCTCGAAACGCAATGTCATTACAAAGTTTGATATATTGAAACTTACACCACGTATGAGCATATTTATCTCATTAATTCACTTTGGTGGTTTTCAACATTTCATAAACTTATTTTCCTCCTTCTCGATTCTTATGAGTTATCGCTGTTTTCAATGGAAGGTCACGAAATTTCGAAACGCAATGTCAGAATAAAGTTTGATATTTTGAATCTTACACCAATTATGTGCATATTTATCCCTTTATATCAGTTTAGTGTTTTCAACATTTCATAAACTTATTTTCCTCCTTCTCGATTCTTATGAGTTATCGCTGTTTTCAATGGAAGCTCACGAAATCTCGAAACGCAATGTCATTACAAAGTTTGATATATTGAAACTTACACCACGTATGAGCATATTTATCTCATTAATTCACTTTGGTGGTTTTCAACATTTCATAAACTTATTTTCCTCCTTCTCGATTCTTATGAGTTATCGCTGTTTTCAATGGAAGGTCACGAAATTTCGAAACGCAATGTCAGAATAAAGTTTGATATTTTGAATCTTACACCAATTATGTGCATATTTATCCCTTTATATCAGTTTAGTGTTTTCAACATTTCATAAACTTATTTTCCTCCTTCTCGATTCTTATGAGTTATCGCTGTTTTCAATGGAAGCTCACGAAATCTCGAAACGCAATGTCATTACAAAGTTTGATATATTGAAACTTACACCACGTATGAGCATATTTATCTCATTAATTCACTTTGGTGGTTTTCAACATTTCATAAACTTATTTTCCTCCTTCTCGATTCTTATGAGTTATCGCTGTTTTCAATGGAAGCTCACGAAATCTCGAAACGCAATGTCATTACAAAGTTTGATATATTGAAACTTACACCACGTATGAGCATATTTATCTCATTAATTCACTTTGGTGGTTTTCAACATTTCATAAACTTATTTTCCTCCTTCTCGATTCTTATGAGTTATCGCTGTTTTCAATGGAAGCTCACGAAATCTCGAAACGCAATGTCATTACAAAGTTTGATATATTGAAACTTACACCACGTATGAGCATATTTATCTCATTAATTCACTTTGGTGGTTTTCAACATTTCATAAACTTATTTTCCTCCTTCTCGATTCTTATGAGTTATCGCTGTTTTCAATGGAAGGTCACGAAATTTCGAAACGCAATGTCTGAATAAAGTTTGATATTTTGAATCTTACACCAATTATGTGCATATTTATCCCTTTATATCAGTTTAGTGTTTTCAACATTTCATAAACTTATTTTCCTCCTTCTCGATTCTTATGAGTTATCGCTGTTTTCAATGGAAGCTCACGAAATCTCGAAACGCAATGTCATTACAAAGTTTGATATATTGAAACTTACACCACGTATGAGCATATTTATCTCATTAATTCACTTTGGTGGTTTTCAACATTTCATAAACTTATTTTCCTCCTTCTCGATTCTTATGAGTTATCGCTGTTTTCAATGGAAGGTCACGAAATTTCGAAACGCAATGTCAGAATAAAGTTTGATATTTTGAATCTTACACCAATTATGTGCATATTTATCCCTTTATATCAGTTTAGTGTTTTCAACATTTCATAAACTTATTTTCCTCCTTCTCGATTCTTATGAGTTATCGCTGTTTTCAATGGAAGCTCACGAAATCTCGAAACGCAATGTCATTACAAAGTTTGATATATTGAAACTTACACCACGTATGAGCATATTTATCTCATTAATTCACTTTGGTGGTTTTCAACATTTCATAAACTTATTTTCCTCCTTCTCGATTCTTATGAGTTATCGCTGTTTTCAATGGAAGGTCACGAAATTTCGAAACGCAATGTCAGAATAAAGTTTGATATTTTGAATCTTACACCAATTATGTGCATATTTATCCCTTTATATCAGTTTAGTGTTTTCAACATTTCATAAACTTATTTTCCTCCTTCTCGATTCTTATGAGTTATCGCTGTTTTCAATGGAAGCTCACGAAATCTCGAAACGCAATGTCATTACAAAGTTTGATATATTGAAACTTACACCACGTATGAGCATATTTATCTCATTAATTCACTTTGGTGGTTTTCAACATTTCATAAACTTATTTTCCTCCTTCTCGATTCTTATGAGTTATCGCTGTTTTCAATGGAAGGTCACGAAATTTCGAAACGCAATGTCAGAATAAAGTTTGATATTTTGAATCTTACACCAATTATGTGCATATTTATCCCTTTATATCAGTTTAGTGTTTTCAACATTTCATAAACTTATTTTCCTCCTTCTCGATTCTTATGAGTTATCGCTGTTTTCAATGGAAGCTCACGAAATCTCGAAACGCAATGTCATTACAAAGTTTGATATATTGAAACTTACACCACGTATGAGCATATTTATCTCATTAATTCACTTTGGTGGTTTTCAACATTTCATAAACTTATTTTCCTCCTTCTCGATTCTTATGAGTTATCGCTGTTTTCGATGGAAGGTAACGAAATTTCGAAACGCAATGTCGGAATAAAGTTTGATATTTTGAAACTTACACCAATTATGTGCATATTTATCCCTTTATATCAGTTTAGTGTTTTCAACATTTCATAAACTTATTTTCCTCCTTCTCGATTCTTATGAGTTATCGCTGTTTTCAATGGAAGCTCACGAAATCTCAAAACGCAATGTCATTACAAAGTTTGATATATTGAAACTTACACCACGTATGAGCATATTTATCTCATTAATTCACTTTGGTGGTTTTCAACATTTCATAAACTTATTTTCCTCCTTCTCGATTCTTATGAGTTATCGCTGTTTTCGATGGAAGGTAACGAAATTTCGAAACGCAATGTCGGAATAAAGTTTGATATTTTGAAACTTACACCAATTATGTGCATATTTATCCCTTTATATCAGTTTAGTGTTTTCAACATTTCATAAACTTATTTTCCTCCTTCTCGATTCTTATGAGTTATCGCTGTTTTCAATGGAAGCTCACGAAATCTCGAAACGCAATGTCATTACAAAGTTTGATATATTGAAACTTACACCACGTATGAGCATATTTATCTCATTAATTCACTTTGGTGGTTTTCAACATTTCATAAACTTATTTTCCTCCTTCTCGATTCTTATGAGTTATCGCTGTTTTCAATGGAAGGTCACGAAATTTCGAAACGCAATGTCAGAATAAAGTTTGATATTTTGAATCTTACACCAATTATGTGCATATTTATCCCTTTATATCAGTTTAGTGTTTTCAACATTTCATAAACTTATTTTCCTCCTTCTCGATTCTTATGAGTTATCGCTGTTTTCAATGGAAGCTCACGAAATCTCGAAACGCAATGTCATTACAAAGTTTGATATATTGAAACTTACACCACGTATGAGCATATTTATCTCATTAATTCACTTTGGTGGTTTTCAACATTTCATAAACTTATTTTCCTCCTTCTCGATTCTTATGAGTTATCGCTGTTTTCAATGGAAGGTCACGAAATTTCGAAACGCAATGTCAGAATAAAGTTTGATATTTTGAAACTTACACCAATTATGTGCATATTTATCCCTTTATATCAGTTTAGTGTTTTCAACATTTCATAAACTTATTTTCCTCCTTCTCGATTCTTATGAGTTATCGCTGTTTTCAATGGAAGCTCACGAAATCTCGAAACGCAATGTCATTACAAAGTTTGATATATTGAAACTTACACCACGTATGAGCATATTTATCTCATTAATTCACTTTGGTGGTTTTCAACATTTCATAAACTTATTTTCCTCCTTCTCGATTCTTATGAGTTATCGCTGTTTTCAATGGAAGCTCACGAAATCTCGAAACGCAATGTCATTACAAAGTTTGATATATTGAAACTTACACCACGTATGAGCATATTTATCTCATTAATTCACTTTGGTGGTTTTCAACATTTCATAAACTTATTTTCCTCCTTCTCGATTCTTATGAGTTATCGCTGTTTTCAATGGAAGCTCACGAAATCTCGAAACGCAATGTCATTACAAAGTTTGATATATTGAAACTTACACCACGTATGAGCATATTTATCTCATTAATTCACTTTGGTGGTTTTCAACATTTCATAAACTTATTTTCCTCCTTCTCGATTCTTATGAGTTATCGCTGTTTTCAATGGAAGGTCACGAAATTTCGAAACGCAATGTCAGAATAAAGTTTGATATTTTGAATCTTACACCAATTATGTGCATATTTATCCCTTTATATCAGTTTAGTGTTTTCAACATTTCATAAACTTATTTTCCTCCTTCTCGATTCTTATGAGTTATCGCTGTTTTCAATGGAAGCTCACGAAATCTCGAAACGCAATGTCATTACAAAGTTTGATATATTGAAACTTACACCACGTATGAGCATATTTATCTCATTAATTCACTTTGGTGGTTTTCAACATTTCATAAACTTATTTTCCTCCTTCTCGATTCTTATGAGTTATCGCTGTTTTCAATGGAAGGTCACGAAATTTCGAAACGCAATGTCAGAATAAAGTTTGATATTTTGAATCTTACACCAATTATGTGCATATTTATCCCTTTATATCAGTTTAGTGTTTTCAACATTTCATAAACTTATTTTCCTCCTTCTCGATTCTTATGAGTTATCGCTGTTTTCAATGGAAGCTCACGAAATCTCGAAACGCAATGTCATTACAAAGTTTGATATATTGAAACTTACACCACGTATGAGCATATTTATCTCATTAATTCACTTTGGTGGTTTTCAACATTTCATAAACTTATTTTCCTCCTTCTCGATTCTTATGAGTTATCGCTGTTTTCAATGGAAGGTCACGAAATTTCGAAACGCAATGTCAGAATAAAGTTTGATATTTTGAATCTTACACCAATTATGTGCATATTTATCCCTTTATATCAGTTTAGTGTTTTCAACATTTCATAAACTTATTTTCCTCCTTCTCGATTCTTATGAGTTATCGCTGTTTTCAATGGAAGCTCACGAAATCTCGAAACGCAATGTCATTACAAAGTTTGATATATTGAAACTTACACCACGTATGAGCATATTTATCTCATTAATTCACTTTGGTGGTTTTCAACATTTCATAAACTTATTTTCCTCCTTCTCGATTCTTATGAGTTATCGCTGTTTTCAATGGAAGGTCACGAAATTTCGAAACGCAATGTCAGAATAAAGTTTGATATTTTGAAACTTACACCAATTATGTGCATATTTATCCCTTTATATCAGTTTAGTGTTTTCAACATTTCATAAACTTATTTTCCTCCTTCTCGATTCTTATGAGTTATCGCTGTTTTCAATGGAAGCTCACGAAATCTCGAAACGCAATGTCATTACAAAGTTTGATATATTGAAACTTACACCACGTATGAGCATATTTATCTCATTAATTCACTTTGGTGGTTTTCAACATTTCATAAACTTATTTTCCTCCTTCTCGATTCTTATGAGTTATCGCTGTTTTCAATGGAAGGTCACGAAATTTCGAAACGCAATGTCAGAATAAAGTTTGATATTTTGAATCTTACACCAATTATGTGCATATTTATCCCTTTATATCAGTTTAGTGTTTTCAACATTTCATAAACTTATTTTCCTCCTTCTCGATTCTTATGAGTTATCGCTGTTTTCAATGGAAGCTCACGAAATCTCGAAACGCAATGTCATTACAAAGTTTGATATATTGAAACTTACACCACGTATGAGCATATTTATCTCATTAATTCACTTTGGTGGTTTTCAACATTTCATAAACTTATTTTCCTCCTTCTCGATTCTTATGAGTTATCGCTGTTTTCAATGGAAGGTCACGAAATTTCGAAACGCAATGTCAGAATAAAGTTTGATATTTTGAATCTTACACCAATTATGTGCATATTTATCCCTTTATATCAGTTTAGTGTTTTCAACATTTCATAAACTTATTTTCCTCCTTCTCGATTCTTATGAGTTATCGCTGTTTTCAATGGAAGCTCACGAAATCTCGAAACGCAATGTCATTACAAAGTTTGATATATTGAAACTTACACCACGTATGAGCATATTTATCTCATTAATTCACTTTGGTGGTTTTCAACATTTCATAAACTTATTTTCCTCCTTCTCGATTCTTATGAGTTATCGCTGTTTTCAATGGAAGAATCGCAAGATCGTCATGAAGTTTGAGAGGTTAGATCTTACACCAATTATGTGCATATTTATCCCTTTATATCAGTTTAGTGTTTTCAACATTTCATAAACTTATTTTCCTCCTTCTCGATTCTTATGAGTTATCGCTGTTTTCAATGGAAGCTCACGAAATCTCGAAACGCAATGTCATTACAAAGTTTGATATATTGAAACTTACACCACGTATGAGCATATTTATCTCATTAATTCACTTTGGTGGTTTTCAACATTTCATAAACTTATTTTCCTCCTTCTCGATTCTTATGAGTTATCGCTGTTTTCAATGGAAGCTCACGAAATCTCGAAACGCAATGTCATTACAAAGTTTGATATATTGAAACTTACACCACGTATGAGCATATTTATCTCATTAATTCACTTTGGTGGTTTTCAACATTTCATAAACTTATTTTCCTCCTTCTCGATTCTTATGAGTTATCGCTGTTTTCAATGGAAGGTCACGAAATTTCGAAACGCAATGTCATTACAAAGTTTGATATATTGAAACTTACACCACGTATGAGCATATTTATCTCATTAATTCACTTTGGTGGTTTTCAACATTTCATAAACTTATTTTCCTCCTTCTCGATTCTTATGAGTTATCGCTGTTTTCAATGGAAGCTCACGAAATCTCGAAACGCAATGTCATTACAAAGTTTGATATATTGAAACTTACACCACGTATGAGCATATTTATCTCATTAATTCACTTTGGTGGTTTTCAACATTTCATAAACTTATTTTCCTCCTTCTCGATTCTTATGAGTTATCGCTGTTTTCAATGGAAGGTCACGAAATTTCGAAACGCAATGTCAGAATAAAGTTTGATATTTTGAATCTTACACCAATTATGTGCATATTTATCCCTTTATATCAGTTTAGTGTTTTCAACATTTCATAAACTTATTTTCCTCCTTCTCGATTCTTATGAGTTATCGCTGTTTTCAATGGAAGCTCACGAAATCTCGAAACGCAATGTCATTACAAAGTTTGATATATTGAAACTTACACCACGTATGAGCATATTTATCTCATTAATTCACTTTGGTGGTTTTCAACATTTCATAAACTTATTTTCCTCCTTCTCGATTCTTATGAGTTATCGCAGTTTTAATTTGAATGTAACTTTATTTTTAAAGTTTGATATTTTGAATCTTACACCAATTATGTGCATATTTATCCCTTTATATCAGTTTAGTGTTTTCAACATTTCATAAACTTATTTTCCTCCTTCTCGATTCTTATGAGTTATCGCTGTTTTCAATGGAAGCTCACGAAATCTCGAAACGCAATGTCATTACAAAGTTTGATATATTGAAACTTACACCACGTATGAGCATATTTATCTCATTAATTCACTTTGGTGGTTTTCAACATTTCATAAACTTATTTTCCTCCTTCTCGATTCTTATGAGTTATCGCTGTTTTCAATGGAAGGTCACGAAATTTCGAAACGCAATGTCAGAATAAAGTTTGATATTTTGAATCTTACACCAATTATGTGCATATTTATCCCTTTATATCAGTTTAGTGTTTTCAACATTTCATAAACTTATTTTCCTCCTTCTCGATTCTTATGAGTTATCGCTGTTTTCAATGGAAGCTCACGAAATCTCGAAACGCAATGTCATTACAAAGTTTGATATATTGAAACTTACACCACGTATGAGCATATTTATCTCATTAATTCACTTTGGTGGTTTTCAACATTTCATAAACTTATTTTCCTCCTTCTCGATTCTTATGAGTTATCGCTGTTTTCAATGGAAGGTCACGAAATTTCGAAACGCAATGTCAGAATAAAGTTTGATATTTTGAATCTTACACCAATTATGTGCATATTTATCCCTTTATATCAGTTTAGTGTTTTCAACATTTCATAAACTTATTTTCCTCCTTCTCGATTCTTATGAGTTATCGCTGTTTTCAATGGAAGCTCACGAAATCTCGAAACGCAATGTCATTACAAAGTTTGATATATTGAAACTTACACCACGTATGAGCATATTTATCTCATTAATTCACTTTGGTGGTTTTCAACATTTCATAAACTTATTTTCCTCCTTCTCGATTCTTATGAGTTATCGCTGTTTTCAATGGAAGGTCACGAAATTTCGAAACGCAATGTCGGAATAAAGTTTGATATTTTGAAACTTACACCAATTATGTGCATATTTATCCCTTTATATCAGTTTAGTGTTTTCAACATTTCATAAACTTATTTTCCTCCTTCTCGATTCTTATGAGTTATCGCTGTTTTCAATGGAAGCTCACGAAATCTCGAAACGCAATGTCATTACAAAGTTTGATATATTGAAACTTACACCACGTATGAGCATATTTATCTCATTAATTCACTTTGGTGGTTTTCAACATTTCATAAACTTATTTTCCTCCTTCTCGATTCTTATGAGTTATCGCTGTTTTCAATGGAAGCTCACGAAATCTCGAAACGCAATGTCATTACAAAGTTTGATATATTGAAACTTACACCACGTATGAGCATATTTATCTCATTAATTCACTTTGGTGGTTTTCAACATTTCATAAACTTATTTTCCTCCTTCTCGATTCTTATGAGTTATCGCTGTTTTCAATGGAAGGTCACGAAATTTCGAAACGCAATGTCAGAATAAAGTTTGATATTTTGAAACTTACACCAATTATGTGCATATTTATCCCTTTATATCAGTTTAGTGTTTTCAACATTTCATAAACTTATTTTCCTCCTTCTCGATTCTTATGAGTTATCGCTGTTTTCAATGGAAGCTCACGAAATCTCGAAACGCAATGTCATTACAAAGTTTGATATATTGAAACTTACACCACGTATGAGCATATTTATCTCATTAATTCACTTTGGTGGTTTTCAACATTTCATAAACTTATTTTCCTCCTTCTCGATTCTTATGAGTTATCGCTGTTTTCAATGGAAGGTCACGAAATTTCGAAACGCAATGTCAGAATAAAGTTTGATATTTTGAATCTTACACCAATTATGTGCATATTTATCCCTTTATATCAGTTTAGTGTTTTCAACATTTCATAAACTTATTTTCCTCCTTCTCGATTCTTATGAGTTATCGCTGTTTTCAATGGAAGCTCACGAAATCTCGAAACGCAATGTCATTACAAAGTTTGATATATTGAAACTTACACCACGTATGAGCATATTTATCTCATTAATTCACTTTGGTGGTTTTCAACATTTCATAAACTTATTTTCCTCCTTCTCGATTCTTATGAGTTATCGCTGTTTTCAATGGAAGGTCACGAAATTTCGAAACGCAATGTCAGAATAAAGTTTGATATTTTGAATCTTACACCAATTATGTGCATATTTATCCCTTTATATCAGTTTAGTGTTTTCAACATTTCATAAACTTATTTTCCTCCTTCTCGATTCTTATGAGTTATCGCTGTTTTCAATGGAAGCTCACGAAATCTCGAAACGCAATGTCATTACAAAGTTTGATATATTGAAACTTACACCACGTATGAGCATATTTATCTCATTAATTCACTTTGGTGGTTTTCAACATTTCATAAACTTATTTTCCTCCTTCTCGATTCTTATGAGTTATCGCTGTTTTCAATGGAAGGTCACGAAATTTCGAAACGCAATGTCAGAATAAAGTTTGATATTTTGAATCTTACACCAATTATGTGCATATTTATCCCTTTATATCAGTTTAGTGTTTTCAACATTTCATAAACTTATTTTCCTCCTTCTCGATTCTTATGAGTTATCGCTGTTTTCAATGGAAGCTCACGAAATCTCGAAACGCAATGTCATTACAAAGTTTGATATATTGAAACTTACACCACGTATGAGCATATTTATCTCATTAATTCACTTTGGTGGTTTTCAACATTTCATAAACTTATTTTCCTCCTTCTCGATTCTTATGAGTTATCGCTGTTTTCAATGGAAGGTCACGAAATTTCGAAACGCAATGTCAGAATAAAGTTTGATATTTTGAATCTTACACCAATTATGTGCATATTTATCCCTTTATATCAGTTTAGTGTTTTCAACATTTCATAAACTTATTTTCCTCCTTCTCGATTCTTATGAGTTATCGCTGTTTTCAATGGAAGCTCACGAAATCTCGAAACGCAATGTCATTACAAAGTTTGATATATTGAAACTTACACCACGTATGAGCATATTTATCTCATTAATTCACTTTGGTGGTTTTCAACATTTCATAAACTTATTTTCCTCCTTCTCGATTCTTATGAGTTATCGCTGTTTTCAATGGAAGGTCACGAATTTCCGTGGTGCAATTATCAATTAATATTTTGAAACTTACACCAATTATGTGCATATTTATCCCTTTATATCAGTTTAGTGTTTTCAACATTTCATAAACTTATTTTCCTCCTTCTCGATTCTTATGAGTTATCGCTGTTTTCAATGGAAGCTCACGAAATCTCGAAACGCAATGTCATTACAAAGTTTGATATATTGAAACTTACACCACGTATGAGCATATTTATCTCATTAATTCACTTTGGTGGTTTTCAACATTTCATAAACTTATTTTCCTCCTTCTCGATTCTTATGAGTTATCGCTGTTTTCAATGGAAGGTCACGAAATTTCGAAACGCAATGTCAGAATAAAGTTTGATATTTTGAATCTTACACCAATTATGTGCATATTTATCCCTTTATATCAGTTTAGTGTTTTCAACATTTCATAAACTTATTTTCCTCCTTCTCGATTCTTATGAGTTATCGCTGTTTTCAATGGAAGCTCACGAAATCTCGAAACGCAATGTCATTACAAAGTTTGATATATTGAAACTTACACCACGTATGAGCATATTTATCTCATTAATTCACTTTGGTGGTTTTCAACATTTCATAAACTTATTTTCCTCCTTCTCGATTCTTATGAGTTATCGCTGTTTTCAATGGAAGGTCACGAAATTTCGAAACGCAATGTCAGAATAAAGTTTGATATTTTGAATCTTACACCAATTATGTGCATATTTATCCCTTTATATCAGTTTAGTGTTTTCAACATTTCATAAACTTATTTTCCTCCTTCTCGATTCTTATGAGTTATCGCTGTTTTCAATGGAAGCTCACGAAATCTCGAAACGCAATGTCATTACAAAGTTTGATATATTGAAACTTACACCACGTATGAGCATATTTATCTCATTAATTCACTTTGGTGGTTTTCAACATTTCATAAACTTATTTTCCTCCTTCTCGATTCTTATGAGTTATCGCTGTTTTCAATGGAAGGTCACGAAATTTCGAAATGCAATGTCAGAATAAAGTTTGATATTTTGAATCTTACACCAATTATGTGCATATTTATCCCTTTATATCAGTTTAGTGTTTTCAACATTTCATAAACTTATTTTCCTCCTTCTCGATTCTTATGAGTTATCGCTGTTTTCAATGGAAGGTCACGAAATTTCGAAACGCAATGTCAGAATAAAGTTTGATATTTTGAATCTTACACCAATTATGTGCATATTTATCCCTTTATATCAGTTTAGTGTTTTCAACATTTCATAAACTTATTTTCCTCCTTCTCGATTCTTATGAGTTATCGCTGTTTTCAATGGAAGCTCACGAAATCTCGAAACGCAATGTCATTACAAAGTTTGATATATTGAAACTTACACCACGTATGAGCATATTTATCTCATTAATTCACTTTGGTGGTTTTCAACATTTCATAAACTTATTTTCCTCCTTCTCGATTCTTATGAGTTATCGCTGTTTTCAATGGAAGGTCACGAAATTTCGAAACGCAATGTCAGAATAAAGTTTGATATTTTGAATCTTACACCAATTATGTGCATATTTATCCCTTTATATCAGTTTAGTGTTTTCAACATTTCATAAACTTATTTTCCTCCTTCTCGATTCTTATGAGTTATCGCTGTTTTCAATGGAAGCTCACGAAATCTCGAAACGCAATGTCATTACAAAGTTTGATATATTGAAACTTACACCACGTATGAGCATATTTATCTCATTAATTCACTTTGGTGGTTTTCAACATTTCATAAACTTATTTTCCTCCTTCTCGATTCTTATGAGTTATCGCTGTTTTCAATGGAAGGTCACGAAATTTCGAAACGCAATGTCAGAATAAAGTTTGATATTTTGAAACTTACACCAATTATGTGCATATTTATCCCTTTATATCAGTTTAGTGTTTTCAACATTTCATAAACTTATTTTCCTCCTTCTCGATTCTTATGAGTTATCGCTGTTTTCAATGGAAGCTCACGAAATCTCGAAACGCAATGTCATTACAAAGTTTGATATATTGAAACTTACACCACGTATGAGCATATTTATCTCATTAATTCACTTTGGTGGTTTTCAACATTTCATAAACTTATTTTCCTCCTTCTCGATTCTTATGAGTTATCGCTGTTTTCAATGGAAGCTCACGAAATCTCGAAACGCAATGTCATTACAAAGTTTGATATATTGAAACTTACACCACGTATGAGCATATTTATCTCATTAATTCACTTTGGTGGTTTTCAACATTTCATAAACTTATTTTCCTCCTTCTCGATTCTTATGAGTTATCGCTGTTTTCGATGGAAGGTCACGAAATTTCGAAACGCAATGTCGGAATAAAGTTTGATATTTTGAAACTTACACCAATTATGTGCATATTTATCCCTTTATATCAGTTTAGTGTTTTCAACATTTCATAAACTTATTTTCCTCCTTCTCGATTCTTATGAGTTATCGCTGTTTTCAATGGAAGCTCACGAAATCTCGAAACGCAATGTCATTACAAAGTTTGATATATTGAAACTTACACCACGTATGAGCATATTTATCTCATTAATTCACTTTGGTGGTTTTCAACATTTCATAAACTTATTTTCCTCCTTCTCGATTCTTATGAGTTATCGCTGTTTTCAATGGAAGCTCACGAAATCTCGAAACGCAATGTCATTACAAAGTTTGATATATTGAAACTTACACCACGTATGAGCATATTTATCAAATTAATTCACTTTGGTGGTTTTCAACATTTCATAAACTTATTTTCCTCCTTCTCGATTCTTATGAGTTATCGCTGTTTTCAATAGATCGTAAGAGCGTCTTGTAGGAATAAAGTTTGATATTTTGAAACTTACACCAATTATGTGCATATTTATCCCTTTATATCAGTTTAGTGTTTTCAACATTTCATAAACTTATTTTCCTCCTTCTCGATTCTTATGAGTTATCGCT
This sequence comes from Boechera divaricarpa, assembly GCA_026770425.1. NCBI lineage: Eukaryota > Viridiplantae > Streptophyta > Magnoliopsida > Brassicales > Brassicaceae > Boechera > Boechera divaricarpa. Next base: position 31,412 of record JAMKOQ010000270.1, on the reverse strand, counting down.
GTTTTCAATGGAAGCTCACGAAATCTCGAAACGCAATGTCATTACAAAGTTTGATATATTGAAACTTACACCACGTATGAGCATATTTATCTCATTAATTCACTTTGGTGGTTTTCAACATTTCATAAACTTATTTTCCTCCTTCTCGATTCTTATGAGTTATCGCTGTTTTCAATGGAAGGTCACGAAATTTCGAAACGCAATGTCAGAATAAAGTTTGATATTTTGAATCTTACACCAATTATGTGCATATTTATCCCTTTATATCAGTTTAGTGTTTTCAACATTTCATAAACTTATTTTCCTCCTTCTCGATTCTTATGAGTTATCGCTGTTTTCAATGGAAGCTCACGAAATCTCGAAACGCAATGTCATTACAAAGTTTGATATATTGAAACTTACACCACGTATGAGCATATTTATCTCATTAATTCACTTTGGTGGTTTTCAACATTTCATAAACTTATTTTCCTCCTTCTCGATTCTTATGAGTTATCGCTGTTTTCAATGGAAGGTCACGAAATTTCGAAACGCAATGTCAGAATAAAGTTTGATATTTTGAATCTTACACCAATTATGTGCATATTTATCCCTTTATATCAGTTTAGTGTTTTCAACATTTCATAAACTTATTTTCCTCCTTCTCGATTCTTATGAGTTATCGCTGTTTTCAATGGAAGCTCACGAAATCTCGAAACGCAATGTCATTACAAAGTTTGATATATTGAAACTTACACCACGTATGAGCATATTTATCTCATTAATTCACTTTGGTGGTTTTCAACATTTCATAAACTTATTTTCCTCCTTCTCGATTCTTATGAGTTATCGCTGTTTTCAATGGAAGGTCACGAAATTTCGAAACGCAATGTCAGAATAAAGTTTGATATTTTGAATCTTACACCAATTATGTGCATATTTATCCCTTTATATCAGTTTAGTGTTTTCAACATTTCATAAACTTATTTTCCTCCTTCTCGATTCTTATGAGTTATCGCTGTTTTCAATGGAAGCTCACGAAATCTCGAAACGCAATGTCATTACAAAGTTTGATATATTGAAACTTACACCACGTATGAGCATATTTATCTCATTAATTCACTTTGGTGGTTTTCAACATTTCATAAACTTATTTTCCTCCTTCTCGATTCTTATGAGTTATCGCTGTTTTCAATGGAAGGTCACGAAATTTCGAAACGCAATGTCAGAATAAAGTTTGATATTTTGAATCTTACACCAATTATGTGCATATTTATCCCTTTATATCAGTTTAGTGTTTTCAACATTTCATAAACTTATTTTCCTCCTTCTCGATTCTTATGAGTTATCGCTGTTTTCAATGGAAGCTCACGAAATCTCGAAACGCAATGTCATTACAAAGTTTGATATATTGAAACTTACACCACGTATGAGCATATTTATCTCATTAATTCACTTTGGTGGTTTTGAACATTTCATAAACTTATTTTCCTCCTTCTCGATTCTTATGAGTTATCGCTGTTTTCGATGGAAGGTCACGAAATTTCGAAACGCAATGTCGGAATAAAGTTTGATATTTTGAAACTTACACCAATTATGTGCATATTTATCCCTTTATATCAGTTTAGTGTTTTCAACATTTCATAAACTTATTTTCCTCCTTCTCGATTCTTATGAGTTATCGCTGTTTTCAATGGAAGCTCACGAAATCTCGAAACGCAATGTCATTACAAAGTTTGATATATTGAAACTTACACCACGTATGAGCATATTTATCAAATTAATTCACTTTGGTGGTTTTGAACATTTCATAAACTTATTTTTCTCCTTCTCGATTCTTATGAGTTATCGCTGTTTTCGATGGAAGGTCACGAAATTTCGAAACGCAATGTCGGAATAAAGTTTGATATTTTGAAACTTACACCAATTATGTGCATATTTATCCCTTTATATCAGTTTAGTGTTTTCAACATTTCATAAACTTATTTTCCTCCTTCTCGATTCTTATGAGTTATCGCTGTTTTCAATGGAAGCTCACGAAATCTCGAAACGCAATGTCATTACAAAGTTTGATATATTGAAACTTACACCACGTATGAGCATATTTATCTCATTAATTCACTTTGGTGGTTTTCAACATTTCATAAACTTATTTTCCTCCTTCTCGATTCTTATGAGTTATCGCTGTTTTCAATGGAAGGTCACGAAATTTCGAAACGCAATGTCAGAATAAAGTTTGATATTTTGAATCTTACACCAATTATGTGCATATTTATCCCTTTATATCAGTTTAGTGTTTTCAACATTTCATAAACTTATTTTCCTCCTTCTCGATTCTTATGAGTTATCGCTGTTTTCAATGGAAGCTCACGAAATCTCGAAACGCAATGTCATTACAAAGTTTGATATATTGAAACTTACACCACGTATGAGCATATTTATCTCATTAATTCACTTTGGTGGTTTTCAACATTTCATAAACTTATTTTCCTCCTTCTCGATTCTTATGAGTTATCGCTGTTTTCAATGGAAGGTCACGAAATTTCGAAACGCAATGTCAGAATAAAGTTTGATATTTTGAATCTTACACCAATTATGTGCATATTTATCCCTTTATATCAGTTTAGTGTTTTCAACATTTCATAAACTTATTTTCCTCCTTCTCGATTCTTATGAGTTATCGCTGTTTTCAATGGAAGCTCACGAAATCTCGAAACGCAATGTCATTACAAAGTTTGATATATTGAAACTTACACCACGTATGAGCATATTTATCTCATTAATTCACTTTGGTGGTTTTCAACATTTCATAAACTTATTTTCCTCCTTCTCGATTCTTATGAGTTATCGCTGTTTTCAATGGAAGGTCACGAAATTTCGAAACGCAATGTCAGAATAAAGTTTGATATTTTGAATCTTACACCAATTATGTGCATATTTATCCCTTTATATCAGTTTAGTGTTTTCAACATTTCATAAACTTATTTTCCTCCTTCTCGATTCTTATGAGTTATCGCTGTTTTCAATGGAAGCTCACGAAATCTCGAAACGCAATGTCATTACAAAGTTTGATATATTGAAACTTACACCACGTATGAGCATATTTATCTCATTAATTCACTTTGGTGGTTTTCAACATTTCATAAACTTATTTTCCTCCTTCTCGATTCTTATGAGTTATCGCAGTTTTCAATGGAAGGTCACGAAATTTCGAAACGCAATGTCAGAATAAAGTTTGATATTTTGAATCTTACACCAATTATGTGCATATTTATCCCTTTATATCAGTTTAGTGTTTTCAACATTTCATAAACTTATTTTCCTCCTTCTCGATTCTTATGAGTTATCGCTGTTTTCAATGGAAGCTCACGAAATCTCGAAACGCAATGTCATTACAAAGTTTGATATATTGAAACTTACACCACGTATGAGTATATTTATCAAATTAATTCACTTTGGTGGTTTTCAACATTTCATAAACTTATTTTCCTCCTTCTCGATTCTTATGAGTTATCGCTGTTTTCGATGGAAGGTCACGAAATTTCGAAACGCAATGTCGGAATAAATTTTGATATTTTGAAACTTACACCAATTATGTGCATATTTATCCCTTTATATCAGTTTAGTGTTTTCAACATTTCATAAACTTATTTTCCTCCTTCTCGATTCTTATGAGTTATCGCTGTTTTCAATGGAAGCTCACGAAATCTCGAAACGCAATGTCATTACAAAGTTTGATATATTGAAACTTACACCACGTATGAGCATATTTATCAAATTAATTCACTTTGGTGGTTTTCAACATTTCATAAACTTATTTTCCTCCTTCTCGATTCTTATGAGTTATCGCTGTTTTCAATGGAAGGTCACGAAATTTCGAAACGCAATGTCAGAATAAAGTTTGATATTTTGAATCTTACACCAATTATGTGCATATTTATCCCTTTATATCAGTTTAGTGTTTTCAACATTTCATAAACTTATTTTCCTCCTTCTCGATTCTTATGAGTTATCGCTGTTTTCAATGGAAGCTCACGAAATCTCGAAACGCAATGTCATTACAAAGTTTGATATATTGAAACTTACACCACGTATGAGCATATTTATCTCATTAATTCACTTTGGTGGTTTTCAACATTTCATAAACTTATTTTCCTCCTTCTCGATTCTTATGAGTTATCGCTGTTTTCAATGGAAGGTCACGAAATTTCGAAACGCAATGTCAGAATAAAGTTTGATATTTTGAATCTTACACCAATTATGTGCATATTTATCCCTTTATATCAGTTTAGTGTTTTCAACATTTCATAAACTTATTTTCCTCCTTCTCGATTCTTATGAGTTATCGCTGTTTTCAATGGAAGCTCACGAAATCTCGAAACGCAATGTCATTACAAAGTTTGATATATTGAAACTTACACCACGTATGAGCATATTTATCTCATTAATTCACTTTGGTGGTTTTCAACATTTCATAAACTTATTTTCCTCCTTCTCGATTCTTATGAGTTATCGCTGTTTTCAATGGAAGGTCACGAAATTTCGAAACGCAATGTCAGAATAAAGTTTGATATTTTGAATCTTACACCAATTATGTGCATATTTATCAATTTATATCAGTTTAGTGTTTTCAACATTTCATAAACTTATTTTCCTCCTTCTCGATTCTTATAAGTTATCGGTGTTTTCAATGGAAGGTCACAAAATCTCGAAACAAAATGTCATAATAAAGTTTGATATATTGAAACTTACACCACATATGAGCATATTTACCCCCTTAATTCAATTTGGTGGTTTTCAATATTTCATGAACTTATTTTTCTCTTTCTCAATTCTTATGAGTTATCGCTGTTTTCAATGGAAGCTCACGAAATCTCGAAACGCAATGTCATTACAAAGTTTGATATATTGAAACTTACACCACGTATGAGCATATTTATCTCATTAATTCACTTTGGTGGTTTTCAACATTTCATAAACTTATTTTCCTCCTTCTCGATTCTTATGAGTTATCGCTGTTTTCAATGGAAGGTCACGAAATTTCGAAACGCAATGTCAGAATAAAGTTTGATATTTTGAATCTTACACCAATTATGTGCATATTTATCCCTTTATATCAGTTTAGTGTTTTCAACATTTCATAAACTTATTTTCCTCCTTCTCGATTCTTATGAGTTATCGCTGTTTTCAATGGAAGCTCACGAAATCTCGAAACGCAATGTCATTACAAAGTTTGATATATTGAAACTTACACCACGTATGAGTATATTTATCAAATTAATTCACTTTGGTGGTTTTCAACATTTCATAAACTTATTTTCCTCCTTCTCGATTCTTATGAGTTATCGCTGTTTTCGATGGAAGGTCACGAAATTTCGAAACGCAATGTCGGAATAAATTTTGATATTTTGAAACTTACACCAATTATGTGCATATTTATCCCTTTATATCAGTTTAGTGTTTTCAACATTTCATAAACTTATTTTCCTCCTTCTCGATTCTTATGAGTTATCGCTGTTTTCAATGGAAGCTCACGAAATCTCGAAACGCAATGTCATTACAAAGTTTGATATATTGAAACTTACACCACGTATGAGCATATTTATCTCATTAATTCACTTTGGTGGTTTTCAACATTTCATAAACTTATTTTCCTCCTTCTCGATTCTTATGAGTTATCGCTGTTTTCAATGGAAGCTCACGAAATCTCGAAACGCAATGTCATTACAAAGTTTGATATATTGAAACTTACACCACGTATGAGCATATTTATCAAATTAATTCACTTTGGTGGTTTTCAACATTTCATAAACTTATTTTCCTCCTTCTCGATTCTTATGAGTTATCGCTGTTTTCAATGGAAGGTCACGAAATTTCGAAACGCAATGTCGGAATAAAGTTTGATATTTTGAAACTTACACCAATTATGTGCATATTTATCCCTTTATATCAGTTTAGTGTTTTCAACATTTCATAAACTTATTTTCCTCCTTCTCGATTCTTATGAGTTATCGCTGTTTTCAATGGAAGCTCACGAAATCTCGAAACGCAATGTCATTACAAAGTTTGATATATTGAAACTTACACCACGTATGAGCATATTTATCTCATTAATTCACTTTGGTGGTTTTCAACATTTCATAAACTTATTTTCCTCCTTCTCGATTCTTATGAGTTATCGCTGTTTTCAATGGAAGGTCACGAAATTTCGAAACGCAATGTCAGAATAAAGTTTGATATTTTGAATCTTACACCAATTATGTGCATATTTATCCCTTTATATCAGTTTAGTGTTTTCAACATTTCATAAACTTATTTTCCTCCTTCTCGATTCTTATGAGTTATCGCTGTTTTCAATGGAAGCTCACGAAATCTCGAAACGCAATGTCATTACAAAGTTTGATATATTGAAACTTACACCACGTATGAGCATATTTATCTCATTAATTCACTTTGGTGGTTTTCAACATTTCATAAACTTATTTTCCTCCTTCTCGATTCTTATGAGTTATCGCTGTTTTCAATGGAAGGTCACGAAATTTCGAAACGCAATGTCAGAATAAAGTTTGATATTTTGAATCTTACACCAATTATGTGCATATTTATCCCTTTATATCAGTTTAGTGTTTTCAACATTTCATAAACTTATTTTCCTCCTTCTCGATTCTTATGAGTTATCGCTGTTTTCAATGGAAGCTCACGAAATCTCGAAACGCAATGTCATTACAAAGTTTGATATATTGAAACTTACACCACGTATGAGCATATTTATCTCATTAATTCACTTTGGTGGTTTTCAACATTTCATAAACTTATTTTCCTCCTTCTCGATTCTTATGAGTTATCGCTGTTTTCAATGGAAGGTCACGAAATTTCGAAACGCAATGTCAGAATAAAGTTTGATATTTTGAATCTTACACCAATTATGTGCATATTTATCCCTTTATATCAGTTTAGTGTTTTCAACATTTCATAAACTTATTTTCCTCCTTCTCGATTCTTATGAGTTATCGCTGTTTTCAATGGAAGCTCACGAAATCTCGAAACGCAATGTCATTACAAAGTTTGATATATTGAAACTTACACCACGTATGAGCATATTTATCTCATTAATTCACTTTGGTGGTTTTCAACATTTCATAAACTTATTTTCCTCCTTCTCGATTCTTATGAGTTATCGCTGTTTTCAATGGAAGGTCACGAAATTTCGAAACGCAATGTCAGAATAAAGTTTGATATTTTGAATCTTACACCAATTATGTGCATATTTATCCCTTTATATCAGTTTAGTGTTTTCAACATTTCATAAACTTATTTTCCTCCTTCTCGATTCTTATGAGTTATCGCTGTTTTCAATGGAAGGTCACGAAATTTCGAAACGCAATGTCATTACAAAGTTTGATATATTGAAACTTACACCACGTATGAGCATATTTATCAAATTAATTCACTTTGGTGGTTTTGAACATTTCATAAACTTATTTTCCTCCCTCTCGATTCTTATGAGTTATCGCTGTTTTCGATGGAAGGTCACGAAATTTCGAAACGCAATGTCGGAATAAAGTTTGATATTTTGAAACTTACACCAATTATGTGCATATTTATCCCTTTATATCAGTTTAGTGTTTTCAACATTTCATAAACTTATTTTCCTCCTTCTCGATTCTTATGAGTTATCGCTGTTTTCAATGGAAGCTCACGAAATCTCGAAACGCAATGTCATTACAAAGTTTGATATATTGAAACTTACACCACGTATGAGCATATTTATCAAATTAATTCACTTTGGTGGTTTTGAACATTTCATAAACTTATTTTCCTCCTTCTCGATTCTTATGAGTTATCGCTGTTTTCAATGGAAGGTCACGAAATTTCGAAACGCAATGTCAGAATAAAGTTTGATATTTTGAATCTTACACCAATTATGTGCATATTTATCCCTTTATATCAGTTTAGTGTTTTCAACATTTCATAAACTTATTTTCCTCCTTCTCGATTCTTATGAGTTATCGCTGTTTTCAATGGAAGCTCACGAAATCTCGAAACGCAATGTCATTACAAAGTTTGATATATTGAAACTTACACCACGTATGAGCATATTTATCTCATTAATTCACTTTGGTGGTTTTCAACATTTCATAAACTTATTTTCCTCCTTCTCGATTCTTATGAGTTATCGCTGTTTTCAATGGAAGGTCACGAAATTTCGAAACGCAATGTCAGAATAAAGTTTGATATTTTGAATCTTACACCAATTATGTGCATATTTATCCCTTTATATCAGTTTAGTGTTTTCAACATTTCATAAACTTATTTTCCTCCTTCTCGATTCTTATGAGTTATCGCTGTTTTCAATGGAAGCTCACGAAATCTCGAAACGCAATGTCATTACAAAGTTTGATATATTGAAACTTACACCACGTATGAGCATATTTATCTCATTAATTCACTTTGGTGGTTTTCAACATTTCATAAACTTATTTTCCTCCTTCTCGATTCTTATGAGTTATCGCTGTTTTCAATGGAAGGTCACGAAATTTCGAAACGCAATGTCAGAATAAAGTTTGATATTTTGAATCTTACACCAATTATGTGCATATTTATCCCTTTATATCAGTTTAGTGTTTTCAACATTTCATAAACTTATTTTCCTCCTTCTCGATTCTTATAAGTTATCGGTGTTTTCAATGGAAGGTCACAAAATCTCGAAACAAAATGTCATAATAAAGTTTGATATATTGAACCTTACACCACATATGAGCATATTTACCCCCTTAATTCAATTTGGTGGTTTTCAATATTTCATGAACTTATTTTTCTCTTTCTCAATTCTTATGAGTTATCGCTGTTTTCAATGGAAGCTCACGAAATCTCGAAACGCAATGTCATTACAAAGTTTGATATATTGAAACTTACACCACGTATGAGCATATTTATCTCATTAATTCACTTTGGTGGTTTTCAACATTTCATAAACTTATTTTCCTCCTTCTCGATTCTTATGAGTTATCGCTGTTTTCAATGGAAGGTCACGAAATTTCGAAACGCAATGTCAGAATAAAGTTTGATATTTTGAATCTTACACCAATTATGTGCATATTTATCCCTTTATATCAGTTTAGTGTTTTCAACATTTCATAAACTTATTTTCCTCCTTCTCGATTCTTATGAGTTATCGCTGTTTTCAATGGAAGGTCACGAAATTTCGAAACGCAATGTCATTACAAAGTTTGATGTATTGAAACTTACACCACGTATGAGCATATTTATCAAATTAATTCACTTTGGTGGTTTTGAACATTTCATAAACTTATTTTCCTCCATCTCGATTCTTATGAGTTATCGCTGTTTTCGATGGAAGATCACGAAATTTCGAAACGCAATGTCGGAATAAAGTTTGATATTTTGAAACTTACACCAATTATGTGCATATTTATCCCTTTATATCAGTTTAGTGTTTTCAACATTTCATAAACTTATTTTCCTCCTTCTCGATTCTTATGAGTTATCGCTGTTTTCAATGGAAGCTCACGAAATCTCGAAACGCAATGTCATTACAAAGTTTGATATATTGAAACTTACACCACGTATGAGCATATTTATCAAATTAATTCACTTTGGTGGTTTTGAACATTTCATAAACTTATTTTTCTCCTTCTCGATTCTTATGAGTTATCGCTGTTTTCAATGGAAGGTCACGAAATTTCGAAATGCAATGTCAGAATAAAGTTTGATATTTTGAATCTTACACCAATTATGTGCATATTTATCCCTTTATATCAGTTTAGTGTTTTCAACATTTCATAAACTTATTTTCCTCCTTCTCGATTCTTATGAGTTATCGCTGTTTTCAATGGAAGCTCACGAAATCTCGAAACGCAATGTCATTACAAAGGTTGATATATTGAAACTTACACCACGTATGAGCATATTTATCTCATTAATTCACTTTGGTGGTTTTCAACATTTCATAAACTTATTTTCCTCCTTCTCGATTCTTATGAGTTATCGCTGTTTTCGATGGAAGATCACGAAATTTCGAAACGCAATGTCGGAATAAAGTTTGATATTTTGAATCTTACACCAATTATGTGCATATTTATCCCTTTATATCAGTTTATTGGTTTCAACATTTCATAAACTTATTTTCCTCCTTCTCGATTCTTATGAGTTATCGCTATTTTCAATGGAAGCTCACGAAATCTCGAAACGCAATGTCATTACAAAGTTTGATATATTGAAACTTACACCATGTATGAGCATATTTATCTCATTAATTCACTTTGGTGGTTTTCAACATTTCATAAACTTATTTTCCTCCTTCTCGATTCTTATGAGTTATCGCTGTTTTCAATGGAAGCTCACGAAATCTCGAAACGCAATGTCATTACAAAGTTTGATATATTGAAACTTACACCACGTATGAGCATATTTATCTCATTAATTCACTTTGGTGGTTTTCAACATTTCATAAACTTATTTTCCTCCTTCTCGATTCTTATGAGTTATCGCTGTTTTCAATGGAAGGTCACGAAATTTCGAAACGCAATGTCAGAATAAAGTTTGATATTTTGAATCTTACACCAATTATGTGCATATTTATCCCTTTATATCAGTTTAGTGTTTTCAACATTTCATAAACTTATTTTCCTCCTTCTCGATTCTTATGAGTTATCGCTGTTTTCAATGGAAGCTCACGAAATCTCGAAACGCAATGTCATTACAAAGTTTGATATATTGAAACTTACACCACGTATGAGCATATTTATCTCATTAATTCACTTTGGTGGTTTTCAACATTTCATAAACTTATTTTCCTCCTTCTCGATTCTTATGAGTTATCGCTGTTTTCAATGGAAGGTCACGAAATTTCGAAACGCAATGTCAGAATAAAGTTCGATATTTTGAATCTTACACCAATTATGTGCATATTTATCCCTTTATATCAGTTTAGTGTTTTCAACATTTCATAAACTTATTTTCCTCCTTCTCGATTCTTATGAGTTATCGCTGTTTTCAATGGAAGCTCACGAAATCTCGAAACGCAATGTCATTACAAAGGTTGATATATTGAAACTTACACCACGTATGAGCATATTTATCGCATTAATTCACTTTGGTGGTTTTCAACATTTCATAAACTTATTTTCCTCCTTCTCGATTCTTATGAGTTATCGCTGTTTTCAATGGAAGCTCACGAAATCTCGAAACGCAATGTCATTACAAAGTTTGATATACTGAAACTTACACCACGTATAAGGATAACTAGTGAGAATCTTGTTCTAGAGGCATAATTGGTAAGAATCTTGTCCGAGAAAGATAACTAGTGGAAACCTTGTTCTAGATGGATAATTAGTAACAACCTTGACCGAGAAGGATAAATAGTGAGAACCTTGTTCTAAAAGGATAACTAGTGAAAACCTTGTTCTAGAGGGATAATTAGTAATAACTTTGTTCTAGAGGGATAATTAGTAAGAATCTTGTCCGAGAAAGATAACTAGTGAGAACCTTGTTCTAGACGGGTAATTAGTAATAACCTTGTCCGCGAAGGATAACTAATGAGAACCATGTTCTAGAGGGATAATTAGTTTGAACCTTGTTCTAGAGGGATAATTAGTAAGAATCTTGTCCGAGAAAGATAACTAGTGAGAACCTCGTTCAAGACGAATAATTTGTAATAACCTTGTCCAAGAAAGATAACTAGTGAGAACCTTGTTCTTGATGGATAACTAGAAATAGCCTTGTCCGCGAAGGATAACTAGTGAGAACCTTGTTCTAGAGGCATAATTAGTAAGAATCTTGTCCGAAAAAGATAACTAGTGGAAACCTTGTTCTAGATGGATAATTAGTAAGAACCTTGACCGAGAAGGATAAATATTGAGAACCTTGTTCTAAAAGGATAACTAGTGAAAACCTTGTTCTAGAGGGATAATTAGTAATAACCTTGTTGTAGAGGGATAATTAGTAAGAATCTTGTCCGAGAAAGAGAACTAGTGAGAACCATGTTCTACACGGGTAATTAGTAATAACCTTGTCCGAGAAGGATAACTAATAATAACCATGTTCTAGAGGGATAATTAGTAATAACCTTGTTCTAGAGGGATAATTAGTAAGAATCTTGTCCGAGAAAGATAACTAGTGAGAACCTTGTTATAGACGGGTAATTAGTAATAACCTTGTCCGAGAAGGATAACTAGTGAGAATCTTGTTCTGGAAGGTTAACTAGTTAGAACCTTGTCTTATAGGGATAATTAGTAAGAATCTTGTCCGAGAAAGATAACTAGTGAGAACCTTCTTCTAGACGGACAATGTGTAATAACCTTGTCCGAGAAAGATAACTAGTGAGAACCTTGTTCTAGACGGGTAATTAGTAATAACCTTGTCCGAGAAGGATAACTAGTGAGAATCTTGTTCTGGAAGGTTAACTAGTTAGAACCTTGTCTTATAGGGATAATTAGTAAGAATCTTGTCCGAGAAAGATAACTAGTGAGAACCTTCTTCTAGACGGACAATTTGTAATAACCTTGCCCGAGAAAGATAACTAGTGAGAACCTTGTTCTAGACGGGTAATTAGTAATAACCTTGTCCGAGAAGGATAACTAATGAGAACCATGTTCTAGAAGAAAAATTAGTAATAACCTTGTTCTAGAGGGATAATTAGTAAGAATCTTGTCCGAGAAAAATAACTAGTGAGAACCTTGTTCTAAACGGGTAATTAGTAATAACCTTGTCCGAAAAGGATAACTAGTGAGAATCTTGTTCTGGAAGGTTAACTAGTTTAAACCTTCTTCTAGAGGGATAATTAGTAAGAATCTTGTCCGAGAAAGATAACTAGTGAGAACCTTGTTCTTGACGGATAATTAGTAATAGCCTTGTCCGCGAAAGATAACTAGTGAGACCATCGTTCTAAAAGGATAACTAGTGAGAACCTTGTTCTAGAGGCATAATTGGTAAGAATCTTGTCCGAGAAAGATAACTAGTGGAAACCTTGTTCTAGATGGATAATTAGTAGGAATCTTGACCGAGAAGGATAAATAGTGAGAACCTTGTTCTAAAAGGATAACTAGTGAAAACCTTGTTCTAGAGGGATAATTAGTAATAACTTTGTTCTAGAGGGATAATTAGTAAGAATCTTGTCTGAGAAAGATAACTAGTGAGAACCTTGTTCTAGACGGGTAATTAGTAATAACCTTGTCCGAGAAGGATAACTAATGAGAACCATGTTCTAGAGGTATAATTAGTAATAACCTTGTTCTAGAGGGATAATTACTAAGAATCTTGTCCGAGAAAGATAACTAGTGAGAACCTTGTTCTAGACGGGTAATTAGTAATAACCTTGTCCGAGAAGGATAACTAGTGAGAATCTTGTTCTGGAAGGTTAACTAGTTAGAACCTTGTCCTATAGGGATAATTAGTAAGAATTTGTCCGAGAAAGATAACTAGTGAGAACCTTGTTCTAGACGGACAATTTGTAATAACCTTGTCCGAGAAAGATAACTAGTGAGAACCTTGTTCTAGACGGATAATTAGTAATAACCTTGTCCGAGAAGGATAACTAATGAGAACCATGTTTTAGAAGAATAATTAGTAATAACATTGTTCTAGAGAGATAATTAGTAACAATCTTGTCCGAGAAAAATAACTAGTGAGAACCTTGTTCTAAACGGGTAATTAGTAATAACCTTGTCCGCGAAAGATAACTAGTGAGACCATCGTTCTAAAAGGATAACTAGTGAGAACCTTGTTCCAGAGGCATAATTGGTAAGAATCTTGTCCGAGAAATATAACTAGTGGAAACCTTATTCTAGATGGATAATTAGTTGGAACCTTGACCGAGAAGGATAAATAGTGAGAACCCTGTTCTAAAAGGATAACTAGTGAAAACCTTGTTCTAGAGTGATAATTAGTAATAACTTTGTTCTAGAGGGATAATTAGTAAGAATCTTGTCTGAGAAAGATAACTAGTGAGAACCTTATTCTAGACGGGAAATTAGTAATAACCTTGTCCGAGAAGGATAACTAATGAGAACCATGTTCTAGAGGGATAATTAGTAATAACCTTGTTCTAGAGGGATAATTAGTAAGAATCTTGTCCGAGAAAGATAACTAGTGAGAACCTCGTTCAAGACAGATAATTTGGAATAACCTTGTCCGAGAAAGATAACTAGTGAGACCATCGTTCTAAAAAGATAACTAGTGAGAACCTTGTTCTAGAGGCATAATTGGTAAGAATCTTGTCCGAGAAAGATAACTAGTGGAAACCTTGTTTTAGATGGATAATTAGTAATAACCTTGACCGAGAAAGATAAATAGTGAGAACCTTGTTCTAAAAGGATAACTAGTGAAAACCTTGTTCTAGAGGGATAATTAGTAATAACCTTGTTCTAGAGGGATAATTAGTAAGAATCTTGTTCTAGACGGGTAATTAGTAATAACCTTGTCCGAAAAGGATAACTAGTGAGAATCTTGTTCTGGAAGGTTAACTAGTTTGAACCTTGTTCTAGAGGGATAATTAGTAAGAATCTTGTCCGAGAAAGATAACTAGTGAGAACCTCGTTCAAGATGGATAATTTGTAATAACCTTGTCCGAAAAAGATAATTAGTGAGAACCTTGTTCAAGACGGATAATTAGTAATAGCCTTGTCCGCGAAGGATAACTAGTGAGAACATCGTTCTAAAAGGATAACTAGTGAGAACCTTGTTCTAGAGGCATAATTAGTAAGAATCTTGTCCGAGAAAGATAACTAGTGGAAACCTTGTTCTAGATGGATAATTAGTAACAACCTTGACCGAGAAGGATAAATAGTGAGAACCTTGTTCTAAAAGGATAACTAGTGAAAACCTTGTTCTAGAGGGATAATTAGTAATAACCTTGTTGTAGAGGGATAATTAGTAAGAATCTTGTCCGAGAAAGATAACTAGTGAGAACCATGTTCTACACGGGTAATTAGTAATAACCTTGTCCGAGAAGGATAACTAATAATAACAATGTTCTAGAGGGATAATTAGTAATAACCTTGTTCTAGAGGGATAATTAGTAAGAATCTTGTCCGAGAAAGATAACTAGTGAGAACCTTGTTATAGACGGGTAATTAGTAATAACCTTGTCCGAGAAGGATAACTAGTGAGAATCTTGTTCTGGAAGGTTAACTAGTTAGAACCTTGTCTTATAGGGATAATTAGTAAGAATCTTGTCCGAGAAAGATAACTAGTGAGAACCTTCTTCTAGACGGACAATTTGTAATAACCTTGTCCGAGAAAGATAACTAGTGAGAACCTTGTTCTAGACGGGTAATTAGTAATAACCTTGTCCGAGAAGGATAACTAGTGAGAATCTTGTTCTGGAAGGTTAACTAGTTAGAACCTTGTCTTATAGGGATAATTAGTAAGAATCTTGTCCGAGAAAGATAACTAGTGAGAACCTTCTTCTAGACGGACAATTTGTAATAACCTTGTCCGAGAAAGATAACTAGTGAGAACCTTGTTCTAGACGGGTAATTAGTAATAACCTTGTCCGAGAAGGATAACTAGTGAGAATCTTGTTCTGGAAGGTTAACTAGTTAGAACCTTGTCTTATAGGGATAATTAGTAAGAATCTTGTCCGAGAAAGATAACTAGTGAGAACCTTCTTCTAGACGGACAATTTGTAATAACCTTGTCCGAGAAAGATAACTAGTGAGAACCTTGTTCTAGACGGGTAATTAGTAATAACCTTGTCCGAGAAGGATAACTAATGAGAACCATGTTCTAGAAGAAAAATTAGTAATAACCTTGTTCTAGAGGGATAATTAGTAAGAATCTTGTCCGAGAAAAATAACTAGTGAGAACCTTGTTCTAAACGGGTAATTAGTAATAACCTTGTCCGAAAAGGATAACTAGTGAGAATCTTGTTCTGGAAGGTTAACTAGTTTAAACCTTCTTCTAGAGGGATAATTAGTAAGAATCTTGTCCGAGAAAGATAACTAGTGAGAACCTTGTTCTTGACGGATAATTAGTAATAGCCTTGTCCGCGAAAGATAACTAGTGAGACCATCGTTCTAAAAGGATAACTAGTGAGAACCTTGTTCCAGAGGCATAATTGGTAAGAATCTTGTCCGAGAAATATAACTAGTGGAAACCTTGTTTTAGATGGATAATTAGTAAGAACCTTGACCGAGAAGGATAAATATTGAGAACCTTGTTCTAAAAGGATAACTAGTGAAAACCTTGTTCTAGAGGGATAATTAGTAATAACTTTGTTCTAGAGGGATAATTAGTAAGAATCTTGTCCAAAAAAGATAACTAGTGAGAACCTTGTTCTAGACAAGTAATTAGTAATAACCTTGTCCGAGAAGGATAACTAATGAGAACCATGTTCTAGAGGGATAATTAGTAATAACCTTGTTCTAGAGGGATAATTAGTAAGAATCTTGTCCGAGAAAGATAACTAGTGAGAACCTTGTTGTAGACGGGTAATTAGTAATAACCTTGTCCGAGAAGGATGACTAGTGAGAATCTTGTTCTGGAAGGTTAACTAGTTAGAACCTTGTCTTATAGGGATAATTAGTAAGAATCTTGTCCGAGAAAGATAACTAGTGAGAACCTTCTTCTAGACGGACAATTTGTAATAACCTTGTCCGAGAAAGATAACTAGTGAGAACCTTGTTCTAGACGGATAATTAGTAATAACCTTGTCCGAGAAGGATAACTAATGAGAACCATGTTTTAGAAGAATAATTTGGTAATAACATTGTTCTAGAGAGATAATTAGTAAGAATCTTGTCCGAGAAAAATAACTAGTGAGAACCTTGTTCTAAACGGGTAATTAGTAATAACCTTGTCCGCGAAAGATAACTAGTGAGACCATCGTTCTAAAAGGATAACTAGTGAGAACCTTGTTCCAGAGGCATAATTGGTAAGAATCTTGTCCGAGAAATATAACTAGTGGAAACCTTATTCTAGATGGATAATTAGTTGGAACCTTGACCGAGAAGGATAAATAGTGAGAACCCTGTTCTAAAAGGATAACTAGTGAAAACCTTGTTCTAGAGGGATAATTAGTAATAACTTTGTTCTAGAGGGATAATTAGTAAGAATCTTGTCTGAGAAAGATAACTAGTGAGAACCTTATTCTAGACGGGAAATTAGTAATAACCTTGTCCGAGAAGGATAACTAATGAGAACCATGTTCTAGAGGGATAATTAGTAATAACCTTGTTCTAGAGGGATAATTAGTAAGAATCTTGTCCGAGAAAGATAACTAGTGAGAACCTCGTTCAAGACAGATAATTTGGAATAACCTTGTCCGAGAAAGATAACTAGTGAGACCATCGTTCTAAAAAGATAACTAGTGAGAACCTTGTTCTAGAGGCATAATTGGTAAGAATCTTGTCCGAGAAAGATAACTAGTGGAAACCTTGTTTTAGATGGATAATTAGTAATAACCTTGACCGAGAAAGATAAATAGTGAGAACCTTGTTCTAAAAGGATAACTAGTGAAAACCTTGTTCTAGAGGGATAATTAGTAATAACCTTGTTCTAGAGGGATAATTAGTAAGAATCTTGTTCTAGACGGGTAATTAGTAATAACCTTGTCCGAAAAGGATAACTAGTGAGAATCTTGTTCTGGAAGGTTAACTAGTTTGAACCTTGTTCTAGAGGGATAATTAGTAAGAATCTTGTCCGAGAAAGATAACTAGTGAGAACCTCGTTCAAGATGGATAATTTGTAATAACCTTGTCCGAAAAAGATAATTAGTGAGAACCTTGTTCAAGACGGATAATTAGTAATAGCCTTGTCCGCGAAGGATAACTAGTGAGAACATCGTTCTAAAAGGATAACTAGTGAGAACCTTGTTCTAGAGGCATAATTAGTAAGAATCTTGTCCGAGAAAGATAACTAGTGGAAACCTTGTTCTAGATGGATAATTAGTAACAACCTTGACCGAGAAGGATAAATAGTGAGAACCTTGTTCTAAAAGGATAACTAGTGAAAACCTTGTTCTAGAGGGATAATTAGTAATAACCTTGTTGTAGAGGGATAATTAGTAAGAATCTTGTCCGAGAAAGATAACTAGTGAGAACCATGTTCTACACGGGTAATTAGTAATAACCTTGTCCGAGAAGGATAACTAATAATAACAATGTTCTAGAGGGATAATTAGTAATAACCTTGTTCTAGAGGGATAATTAGTAAGAATCTTGTCCGAGAAAGATAACTAGTGAGAACCTTGTTATAGACGGGTAATTAGTAATAACCTTGTCCGAGAAGGATAACTAGTGAGAATCTTGTTCTGGAAGGTTAACTAGTTAGAACCTTGTCTTATAGGGATAATTAGTAAGAATCTTGTCCGAGAAAGATAACTAGTGAGAACCTTCTTCTAGACGGACAATTTGTAATAACCTTGTCCGAGAAAGATAACTAGTGAGAACCTTGTTCTAGACGGGTAATTAGTAATAACCTTGTCCGAGAAGGATAACTAGTGAGAATCTTGTTCTGGAAGGTTAACTAGTTAGAACCTTGTCTTATAGGGATAATTAGTAAGAATCTTGTCCGAGAAAGATAACTAGTGAGAACCTTCTTCTAGACGGACAATTTGTAATAACCTTGTCCGAGAAAGATAACTAGTGAGAACCTTGTTCTAGACGGGTAATTAGTAATAACCTTGTCCGAGAAGGATAACTAATGAGAACCATGTTCTAGAAGAAAAATTAGTAATAACCTTGTTCTAGAGGGATAATTAGTAAGAATCTTGTCCGAGAAAAATAACTAGTGAGAACCTTGTTCTAAACGGGTAATTAGTAATAACCTTGTCCGAAAAGGATAACTAGTGAGAATCTTGTTCTGGAAGGTTAACTAGTTTAAACCTTCTTCTAGAGGGATAATTAGTAAGAATCTTGTCCGAGAAAGATAACTAGTGAGAACCTTGTTCTTGACGGATAATTAGTAATAGCCTTGTCCGCGAAAGATAACTAGTGAGACCATCGTTCTAAAAGGATAACTAGTGAGAACCTTGTTCCAGAGGCTTAATTGGTAAGAATCTTGTCCGAGAAATATAACTAGTGGAAACCTTGTTTTAGATGGATAATTAGTAAGAACCTTGACCGAGAAGGATAAATATTGAGAACCTTGTTCAAAAAGGATAACTAGTGAAAACCTTGTTCTAGAGGGATAATTAGTAATAACTTTGTTCTAGAGGGATAATTAGTAAGAATCTTGTCCGAAAAAGATAACTAGTGAGAACCTTGTTCTAGACAAGTAATTAGTAATAACCTTGTCCGAGAAGGATAACTAATGAGAACCATGTTCTAGAGGGATAATTAGTAATAACCTTGTTCTAGAGGGATAATTAGTAAGAATCTTGTCCGAGAAAGATAACTAGTGAGAACCTTGTTGTAGACGGGTAATTAGTAATAACCTTGTCCGAGAAGGATGACTAGTGAGAATCTTGTTCTGGAAGGTTAACTAGTTAGAACCTTGTCTTATAGGGATAATTAGTAAGAATCTTGTCCGAGAAAGATAACTAGTGAGAACCTTCTTCTAGACGGACAATTTGTAATAACCTTGTCCGAGAAAGATAACTAGTGAGAACCTTGTTCTAGACGGATAATTAGTAATAACCTTGTCCGAGAAGGATAACTAATGAGAACCATGTTTTAGAAGAATAATTAGTAATAACATTGTTCTAGAGAGATAATTAGTAAGAATCTTGTCCGAGAAAAATAACTAGTGAGAACCTTGTTCTAAACGGGTAATTAGTAATAACCTTGTCCGCGAAAGATAACTAGTGAGACCATCGTTCTAAAAGGATAACTAGTGAGAACCTTGTTCCAGAGGCATAATTGGTAAGAATCTTGTCCGAGAAATATAACTAGTGGAAACCTTATTCTAGATGGATAATTAGTTGGAACCTTGACCGAGAAGGATAAATAGTGAGAACCCTGTTCTAAAAGGATAACTAGTGAAAACCTTGTTCTAGAGTGATAATTAGTAATAACTTTGCTCTAGAGGGATAATTAGTAAGAATCTTGTCTGAGAAAGATAACTAGTGAGAACCTTATTCTAGACGGGAAATTAGTAATAACCTTGTCCGAGAAGGATAACTAATGAGAACCATGTTCTAGAGGGATAATTAGTAATAACCTTGTTCTAGAGGGATAATTAGTAAGAATCTTGTCCGAGAAAGATAACTAGTGAGAACCTCGTTCAAGACAGATAATTTGGAATAACCTTGTCCGAGAAAGATAACTAGTGAGACCATCGTTCTAAAAAGATAACTAGTGAGAACCTTGTTCTAGAGGCATAATTGGTAAGAATCTTGTCCGAGAAAGATAACTAGTGGAAACCTTGTTTTAGATGGATAATTAGTAATAACCTTGACCGAGAAAGATAAATAGTGAGAACCTTGTTCTAAAAGGATAACTAGTGAAAACCTTGTTCTAGAGGGATAATTAGTAAGAATCTTGTCCGAGAAAGATAACTAGTGAGAACCTTGTTCTAGACGGGTAATTAGTAATAACCTTGTCCGAAAAGGATAACTAGTGAGAATCTTGTTCTGGAAGGTTAAGTAGTTTGAACCTTGTTCTAGAGGGATAATTAGTAAGAATCTTGTCCGAGAAAGATAACTAGTCAGAACCTCGTTCAAGACGGATAATTTGTAATAACCTTGTCCGAGAAAGATAACTAGTGAGAACCTTGTTCTAGATGGATAATTAGTAATAGCCTTGTCCGCGAAGGATAACTAGTGAGACCATCGTTCTAAAAGGATAACTAGTGAGAACCTTGTTCTAGAGGCATAATTAGTAAGAATCTTGTCCGAGAAAGATAACTAGTGGAAACCTTGTTCTAGATGGATAATTAGTAACAACCTTGACCGAGAAGGATAAATAGTGAGAACCTTGTTCTAAAAGGATAACTAGTGAAAACCTTGTTCTAGAGGGATAATTAGTAATAACTTTGTTCTAGAGGGATAATTAGTAAGAATCTTGTCCGAGAAAGATAACTAGTGAGAACCTTGTTCTAGACGGGTAATTAGTAATAACCTTGTCCGAGAAGGATAACTAATGAGAACCATGTTCTAGAGGGATAATTAGTTTGAACCTTGTTCTAGAGGGATAATTAGTAAGAATCTTGTCCGAGAAAGATAACTAGTGAGAACCTCGTTCAAGACGGATAATTTGTAATAACCTTGTCCGAGAAAGATAACTAGTGAGAACCTTGTTCTAGATGGATAATTAGTAATAGCCTTGTCCGCGAAGGATAACTAGTGAGAACATCGTTCTAAAAGGATAACTAGTGAGAACCTTGTTCTAGAGGCATAATTAGTAAGAATCTTGTCCGAGAAAGATAACTAGGGGGAACCTTGTTCTCGATGGATAATTAGTAATAACCTTGACCGAGCAGGATAAATAGAGAGAACCTTGTTCTAAAAGGATAACTAGTGAAAACCTTGTTCTAGAGGGATAATTAGTAATAACCTTGTTCTAGAGGGATAATTAGTAAGAATCTTGTCCGAGAAAGATAACTAGTGAGAACCTTGTTCTAGATGGGTAATTAGTAATAACCTTGTCCGAAAAGGATAACTAGTGAGAATCTTGTTCTGGAAGGTTAACTAGTTTGAACCTTGTTCTAGAGGGATAATTAGTAAGAATCTTGTCCGAGAAAGATAACTAGTGAGAACCTTGTTTTAGACGGATAATTAGTAATAGCCTTGTCCGCGAAAGATAACTTGTGAGACCAGTGTTCTAAAAGGATAACTAGTGAGAACCTTGTTCTAGAGGCATAATTGGTAAGAATCTTGTCCGAGAAATATAACTAGTGGAAACCTTGTTCTAGATGGATAATTAGTAGGAACCTTGACCGAGAAGGATAAATAGTGAGAACCTTGTTCTAAAAGGATAACTAGTGAAAACCTTGCTCTAGAGGGATAATTAGTAATAACTTTGTTCTAGAGGGATAATTAGTAAGAATCTTGTTTGAGAAAGATAACTAGTGAGAACCTTGTTCTACACGGGTAATTAGTAATAACCTTGTCCGAGAAGGATAACTAATGAGAACCATGTTCTAGAGGGATAATTAGTAATAACCTTGTTCTAGAGGGATAATTAGTAAGAATCTTGTCCGAGAAAGATAACTAGTGAGAACCTTGTTCTAGACGGGTAATTAGTAATAACCTTGTCCGAGAAGGATAACTAGTGAGAATCTTGTTCTGGAAGGTTAACTAGTGATATGTTTGCATTTTGCATCATTTTAGCTTGCATAAATCATACGTTTTGACGTGTTATTCACCCCGTCCTTGTTATTTATTCCGAGTTTTGCATACTTAGAGTGTTTTGCATTAGGTCCGCATACATCCTGCATATTTGGCTTGTTACAAGTACTTTCGGGTGATTTTGGAGAAGTTAGACCAGAAGCTGTCTGGGACATGCTGCTCGAGTCCATACAGAGCAGTTGTGATCGAGTCCGTGCAGAGTAGAAGCTGTCTGGGACATGCTGATCGAGTCCATGCAGGATACCCATGCAGACGTGATCGAGTCTGAGCAGGAGATGGAGCAGAAGCTCAGCTCGAGTACCCATGCTCGAGCTGTATGATCAAGCAGAGACAAAAGGTGGCGTCTTGAAGTTTCAAAACCCAGCTCGAGCCCCTGCAATCGAGTGGACTACTCAAGCTCATCTCAGAAAAATGCAGTCTTGATTTCGTCTGTTTGAGCACAGCACTCGACCAAGACTTAGCCGAGCTGGACCTTATCCTGCACATTTTTACTATTTTGCGCATGACGTTTTAGGGCTTTTAAGACTTAGTATAAATACCTAATGTTGGGTTAAGACTAAGGGGACTACGTTTTTATCTCTAATATTTCGAGTTTTTCCTTGTGTTCTTCTCTGTTCTTAGTTTCCAGAACTTGTAATTTGATTTCTACTTGTTATTTTGAGTTTGTTACTTCTGTTCTATCATTATCTCTATCTATTTTTATCATCTATGCAAGTTTTCATGATTTATGGGTTTGTGTTCTTGATGTTCTTCATCAGTTTTGAGTAGTCATTAGGGTTCTTGAGGATGGGATAGATTAGGTATAGAATGTTGGTCTTTTAGGTGGTGTAAGTGTAGATCGTTTGATTTCCCTTCTAAATCAGTGTTCTTAATGCTAGTTTCTTTCTGATCAATTGGAATTAGAACTTAGGTGTTTTTCCACCCAGAAAGTGTTTGATAAAATGCTTGAATGAACTGATGTTAGAGATTTGCATACCTAGCCTAAGGGATTAGTTGTCTAGGGTGTTTATCGACAATATTGAACTGATTCGTATTGCCTGCTAGGGTAGATTTTGCCAAGGGATTGGGTCTGGAACTAGTCTAGTTTGAGGTTACTTACCACGGGAGTGGACTTAACTGGTTTTGATGTTTGATGTCTAGGGAATAGCTTGATTGAGTTTTGTTAAACCACTTGAACAGGATAAGAGGACACACTGAGTCGATTACCCCCATCCTTAGGAACTTCTCTTGCACTGTTGAATTTGCTGCTAGTCCTATACGCTGCTCTTTACCCCCATATGTTATTTCTGTTATTGCTTGGTTTCTGCTAGTTCTTGTTAGTCCTATATGGTATCTGTTTTAGTGTCCATTCTCAGTTTTTGTCTAGGTTGCTATACCCCAATACGCTATTTGCTTGGTTTGACTTGAATTGCTTGATCGCATCCTTTTTGGTTAATATCTTCACCCTTATTGATTGACACCTTACTACTACGACGAAAACTTGGTCTAGTAAGGAATTGACTTATATCAATTTGGCGCCGTTGCCGTTTGGGTGTTGTTTGTTACAATTACGATTTCAAAATATTCTAGATCAAGTTCTTTTACAGTTCTTCGCTTACTAACTTGACTGTCTTTGCATTTTTAGGTACTCATCCACCTGCATGCAAACCAGATCAAGAGGAAGTCAGAACCTCCTCCGCCCCATCGACAATATTGACAGGTTACCACAACAGTTGCGAGCGCAGCGAGAAAACATCCAAGACGAACATCAGAATCCACTCGGTATGGAAGACCAACCACAGGTTCAAGACCCTCCTGTGAGGAGGCCCCGTTTGATAGGAGCCGGAGATGCCCCTAACACTCATACCAACAGACAAGGCATTGTCTCTCCTACGGTCCAGAACAACAATTTCGAGATCAAGAGCAGCTTGATCGCCATGGTGCAAAACAACAAGTTTCATGGACTATCTATGGAGGACCCTCATGATCATCTGGATGAGTTCGATAGGCTCTGCAGCCTTACCAAGATCAATGGGGTCAGTGAAGATGGTTTCAAGCTAAGGCTCTTTCCCTTCTCTCTAGGTGACAGAGCCCATCACTGGGAAAAGACTCTACCCCATGGATCCATCACCTCATGGGACGACTGTAAGAAAGCCTTCCTGGTCAAATTCTTCTCCAACGCCAGGACAGCACGCTTGAGGAATGAAATTTCTGGATTCACTCAGAAGGACGGTGAAAGTTTCAGTGAATGCTGGGATCGCTTCAAGGGCTACACTACTCAATGTCCTCACCACGGTTTCAGTAAGGAGTCCCTCCTTAGCACTCTCTACAGAGGCGTTCTCCCGAAGGTCCGCATGCTTCTCGATACCGCCACTACTGGTAACTTCCTCAACCAAGATGTTGATGCTGGATGGGCACTTGTGGAGAATCTAGCCCAATCTGATGGTAACTACACTGCTGAGTATGATAGGAGTGTCCGGCCAAGTATTGGTCCAGATGATCAAACTCGGGTCATCAAGGCCTTGACTGCTAAGTTAGATCAACTACTACAGCAGAAGAAACAAGTCCACTTTGCTTCTGAGGATACAGTCTTCCAGGTTCACGATGGGGAGGATGATAGTTTAGAGGAGGTCAGCTATGTGCAGAATCAGGGTCAGTACAACAAAGGTTTTATCAATTACAAGAACAACCCGAATCTGTCCTACAGGAGTACCAATGTTGCTATCCCTCAAGATCAAGTCTACCCACTTCAGCAACAACCTCAGTCCAAGCCTTTCATTCCCTACAATCCGCAGCAGAACTTTGCCCCTAAACCGCCTTTTCAAAGTCATCACCAACACCAGGGAACCCCATGTCCACCACCCGGTTTTCCGTCTCACCACGCTCAGTCTTCTATCGCTCCAGATCAACGTACAAACGCCTTGCTGCGCAACTCCTACAGTGGTCAAGCAGCTGGTGCACTTGACACGCCCAAGAAGTTTGGTGAACTTAAAACCCAGATGGACTACACCTACAATGATCTTAACAGCAAGTTTGAGTCTACTGCAGTCCAAGATTTGTTCCATAGAGGGCAAGACAGCTTCATCCTCTAACACTTCCCAACTCCTGTAAAGTGGTCCAGAACCCTAAGGACTACGCTCACATTAATGCCATTACTTTGCGGAGTGGGAAAGAGTTACCTGAGAGGGAAGGATCTTCCTGCAATCACTGCGGACAGTGAGGATCAAGACGGGGAGGATTTGGTTCCCAAAAACGACCAAGACAAGAGTCCCACGCCTGCTGGAGCACCCCAACTCGACACGAATGGTCAAGACAGTCTACCTCCCGCACCTAAATCTGTGATTTCAGAGGAAAAGAAGGCACCATATGTCCCTCCTCCTTACAAGCCCAAATTGCCTTTCCCAAAGAGGTTTAAGAAGGACTTAATGGAGAAACATAAAGAAATCTTTGATAAGCATATCAAGGAAGCTGAGATCAGGTTGCCTCTCATTGATGCCTTCTCCATGGTACCTACCTATCGAAGTTTTTGAAGGATGCAGTAGTTGAGAAAGACAAGAAGGTTCAGGGTATGGTTGTCCTATCGAGGAGTGCAGCGCCATCATTCGAAGAGAGTCGTCAAAGAGAAGTTAGGCGACCGGGTTCTTTCACTTTACCGTGCTCTTTAGGTCCACTAGTTTTCAAGAAATCTCTCTCGTGATCTTGGAGCATCTATCAGTCTTATGCCACTCTCGGTTGCAAGGAAGCTAGGATTCAGCAACTATAAGTCCTGCAACATCTCTCGGTGCTTGCGACAGATCAATTAGGACTCCTCATGGTATGCTAGCAGATCTCCCTCGATGGTTGGTACGGTGGAGATACCTACAGATTTTATAGTTCTTGAAATGGATGAAGAACCAAGAGATCCTCGATTCGGCAGACCTTTCCTAGCTACAGCCGGTGCAGTCATTGATGTCCGAAAAGGGAAGATCGATCTCAATCTTGGGAATGATGTCAAGATGACATTTGATGTCAAGGAGACCATGAGAAAGCCGGAAATAGAAGGACAGGTCTTCTATGTTGAGGTAATGGACAAGCTTGCTGATGAGCTTCTGGAGGAGCTTAATCAAGATAATCACCTTCAGACGGCCTTAACCAAGAGTGGTAAGGATGGGTATTTGCATGAAGAGACCTTGGGGTATGAGATGATTTTAGACTCACACAAGATTCTGGAAGAGTTAGACGGGTTTGAGGAGCTGATAGGGGCCAACACAGAAATTCATGCTGTCGAGGACACCGAGCTCGACCAGCAGACTCGAGCTACCCTATCCAGTACGCCAGACTCGAGTATCCAGCTCGACCAGCAGACCCAAGACAGACAGCTCTCTGCAGCAGACGACTGGTCAGAACTGCGAGCACCTAAGGTAGACCTCAAACCTCTTCCTTCTGGGCTAAGGTACGCTTTCCTTGGACCAAACTCTACTTACCCAATCATAGTAAATGACATGCTGAATGATGATGAGTTGAGTTTGCTGTTGATTGAGTTGAGGAAGTATAGGAAGGCAATAGGATACTCTCTCGATGATATAAAGGGAATTTCACCTAGCTTGTGCACTCATAGAATCCATCTGGAAAATGAATCATATGCTAGTATTGAACCCCAGAGGAGATTGAATCCTAATTTAAAAGAAGTTGTTAAAAAGGAAATTCTTAAGTTGCTTGGGGCTGGAATCATATACCCCATATCTTATAGTACTTGGATTTCACCTGTGCATTGTGTACCTAAGAAGGGAGGCATTACTGTGGTTAGGAATGATAAGGATGAATTGATACCCACTAGAACTATCACTGGCCATAGAATGTGTATCGATTACAGGAAGTTAAATGCTGCATCTAGGAAAGATCATTTTCCATTGCCATTCATTGATCAGATGCTAGAGAGACTTGCTAATCATCCATATTACTGTTTCTTAGATGGATATAGTGGTTTCTTTCAAATTCCTATTCATCCTAATGATCAAGAGAAAACTACATTCACTTGTCCATATGGAACATTTGCATATAGGAGAATGCTTTTCGGTCTTTGTAATGCACCTGCTACTTTTCAGATATGCATGACTTCTATATTCTCGGATTTAATAGAGGAGACTGTTGAGGTATTCATGGATGACTTTTCTGTGTATGGCTCTTTTTTCTCCTCCCGTCTTTTGAACCTTTGCAGGGTACTCACTAGGTGTGAAGAGACGAATCTGGTTCTGAACTGGGAAAAGTGCCACTTTATGGTCAAGGAAGGGATCGTCTTGGGGCACAAAATTTCTGAGAAAGGTATAGAGGTAGACAAGGCCAAGGTGGACGTGATGATGCAGCTGCAACCACCCAAGAATGTCAGGGATATCAGAAGCTTCTTGGGGCATGCTGGGTTTTACAGAAGGTTCATCAAGGACTTCTCAAGGATAGCCAGACCACTGACGAGGCTGTTATGCAAAGAGCAAGAGTTTCTGCTTGATATAGACTGTTTGAAGGCTTTCCAGCTCATCGAGGAAGCCTTGGTCACTGCTCCGATAGTCCAAGCACCAAACTGGGACCATCCATTTGAGATCATGTGTGATGCATCTGACTATGCTGTAGGGGCTGTACTGGGCCAAAGGATTGAGAAAAAGTTACACGTGATCTACTATGCAAGCAAGACGCTTGATGATGCTCAAGGAAGATACGCTACAACAGAGAAGGAGTTGTTGGCTGTGGTTTTCGCTTTTGAAAAATTTAGAAGCTATCTGGTTGTGTCTAAGGTGATAGTCTATACTGATCATGTAGCACTAAGACATATCTATGCTAAGAAGGATACTAAGCCAAGACTGCTCAGATGGATACTCCTTCTTCAAGAGTTTGACATGGAAATTGCTGATAAGAAGGGAATAGAGAATGGTGTGGCTGATCACTTGTCAAGGATGAGGATAGATGACCCAGCACCTGTTGATGATACCATGCCTGACGAGAGACTCCTAGATGCTGTTTCTGTGATAGGAGTGAAGGACATACCTTGGTATTCTGATCTAGCTAATTTCCTTGCATGTGGTGAGTTACCTGATGATCTTGACGCCTACAGAAAAAAGAAGTTTCTGAGAGATGTCAAGCACTACTACTGGGACGAACCTTTCATATACAAGAGAGGTACAGATGGTCTGTTCAGGAGGTGCATAGCACAAGACGAGGTTCAGGGTGTGCTTGAGCACTGTCATGGGTCTGCTTATGGAGGACACTTTGCTACGTTCAAGACTGTTTAGAAGGTACTGCAAGCGGGTCTATGGTGGCCTACAATGTTCAGAGATGCTCAAACCTTCATCACCAAGTGTGATCCTTGCCAGAGAATGGGAAACATCAGCAGAAGGAATGAGATGCCACAGAACCCAATTTTGGAAGTGGAGGTGTTTGACGTTTGGGGGATTGATTTTATGGGTCCTTTCAACCCACCATCTTCTGGGAACAGCTACATCTTGGTAGCTGTTGATTATGTCTCGAAGTGGGT
Source organism: Boechera divaricarpa (assembly GCA_026770425.1). Lineage (NCBI taxonomy): Eukaryota > Viridiplantae > Streptophyta > Magnoliopsida > Brassicales > Brassicaceae > Boechera > Boechera divaricarpa. The sequence goes on along the minus strand of JAMKOQ010000270.1, from coordinate 2,703 downwards.
TGAAGCCATAGCTTGCCCTAGCAATGATGCAAAGGTAGTTCTGAAGATGTTCAAGAGCATTTCCCAGATTTGGTGTGCCAAGAGTTGTTATCAGTGATGGGGGGTCTCACTTCATCAACAAGCTCTTTGAGAATCTTCTGAAGAAGCATGGGGTAAAGCACAAGGTGGCTACACCATATCACCCCCAAACCAGTGGTCAAGTAGAGGTGTCCAACAAGCAGATCAAAGCCATCCTGGCTAGAGTAGTGGGCGTTTCAAGAAGAGATTGGTCTGCTAAGCTGGATGAAACCCTCTGGGCGTACAGGACAGCATTCAAGACTCCTATAGGGCAAACGCCATTCCAGCTCCTTTACGGCAAGGCTTGTCACCTACCTGTTGAAGTTGAGTATAAGGCGTTATGGGCAACGAAACTTCTGAATTTGGATATCAAGTCTGCCCAGGAAAAGAGAGTATTGGACCTGCATGAGCTAGAAGAGATCAGGCTGGATGCTTATGAGAGTTCTAAGATCTACAAAGAAAAAACCAAAGCCTTCCATGACAAGAGAATCTTGCACAAGGAGTTCAAGGCTGGTGATCAAGTCCTCCTTTTCAATTCTCGACTCAAGCTGTTTCCGGGAAAGCTCAAGTCCAGATGGTCCAGACCGTTTTCTGTCAAGGAAGTTTCACCCTACGGAGCGATCATCTTATTTGGAAAGGCAGGAAACGAATTCACAGTGAATGGACAGAGGCTCAAACCCTATCTAGCTGATACCATCATTCCAGAAGGAACTTCGATTCCTCTGGATGAGCCTTCCATCGCCTGAACAAAACAGGAAGTCAAGCTTAGAGACTTTAAACAAGCTCACTTGGGAGGAAGTCCCATGTCTATCTCTGTACATATTTCTTTGCTTTAGTTTTTAAAACGTCAAATAAGTGTGCTAAGCTATTTTGATTTTGTCTTGATTGTGTGATTTCAGGAAAGCATGAGAGGTGGATCATAAACCATAAGAGGGAATTTTCAAAATTCAAAATTTTGACATGTGGACCCTAGTCAGAGGTGTCTTGGTCAATACAGAGCTCACATGGTCGAGTGCAGGAAGTGTCAGGGACAGTGCAGTGTCAACTTGGCCGAGTCAGAACTCACATGCTCAAGTGCCGAGGCGTCACAGAAGAGTGTTTGGTCGACCCACACCTTTCAACACGTTTTTCCCACGCCCCACACTCGACCACACACGTCTTCAAGCTCGACCCACACACGCTCCTCCTTGTCCTTTGTCCCCTCCCACTTGTCTATACAAGCCAAACTCGATTCAAAAGGTGTCAGAGAAGTGACGACTCGATCCCACACTCCTTCAACACGTTTTCAAGCTCGAGCCCACACGCTAGAATCCAAGGATGTCAGCTCGAGTCTCACCAGAGGGAGCCCACACGCTTTCTACACGCTCCCCCACTCGGCTATAAATACCGAACTCGACTCCATACTTTACTCACACCTCAAACACTCTCACTTCTCTCTCTTTCATTCCCAGAATTCTCTCTAAATTTTTCTTGCTGCTCTTAAGGCTAATCCTCACGATTTTGAGTTCTCTTTCCTTGTCCTTGATCGAGTCTCAGGTATGGACCGTCGCTAAGCCCGTCGTAGGTCAGCTGAAGAACTCGCCCGCAACTTCCAGATGTGGAGAGAGAGCATTCCCCCAACCGAAGAACAAGAACAAGCCGTAGAACAAGAGCAAGTTGTAGTACCCATGGAGTACGAAGTCACGCTGGACTCGACCCAATATGCTCGAGCCCGAGGATCAAGCTAGAAGGGTCGGAAGTCTCGCTTGAGCACCCATACTCGAGCTGAAGAGATGAGACAAACCACCTGTGTCCAACGTGAGGGAAAAGGACAAATGGAGCAGAGTATGCATCAAGGTGGTGAAGAAACAGAGGAAGACAAGCCTCAGTTGATAAGGAAGCCTCGACGGATGAGCACCCACGCTCGAGCTGGAGGGTCGGGACAAGCTACTACGGTATCAGACAAGAAGCTCACTCAGGTCAAAAGTGAAGGAAAAGCACCAATCAAGCCGAGTATGTATCAAGGTGGTGAAGAAACAGAGGAAAACGAGCCTAAGTTGATAAGGCAACCTCGAAAGAAGAACACCAAACCCTCTGCAACCAAGTACCTAGAGACCCTCCTTGAACGTAGTTTTGAAGGAACGAGGTACCCGCACAAAGAAACAATGCAAGCACTCGGGATTGCTAGAGATATGGAGTATCTTTTTGAGGCGGGAGGTATAAGACAATTCATGAACAAACCGCTGGAAGCCTACAAGGAAGAGACGTGCCACTTCCTCTCGTCCCTCAGGGTTCATTTCTACGATGAGGAGCCTGATGTTGAACCTGATGACGGTCCTGGTTTCATCACCTTCGCGTGCAGAGGACGATGCTATGCCCTTACCATCGCACAAATCTGCAACCTATATGGTTTTTCTGGAGGTGACGAACTGATTCAAGATTTTGATCATGAGGAGCTCCAACAATTATGGTCGACCATAGGAGATTGATATGTTTGCATTTTGCATCGTTTTAGCTTGCATAAATCATACGTTTTGACGTGTTATTCACCCCGTTCTTGTTATTTATTCCGAGTTTTGCATACTTAGAGTGTTTTGCATTAGGTCCGCATACATCCTGCATATTTGGCTTGTTACAGGTACTTTCGGGTGATTTTGGAGAAGTTAG